>JANAVB010019600.1:1340611-1723111 GCA_029216955.1 Iris pallida | reverse complement strand
TCATCCTGGGTGTCGTATAAGGGCACAATGATCGGAGACTCCGCGAGTCCTTGTGGGAGGACATAGTGCACCTGGGTCATATGGCGGACCACATGCATCTTCCTCTGCTTATCATGGGGGACTTCAATGCTATGTTGCTTCGCCAAGAGAAGGTGGGAGGTCGTCCTGTTCCGGATTCGATCTTATATGACTTCCAGAGATGTTTGCTTATGTCTGGGATGAGGGGCTGGAGAGAGCAGGCCATATCTAGACCTGGCATAACAAGGCAACACATAATCGGATTGCATGTCAGTTGGATCGGGCCTTGGGCAATAGTGAATGGCTCCGATGCTTCCCAAATTCGGTGGCGGAAGGACTTGCGGCTGGGACTAGCGACCACTCTCCTATCCGGGTTGGCCTCTGTGAGAGACCTACTATGCGGTCGAGGCCGTTTCGGTACAACAATAGCTGGTACCTGTCAGCTGGATATGAGGAGGTGGTTACGGGGAATATGCAGCACTTTCGGGAAGGCACGACTCAGTTCCGCATGGTAAATAAACTCAAACAGATCAAGAGAGCGCTCAAGGGTTGGGTGAAGATGCGACCGCAGTCTTCCCTGGCGGAAAAGGAAGTCGAGCTTCGGGCCATTCAGGTGGCTCTACAAGCTGACATTCTGAGTGGAGAGTTAGCGGCTAGGGAGAAGACCCTGATTGAGGAGGTCAACATTATGAGACTGCATGAGGAGATTAGTGCGGCACAGAGGACAAAATGTACCTGGCTCAAAGATGGAGATCGATGCACCAAATTCTTCTATGATGTGATCTGCACCCGTCAGCACCGGAACAGCATTTCCAGGCTTCTGAATGGCGAGGGACGTCTGGTAGGAGACCCGGTGGAGATTCAGGAGGAGGCTATCAGATTTTATTCTGACTTATACCAGCAGACGGATTACACAAGTACGTTCCCAACCCTTGTTACGAAGAGGCTGGTGACGCACCATGGAAATAGCCTGCTATTGGCCCCTGTGAGATTGGAGGAGGTGGAAGACATTGTGATGAAGGTAAATCCAAACAAAGCACCTAGGCATGATGGCTTCTCTTCAGGGTTCTTTAAGCGACACTGGGGTGTGCTTAAGTTCCCTATTCTGGAGGTGGTTCAGGAGTTCTTCGCGGAGGGCAGGCTTCTGAAGGAGATGAACCACACTTTCTTGACGCTGGTTCCTAAGAAGGAGAGCGCGACCTCTCTAGCAGACTTTAGACCCATTGCTTGCTATAACTTTCTATATAAGATCATTACTCATTTTATGTGCAGGCACATGGAGGGGATTATGTAGGGATTGGTATCCCAGAATCAGGCAGCTTTCATCAAGGGCCGATCGATAGCGGAGCACGGTCTACTTGCACATGAGATGGTGCGAGAGTTCAGCAAACCTGGGGGGATGAAGGCTTGTGTGAAGCTAGACCTGCGGAAAGCCTATGACACGGTCAACCGGGATTTCCTATGTCACTTGATGCTCGCCATGGGATTCGACGAGAGGTGGATTGCGAGGGTGAGGGAGTGCATTTACTCCCCTACTTTCTCAGTCCTTATCCAGGGCACTCCACATGGCTACTTCAGGAGCAACAGGAGGTTGAGGCAGGGTGACCATCTCTCACCGTACTTGTTTACCTTGGTGATAAAATATTTCACATGCATAATTGACACGACGATGCATAACAAGAGGATCGTCCCCCTTTTCAGGTTGGGAAGACAGGTGGTATCACATCTGATTTATGCTGACGACTTATTAGTGCTACTCCAGCCATCCATGCGGGGCATGAGTGCGCTCTCAGACATTATGGAGGAATTCGGGAGGTTATCTGGACTGCAGTTAAATAGGGAGAAGAGCAGAGTCTACTTCAGTTCCCGGTGCACGCTAGAGGAGAGAGCTTTCGCTCTGGGAGTGGAGAAAGGCGAGCTTCCAGTGAAATACTTGGGAGTCCTACTGATGGTCAACTACGCCAGAGAGCAGGATTGTCACAGCTTGGTGGATTTTGCTCAGAGAAGAGTGGAAGGCTGGCAGGCTGCGAGTCTATCATTTGGCAGACGGATTGAGTTGGTGAGATCGGTTATTGCTGGCATCACGATGTTCTGGCTTCAGTCTATCCAGATCCCGACGACCACTATTCGGAAAGTGGAGTCCATCTGTGCTGACTTCATTTGGAGGGAAGGGATTCATGCGATCGCTTGGGACCAGCTATGTCGTCCTCGGGAGGAAGGTGGAGTGGGGTTACGGCCTCTACGTACGGTTAGGAAGGCAGCTGGTGTGAAGATGACCTGGAGATTCATCAAGGGGAGTCGCTTTGGGCAGAGTGGATGGCGAACAGATATCTAAGGCGGACAAACTTCTGGGCCTGCAGGATAGACAATAATTTTTTGGTCATTTTTAAGGCCATTCTGAGGTGTAGGTCAGTTCTTCAGACCGCTATCTGCAGGAACATGAAAGATGGGAAGACCACTGATCTCTGGCTTAATCCTTGGTTGGGTTCCAGATCCCTGCTAGAGATTTTGGGAGGACAGCTGGACAGAGAGGCGGGCAGGGGGCTCACATGCAGCTGGATCATCAGAGATGGGATATGGAGGCCAGAAGGATATCCTTATACAGCTTCGCTAGCCGAGGAAATACGCTAAATTACTATTGACGATAGCCAGCATGAGGACTCCTGGAGCTGGGCCGGCCCAGGTTCGGGTGGAGGGTCAGGACTATTCTGCTTTCGTAGCTGCTGTGACATAGTACGAACTCACCACGACCGGACTGAGGAGGTGGACTTCATTTGGGGTAAGGGGATTGCCCGAAAAATGTAACTGTGCCTACAGACTTCTATGGGACAGATTGATGACGAGAGACAGACTTCTCAGGTTTGGGATGCAGATCCCAGATGCCAAGTGTGTGCTATGTAATGGGGTGGACGAACCTATGGGGCATCTCTTCTTTGAATGCCCGACGTCCTGGCACATTTGGGCTGAGCAGTGCGTGCAGTTGAGAGGGGGAGTTGGTATGGATAGAGACATCATGAGCATTCTTAGCTGGATCCGAGATCACAGAGACAGGGATCCGGGGTGGGGCAGAAGAGCCAGAGTCCGTCTCGCAGCTTCAGTTTGGCACATCTAGAAGGAGCGGAACAGACGTATTTTCGAAGGCCTAACTACCCCTACTATTGGAATTCTACATAACATAGAATTCGATGTATCAGTAATGGCCCCATAACATTAAAAATGGGACATGAGAAGTTGTGATTTTAGTGTACTGTAATACCTTTACCGCTGTGTGCAAGGAATAAAATTTACCCTTATTCCAATATATATATATATATATATATATATATATATATATATATATATAAGCTAAGTCTCTAAAGTTCATACTTAAAGTTCTCCAACTATCCAACTATGTTAATAACAAAAGCTTCGGTTCGGGGGGGGTCTATATATATATATATATATATATATATATATATATATATATATATATATATATATATATATATAACGTTAAACGAGGTGAGGCGAGATGCTACTAAGCGACGCCTAAGCGTTGATTGCTTTTTGGGGGTCAAAAATTCATAGTGGTGCTTAAGCGCCGCTTAAGCGTGCTTTTCATAACATAATAGTTTGTGTGAAGTTCTAACCATTTGACAGTGTTAAAGACCCTGCAAATGCACCAAAACTCGAGTTCGGATGAGGGTTGAGGGTATTTATTTATATTATTCCCACACCTCCGCAGGTCGAAGGTCCATCTTGGCCAGAGAGCTGGATTCACGCAACGGTATAGCTTTTTATTAAAATCAACTTAAAGTGTGTGCTAGAGGATTCGAAGTTGAGTTTCTCTGATACCATGTTAGTTGCTCTGATACCATGTTAAAGACCCTATCAATGCACTAAAACCCTAGAGTTGCGCTGACTAGTGAGGGTTGAGGAATAAATATTTATAATATTCCAACAAGTAAAATAAAAACAACAGCTTGGACGTTTTTCAAGTATTCTTTGGTTTCATATAGAAGAAGAATGAGTATTCATCCGATTTTTCATATTACCTGAATAGCCAGGACACTAAGGAAGGTCCAAAACATTTCGTGATTCCATCCGGTTCTTTATCTGTTCTGTTTGATAAAGCAAAGGATCCCTACAAATCTATCTTCGATTTAGCTGCTGAATCTCTTTTGATCAATCGTGTGATATTTTGAATCCTCACAATTATGCATCAGATATAATTCCTAGATTCATCTGAACGGTTTTACAAAATCAGGATTTGGGTACCAATATCTTTAAAGTTGAAAAATAATGTTCATTGTTGTATTCATATATTAAATAGACGGATAGGGTATTCATATATGTTAAAAGAGGAAAATGGAATAGGATATTAGAGCAGAACTTGTTCTCTCTTGGTCGATCCACATATTCTTTGTACGCCAATCCAATGACGAGCAGCTTTACTACATAACAAGTTCTTTTTTTTAATGTTCCTGATACAAACTAATATTCTGGAATCTGGGTTGCTAATATAATAGATGACCGTTTGTCAAATGATAAGAGTAACTGTTGGTTACCATTGTCTAAATTCAATATGCGATGGATATAATATTATTTTGAAGACATCATGAATTAACTGGCATCATATCACAACTCCCATCAGTCACGGCCTTGGAATAACTTCAAGAGAAATACTAAGTGAAGTATCTCATTTTAACAACGCCATTTGAACATGACCAATGGCCAATTAATGATATACCACATTGTCCACATCCTTGATGAAGAAAGCTTCAAAATTTTCCAAGATAAACACCTTTATGGTATTTCATTAATAATATGTGCACTTATTTCCTGTCATGTGATTTTAACAGCGAAAAGTAAGCCGATCTTTGATAAATCAGGAAAGTAAATTTACTAGCTGTTACATATTATAACTTAGTAGGCCAGCTTATAAAGAAAGATCAATGTTTTCAGACATATCATGATGGGCTAATTGATGTCAATGTCCTCCAAGTGCTTATAGATCAATACCTGTAAGTTCAATCTGGCAACTTCATTACTAAGGCTGTCAATTGCCCTTTTGGAATAATCAACAACCAAGTCAGGTGATCCTGGAGAGGTAAAAGTGGCTGTCGAAAATGATGGACTTGGCATACTTGACACCGGGGAAGTTGATCGAGAAGATATTCTTGAACTTGGATTTGATGCAGAAAATATTTTGTTCGAAGACTTGTATAGACTACTTGCGGGTTTTGAAAAGTAAGAGTTTCCCCATAGAGACGATCGGTGACGTTTCGCTTCAGATTTCAAGTTCTGTTTACTCCTGCCATCATGTACAGAGGAATCAGCCGAACAAAGCCTGGAAGGAAGAGTCTCCTTTTCTACCAGTTCATTGGACGCTTGGATCGGACTTCCATTTGGATGCTTAGGAATTTGTGAACGCATTCCTGAACCTATGTTTTTCTTAATCTTATTGTAACATTCATCACATACACGATACGGCTTGTTAGCATTTGGTGCTAAAGCTGCCTTTTCAGATTTTCTGCTACTGCATGAACTGCAAAAGACGAGACCACAGTTATAACAGTTATGGCTTTTTCTTCTGAAACCAAAAGGAAGACGACACCCAGAGCATATGGATAGATCAGCACTAGACACCCATTTATGCAGACAGATAGCAGCAGTAAAATTTGAACCACACACAATGTTCTTAACTTGCTTTCCTTTAAGAGCCTCAACAAGTGTGGGTGTAATTCGGTCATCATAGTCTCCATGGCCTAACTGGCCATTAGCTCCCTTGCCCCACGTGTAAACTTCAGATGTAGAGGTCAATATTGCAGCATGACAAGAACCACACGATATTTCTACAACAAAACTATCACAAAACTTTCCTTCGAGACATGTTGGTACCTTACCATCCATTTCATGATTCCCAAGTTGTCCATAAGCAGAACTTCCCATTGTATAAACTCGTCCAGAAGTTGTAAGAGCAATGGTAATGTCTTTGCCACAGGCCACCTGACAAAAGCTGGGCTCAGCCAAAGCAACTACACAAGCAGGAAGTAGCCGACTTTTTAGATCCCCATGTCCAAGCCTACCTTTGTCACCATCTCCCCAAGTAAATAGTTTGCCAGATAGAGAACTATCAGAATCTGTAGACTCTACTACAATTTGCACAATTGCAGCAGTATGCCAAACACCACAAGCTGCCTTGATAGTGTGCATCCCTCTCAAAGATTCCACTTCCCTAGGCGTGTTTATGCATACATCGTCTCCATGCCCTAAAGCACCAAATGTTCCATCACCAAACGTAAATAGCTGGCCTGTAGACGTTACAAGAGCCGTATGAGAAGGCCCACAAGATACAAACGACACATGTAGACCTTCTAATTGACCACGTACAAGTTTAGGAATCCAATGACTAACTTCACTCCCATGCCCAAGTAAACCAGAGTTGTGAGTTCCATCACCCCATGTGTAAAGTTCTCCAGACAATGACAGAGCACACGTGTGATACTCTCCACATGCCACAAACTCAACTTTTATGCCACTTAGAGCATCAATAACCTTCGGATGGGAAATATCTGCATCGACACCATGTCCTAGCCTGCCTTCTGATTCTTCACCCCAACTATAGACCTCTCCCTGGTTGGTAACCAACGCAGCATGCCTACTACCACAAGCAACATTTTGAACATCTAGTAGAACTGCTGCTTCCAGCACTTTTGGTAAAGCTGCATCTATCATGGTGGGAAGAGGATTACTAGACTTACGAAGACCACCACCAAGGACTCCATCACTAATGCCTTCTCCCCAGACAAAGATATCACCTAAGCCATCAAAGTCATCACGGCATGAACCATGGCTTGATGAGCTTACTGCACTAGAAAGGCTAGCTCTAACATCTTCAGATCCAGAGATCCGTTCAATCGAAGTACCAGCACCTCCAGATGAATATGATGTTGGAGAATTACTCACTGAATCCGAATGGGCAGAAGATAATTTAGGTGCGGTATATAATATCACATCGGAGAAAACCTTTCCAAAACCATTATGTGGAGGATTATCATATGGAATGTGATTGTGATAGGTGTCTCCTGAATCCTGGAAAAGGAAAGAGAAGTAAAATACAGAAGTAGAAGCTGATGTTTCTCTTCTTCAAAAGTATGTAAAGTATACTCACCTTACGGAAGATGTCACTACTAACAAAGGTCTGTGAATTTGGACCATTTATCTCAGATGTTCGTTCACGTTTTGATTCTAATTTCTTAAGGTAGTTTCCATGTGAAATCAATGCCTTCAGACCCACAAACCAGACCTCAGCTTCATCCTTGTCCTTGCATATCTGTTACATCAATTTCAAGTAAGGAGAAATTCGTGTAAGATGATTAAGTTGCAAAGTTATTCACACACAAACAAAAGGACGTAGGGGGACAGAGACAGTCATGAGCACCAGATACTACCAGGAAAGGAATGCCAAAATACATTCTAATGGAAACTAGAAAAGGATCAACTAACATGAAAGTAACTTTCATAGAAAAGTAAGCAAAATGAGGCAGAATACCCACCAAATCTAGGGACCTGTCATTGTATATCAGAGAAAACGATTGGTATTCCTTATCAGGCTGTGGATATCGCTGAAATATTGCCTGGAGAAATGGGGTAAAACAAAAGTCATTACATTTCATCAGACATAATATATCCTCAAAATTTTTAAAAATAAGCTTATCTAGAGCAGAACAATAGAGAGTGTTGGCGCTAAAAAACGACCAAGTTCCGATCCCGATCTTAAAATCTCTCATGAGAAATCGCCCGACAGGTGGCACGAAACGCTGAATATGCTGGAAATGTCTTCTAGCATAAAGGGCTTCCCCACAGGAACGACCTTCCAACGTGTAGGACTTCCCCACTGGAAATGTCGTCCAGCGTGAAGGGTGTCTATGCTGAAGCTACATTCCAGCGTGAAAGGTGTCAACGCTGAAGCTGCATTCCAGCGTGAAGGGTGTCCATGCTAGAGTTGTCTTCCAGTGTAAAGGGTGTCCAGGCTAGAGGTGTCTTCCAGCCTGAAGGATATCTACGCTGGAGCTGTCTTCCAGCATGGCTCAATTAATGACATTTATGGTTCCGTGTGCGCGTGCATCAATGCAGAAGTTACGAATTCTGAAGAGATGCTGCATTAAACGAAGAATATTACGAAAGATGGGGCGTCTACCATCAATGCAATGGCTGCCAACCTTGCGTTTTAAAGTCGCCATCATGACAGTGGGATATGTGGTAGACAACCCACACTTCACGCATGAGCGTCTTCTACGCTAGAAGACGTTATGCTAGAGAAGACCAAGCACCGCTAGAATTTCCTATCCATGCTGAAATAGACTATTTATCCTGAATTTTCACAGTTTAGTCCACTTCAGCGTAGAACTGAATGGTCTGCCATTTTTAGTCCATTTTAGCAAAAAACTGAACAATTTGACCGTTTTTGGAGTTTCAGCTATAAATAGCCTCGATGTTTGTGCAAACAAGGAGAACAGAACACCGAAGTTGCTCTCAAGTAGACTTTCTGAAGTTCATATCTACGAAGGAGAAAACATCATACTATCCTTGCACTTGAAGTTGGATCATCAACGGGACAAAGTAGTCGTGTGTTGAATAGACTCTCATCGCTACTCTCCAGAATCTAATACTTGTACTTAGAATTCTTTGTTGTAATTACATTTATTGAAATAAATTGTAATAGACAAGTTATAAAGTTTTCTTTAAAAGAAAGTGTATTTCTTTTCCTAACAAAAACAGAGGGGTCATGAATATACTCATATAATGGTATTGGGCTACCATTCCTTATATATGTGTGTGCTAATTTGAGTATGAAAAGGAATCTATCAGCTCATCTGTTATGGCTATAGATATTAAGGTCCCTTACGTCTAGTCTTGGTCGAAATTATATAAGATGTCAACATAATTTCTTCAATAAAGTTATATGAAATGCTTCATGGTAGGCATTGCAATAATTTATTAATATAGCAATAACAGAAGTTTTAAAAAAACACAAACCATGTTCAATTGGTTATAAAAGTTAGTTGATTTCCTGGTATGGAAAATAATGGAGATCGAGGCCCAATGCACGTTTACCATCGAGGAGCATGGCGATGAAGGCGTCGGATTGATGGGTATTGAGAATTTGGAATTTGGGTTGATTTTTGGGTGCATTTGAGTGCATTTGTTTCAATTACTTATGCACATGGATGAACATGGTTGATTCTAGGATTAGTATATATTGTTGGTATTTGGTCATATTTGGTATTTAGGATCAGTTTTGTTTTGGTAACTTTTTTTTGTATTGCAATTAGAACTAGTAATCTTTATGGTGAAGGTTTGATGGGTTATACAAAGAGTTACAGATTTATTTGAGTTATGGTGTTTTGTCTTTCTTCAAATAATTTTTTTTTTTCTTTCTCCTTATTAATCTTACATAAACTCTAATCCTTGAATCTACTTACCATCCACCCCAATGTTTCCTTTACATTGCATGAAGGTTTATCTTCGGACTCCAAGACAAAAGCTTTGACACAGATTCTATCTTCATATTGCTTTGTACAACATCAAAATCCTTTTGGTAAATTTGATTCTCAACCCCAAATTTAATTGGTTGCTTTTGTGATCTTCTAGGGTTCTTTTGTAAATCTTTCCTTTATAATTAAATTTTGTTAATCTCAGGCTGTGAAATCATTGTCTACTTCCATATAGATAGCCTCTCTATGTTTGGTATTGAAGCCTAGGTTAGGCATCGAATGGTAGGTGGTGCTAAGACCTTTTGGCTAAATATGGATCCCAACTCGTTGCAACAACTTAATCCTATGATGAACATAAATTTGCTAAATTCCATGCTAACATACATGGCTAGTTTGCTGCACAAGTTATATGGTGCTAAGACCTTTAGGCCAAAATATAAATCCCAACTTGTTACAACAACTTCGTTGTATGATGTACACTTAGTTGTACCATGCACACTAACTTTGCTGAATTTCATGCTGATATATGTGACCAAGTTAAATACTAGTTTATCGCATTAGATGCTAGGGTTGTAATGATGAACGATAGGATTAACTTGGAAGCTAGAGCCACCCTTAAGCAACCTTGCCCAAATGTTCATGTCGCACGTCATGTTGATGTTTGTGACTCCCATTAGGGATTAGGGATGACCACAGGATACGAGATCATGCGACTTCTAACCCTCCTTTTAAGGATGATCTAGGAGACGAGCTCCTAGAATCCTTGACCCTCTTGCTGGTGACATCCTTGTGGGACCACTTCCCACAATACCAGACCTTCTTGTTAAAGCTGATTGTAGACCTAGAGAGGATGACATCACTAAGAAGATTAAGGTAGAGTCCTCATCTTTTGAAGGCAAGTATGACCGTCAGGTTTTTACCGATTGGTTGTCCCACTTAGGTTATTACTTAAAGTGGTATGATATGAGCGATGAGCGTAGGACTAGGTTCGTTAGGATGAAGTTGATCAACGGCTAGGATTTATTGGTCCTCTGTAGAGTACTTCAAAACCTCGTACCACTGTCCACAAGGATAAGGGAAATCATTGTGAGTCCGCTAGCAAGGGTCCCACAGTCCATGATATGGTCACTATTCAAATAAGTGTCCTTCGAGGAATTTACACTTTGAGCGGACGTCAAACGACTCGGATGAGTGTCAACTAGAGGAGATTGAAGATTGTGCTAATGACGCGAGCGTGATTACAATCCCCATCCCCACGGGTAAACCCTTACACGTTTTTAGGTGCATGCAGGGTAAACCCTTACACGTTTTTAGGTGCATGCACAATAACTTTGACTGGGGGAGACCTGCGTTATAAAGCTACAAAGACCTTTTATTCCTCCTTCAAGGTAAATGATAAATCCCACAAGTTAATTACTGGTAGAGGTAGTTGTGTGAATGGAGTTACCAAGACAGCCTTATGTAGGATATGCCTAAAGGGTGACAAACACCCAAAACCTTCTAATATCACTTGCAATAGCAAGATATCTCACTTGGTCACCCAACAATTTTTGGTCCCGATAAAATTATCTTCTTAATATGAGGGCCACATATGTTGCGATGTATGTTGCGATGTTTTACCCATGGATGTCATGCATGTTTTTATTAGGAAGATCATGGCTCTTCAATATAGATATTACCAACTTTGGGAGGAGTAACACTTATGCATTTAAATTCAGAGATAAGAAGATAATGTTGAAACCTTCAAAGCCTACGGAGCCATAGTTGGGTCATACTCTCAGTTGGTAAAAAGCAAGCAAGAGATTTCATATTTAACAACGAACAATTCCTCGAAGAGCGCAGAGAGGAGGATTTAGTGTAGGTTATTATAGGCACTAGTGTGCGCATTTGGTGAGACTCTAAATATCTCCCTTGAGATTTATAAAGTTCTAGTTGATTATAATGACACTACCGGATGAATTACTTCATAAAATTCCTTCCTAGAGAGATATCTAGCATGTCATAGATTTAGTGTCGTATTAAAGTTCCTATAAGTTGCACCAAAACTCTAGAGCTTTCGAGAGGGTTTAGGTTTAATATTTATATTATTGTAGCTTGGCCCCGCAAGTCGAAGACTGAATTAGCGAGCCAAGAGTTAGATTCACGCAACGGTCTAATTTTTTTTAAATTCGCTTAAAATGCACACAAGAGAAGATTTGGCGTTACCATGTTAAAGTCTCTTAACACTTGCATCAAAACACTAAACTTTGGTGAGGGTTAAGGGATAGTATTTATATGATTCTAATAGAGCCTACACTGCCTAACCACATTATAAGATGAACCCTACTGAGCTCATTGAGCTTAGACGAGAGGTAGATGAGTTATTATGGAAGTGCTCCATAAGACACCTCGAGTCCTTGTCTCTCCCCACCGTACACATCCTTAAGAAAAAATGTTAGCTCAATATCAACAAACCGAGGCTCGGATCCTTGCGCAGCAAAAACAACTCGACGCACTGACATAGATGGGAACCACGATAGCGACTAATAACAATGCTTCTGTGGCAGCCACGACTCAAGAGACTAGGCTAATTGAAACTAATGAGCCCCAGCAGATGAGCAAGAAGTCTACCTTTAAAGGTTCAGAGTTCATGAAGACGAGAATAGAGCTAGATAAGGTGATGGATTGGGTTTCAAAGATAGAGGGTTTGTTCGAGTTCCTTGGACTCAAAAGGTCCAAGAAGGTGGTGTGCACGACAATAGAGCTACATCTAAGAGGACACAACTGGTGGGAGGCCCAAAAAAGAATCTTTATGACATGACTTAAGACGGTAAGATTTTTGGAAAATGTTTAAGCAAATATTTCTGGAACAATACCTTCCTTCAGCCATCTATCAAAAGAAAGAAGAAGAGTTTGTCAGACTTAAGCAAGAAAACATATCCGTAGAAGATTACAAATCAGAATTCTCTAAACTTGCTAAGTTTGCCGGCTCCATGCTACCAGATGAGAAAGCTTTTACCCACAGATTTGTGAAGGATTTAAATGATGATAGAAGGGAGGATGTGAATCGAGAATGCAAATCATACATAAAGTCTTTTGAGGCAGCAGTGGAAATGGAGCAGTTCAGCTTCCGAAGTGCTCAAGAAAAAGTGCAGAACAGTCGCAACTATTCCAACAAAAAATATTACGACCGAAAAAGAAGGGCCAAAGGAGAACAACACCAAGGACTGGAGTGTAGCTTTTGCGGCCGGCAGGGTCACACAAAAGAAGAATGTCATTCTGCAAACAAAGAATGTTACGACTGCGATCAATAGGATCATATTACTAAGAATTGTCATAACAAAAAGAGTGCACCAACAAACCGTAATGATGATGCAAGGCATGAACAAAATAATAATCAAGTGTCGGTTCCAGGCAATCAGCAAGATACGCAGCCGAGAAGGCCAAAAGTTTATAATATGACTCAGATTAAGTGCGAGGGTACTAATAATGTTGGTAAGTCTTTTCTTTAAGTTTCGAGGACGAAACATTTTCTTAGTGGGTTAGTATGTAGTGTCCCGCTCCTGGCGGTGCGTAGTATGACTAGAGGCTAGACCGAGCTAGTCAGAACGAAATCATCTTGGAAAAATCTTGTTGGTATCGATTGATCGGGACTAATAAATTGAGATCAATTCCAATTCATAGATTGTCTCTAATAGCTTGGAGTCCCAAAATACAGTGAATCGTGCTTGACGAAGGAACTCTATATAAGAGCTTCTTCCCATCCTTTTCACTATTGTTTTGTGGGACATTTTTGTTGCTTGATTGTGATGAATACATTTTCGTTGTCATTTTTGATGAATAATTTTATTGTTTACTTTCATCGATTTATGCATTCATTTCGAATCTTGAAAAAAAAGGAGAAAAATAAAGAAGTATGTTGATCAATTATTGGTGTAATTTCAGATGGACGCATAGGCGAGACATAATCGTTTCATAAGCTCGTGTTTCTCTCAGATCTCTTCAATTTGGTAAGTAACATTGATCTTTCGCTCCTTTTATCTTCAAGCCTTAATAAAAAGATTTCTCTTCTATTCCAATTATTGCGTCCCTGCGATCAATGATGCCGTAATAAAGAAAGGTAAGTTGTATATGCTAGATATAGAACTGATGTTATAATTGTTAGAGAAAAAAAGATTGCATGTTCCTTATTATATGCTGCAGAAAGAAATGTGTATAGAAAACTCATATTGCTTATAAGTAAACGATATGAAAGAAAGAAAGAAAGAACAGAGCTACGGCTCTATGGTATGAGAAGAAAGCGACATAAAGTTTGCTTGTTGTTTAACTGTTGCAATTGAAATATTTTTATCTGACAGAAGTGCATATCATGTATTGGTCTTGGACAACTCATGCATAAGGTTTAATCTCTCAACCGGTCTCCGGGGCACTGGAGATCGTATCGACCTAGGAGAGAATGGGATACCGTAAGGCTTCTACGTCCTTACGATCAGGGGGTGTTAGGTCTATTAGAGACAAGGTTGTGAAAAGACTAGGCGCTAGTCGGACGGGCACCTTCTACCTAGCGCCTTGCCCGCCTAGGCGGGTGCCTAGGCGACCGCCTAGATATAGGCGGTTCAAAAAAATAAAAATGATTCAAACAAATCTACTAACAATTGCATGAAAAATCCATAAAACCCCAAAACATGCATAGTTGGGCGTCGGGGGATTAGGCGGGTACCTAAACGGGCATCGGACGGACATCCGGCGCCTAGCGCCTAGGCGGCCGCCTTTTAGAACAGAGAGAGAGATGAACTTGTACGTCCCAACTTCTAATTATGGAAAGTCACCCATGGACCGTCATGTAGTTAGGTCGTATGCATATGATAATTTTATGGCAAGCCTAACAGTTGATGCAGAGATGGCCACTTATTTTTTATATATATGCAAATTGTTCTAATCATTGTTTGTTGCAGAGATGGACAGTTGGTCATGGATAAGAATCACTGCAAAAGTGAAATTTTTATTGTTTCATGTTTGTTAAGTGTTATATTAGAACTATTAGTTAGTAGGTTTTAGTCCCACATTGCTTAGAACAATAGGAGAGGGGCTACCCTCTCCTATATATATATATATAGTCTCCCATGATTAATAGATCTATCCATTATTCTACTCTACATGGTATCAGAGCCATAATCCATCCACCCCTCTCTCCACAAAAAAATCCTAACCCGAATCCAACCCCCCCCACTGCACCCCCCCCCCAACCACACTGCTATCGCTCCCCCTCCTCAACCAGTGCTGCTGCCGCCGCTGCTGCCCAAACTGCTGCTGTCGCCCCATTCCCCCCCCCCCCCGACGCCCCCCCTTCTCCGGCGACTACCTCCCCTCCGGCGACCCCCCTGCCGCCCCCTAGCCCCCGACAACTCCCCTTCTCCCTCCCCCTTCTCCACATGGGTGTAATCCTAACCCTAGCCACCACCCACTCCCCTCCAAACCCTAAGTTTTAAAAAAAAATTGGCTATTGCATTGGAAATTTCAGAGCAACTACGTAGGAAACTCTGACTTTCCAATATTGATCTTTGGGATTCACAGAGTAACCACGTTGGAAACTCTGTCCTAAATACACTTGGAAATCTCCGAGGATAAATAACGTGGTTGTTTACAAGAACCTCTGATTCTCAAAGTTGGTCATTAACTTGGACATTTCAGAGCAACCATGCTGGAAACTCTGACTCTCCAACGATTGCTTCAAAAATGCTAACAAAGAGCAGACACGATGGTTGTCTTGCATGATTCTTTGTTTCCTTGCTTGATCTTCATATCAGGATCTGTCTCGAGAGTGTCCTCTCTATCCTGACTTGTTTGATCCACATCTCTACTGTGGATATTGTTGTGATCAAAAAAAAAAATTTCGACACTTGGAACCGATATCTGAGGGATGGATAGCACTGGGACGCATGCCAGTAATACAGGTACTAGCATTGGGAACACAATAGCGGGACCAATGGGCACTAGTACAACGATTTTCTCAATTCGACTTGTCGATCGAAAATTAGACGGACCAGAGAGATACTCGATATGGCGTAAGAAGGTCGATAAGACATTTCTATGGATGCGGTTGTCCAAACATTTGACTGACAACCCCCCTCCCCCCCCCCCCCCCCCCCCCCCCGCACAAAGGCTGCCCCCAACTTTGAGCAATGGAAGATAGACGATAGTCGGCTGTTTACACAGTTTATGAACTCCATGGAACCATCGGTGGAAAACATGGTTCAGAACACGGACTCTGTTAAGGAATTATGGACGGTCCTAGCAACGACGTTTGATGACAAACACAATTTGTCTCGCATTTATGACTCCGTCGTTGGTATACAGAGCAAATCAGGAAGACAAATCTCATAAAGATCACTTCAAAATATTTAAGGCTATATCTGATGAGGTTGATCGTATATTGCCCATAACAACAGATATCAATGAAGGTAGGACTCAACATGAACAACTTCATGTTATGGCGTACCTTGCCTCTCTACCATAGTTTAAAGTATCCGCCGATACCGATCCGATATGGTCGATACCGATACGGTTTGGCATATCCCGATTCGATACCGACCGATACCCGATACTGACCGATACCGATATTGGGGGTCTCTTTTCCGATCAATTTGGCAAAAAAAATTGAAAGAAAGAAAAGACAAATCAACAAGGGTTTGAAGCATAATAAGATTGTAAAAGCATGTAAAAGAAGAAAATTGATCTATTGCATGTAAACCAATCGGTAAGGGTGACTACTATTTAATTTAATTTTAAAATTACTAAGAAATAACACTGAAAATACTTAAAATTATGCCTAAATGTATAAAATATATTTTTTAAATGTTAATAATTTGTTAATAATTATTTGTTTTTCAATACCAAAAAATTTGATACTCCGATTCGAAACCGCCGATACTACCGATATCGTCGATACAGATACTCATAGGAATAGTCCGATACAGATTCCGATACCGCGAACCTTGCTCTCTACGTTCTGATGCACTCTGCTCGATCTCACATCATTGCTGGATCTGAAGTTCCATCCTTAATGGAAGCACATTATCGTATCCTTCGAACAGCAAAAGTCGTAGAGACCACTCCGGGTGATGTACCTGTTGATCGCTCTGCTCTTGGTGCTGCTCCTACAGGCATTCGTGGTGGTCATGGTAGACGACGTGGTGGCCGCAATACTGGTCGTGATGGTGACCGTGGTAATGGTGGCCGCAATGGAGGACGACCACGCACATGCTTTAATTGTGGTCAGCTTGGCCATTTCTACTGGCAATGCACTAAATCACCTGCTGCTAATATCACAACTGATGCTCCTGATGATGGTGTCCAATCTGTTCAGCTGACTTCGGATTCATATACAGAGTTCCTTGATTTTCAGGCTCAACGTCGTGGTGACGCTTCCACGTCTGGATCCACAACTGGATACTCAGCAGCATATATAGTCAAACCAAAGCAGTGGATAATTGACTCTGGAGCGTCTGCTCACATGACTGGTGACGCAGGTATGATACATAATTATGTCCATGTCCGTCATGTTTCTGGCATTACGGTTGCCAATGGAGGTTTTCTGACAGTCCGAGGACATAGAAGTGCCAGTCTTTCTTTCGGACTGTTGCTAGACCTGGGAACCCGTTCAGTTTAGTTTCCATTAGTCAAATTACTCGTGAACTGCACTGCTCGGTAACATTTTTCCTGATGGTTGTATTTTTCAGGACCTGAAAAATGGGAAAACTATTAGTAAGGGGCATGTGGCAGGAGACTTGTATCTGTTGGACGTACCTTCTTCTATTATCTGTGTCGATGTAAAACTCGATTATTTCAAATTACATTGTCAGTTAGGACATCCATCTATCCAAGTTCTCCAAAAAATGTACCCTTATTTAGATATTCATGCTTTCTTTCATTGTAAGTCGTGTAGTTTAGCTAAGCATCACCGGGTTCCATATCCGACGAGTCATAATAAAGTTGTATATGCTCCTTTCGAGCAAGTGCATTCTGATATATTGGGACCTTGTCCGGTTGAATTAATAATGGATTTTAAGTACTTTGTTACATTTGTTGATGATTACTCACGTGTTACTTTTGTTTATCTAATGAAAAATCGCTCCGAATTATTTAATATTTGGTGCAATTTTATGCCGAAATCAAAACACAATTTGGTGTTCCTATTAAAATTCTTCGGAGTGACAATGGCATGAGTATTTGTCTCATGAGCTCGATAGTCATCAGGCCCGCAATGGCATCATCCACGAAACTTTTTGTCCATACACACCACAACAGAATGGTGTAGTCGAACGCAAGAATCGTCATTTCTTGGAAACAACACGTGCTCTTATCTTTCAAGCACGTACTCCCAAGAAATTTTGGTCGGATGCGGTTCTTACCACTTGTTATCTTATTAATCGCATGTCATCGTCAGTTTTCAATAGTGATACTCCCTTTTCTAGGATATATCCAGGACGAGAGCCATTTCCTCTGCCTCTTAGAATTTTTGGTTGCTTATGCTATGTTCGGGATACTCGACCGACTCTTTCTAATTTAGATCCTAAGGCAATACAATGTATTTTTCTTGAGTATCCTAAAAGATCAGAAAAGGTATCGATATCTTTTCCTGTCTTAAAGAGATATTTTTCATTCGGGATGTCACCTCCCTTGAAATTGAATTTCCTCCACTTCAACAAACAACGGATCTGGTTCCCCAAGTTTATCCAGAAGAGGATTTCTTGATATTTTCTAATCAAACACAACATCCCCCCGTATGGGTGCCCTCCCTTACCTAGCCAGTTCTCCGATTCGATGGTCCGCATACACCGATTCAGTCAGTGCCGGCGTCACCCACACAAACATCGCCATTGATGCCCACAGAGTCATCCTCCTCTGGCTCCACTGAGTCGCCTTCACCTGTTCCACCAGCAGCTCCACCGGTTCCGCCAGCAGCTCCGGCTATTCCGCCTCCAGATCGTCCTCGTCGTGCCTGTCGTGATCATCCCTTGTATGTTGACAACTACAAAGGACTTGCCAGCCACACTCAGTCTCTGGTGGCTACTATTCATGGGATTCAGATTTCCAAAACCGCTGAGTAGGGTCTCAAACATTCCGGTTGGCGTGCTGCTATGAACGAGAAGATGAAAGCTCTCAGGGAGAACCATACTTGGGACTTGGTCGATTTACCTACTGGTAAACAGGCAGTAGGTTGCTAATGGGTATTCACGATCAAGGTGAAACCAGATGGCTCTCTTAATCGCCTAAAGGCTCGTCTGGTAGCCAAAGGATATTCTTAAACCTATGGTGAGGATTACTTCGAGACCTTCTCTCCTGTTGCTAAAATGACGTTTGTTCGTGTCCTTATGGCCTTGGTTGTTCGCTATGACTGGCCGTTGCTTCAGCTGGATATCAAAAATGCTTTCCTCTACTGGAATCTTGAATGAAGAGGTATACGTGATGCAACCTCCCGGGTTCGTTGCAAGGGAGGGTAAAGTGTGTCATCTGATGAAGACCCTCTATGGTCTAAAACAATCATCTCGTGCGTGGTTTGGTCGATTTACACATGTGGTTACTCAGTTTGGTCTGTGTCAATCAAAGAAGGATCATTCCTTATTCTACCGACAGACATCAGCCGGAAGGATACTACTTGGTGTCTATGTTAATGATATTGTAATCACGGGAGACGACAATCAGGGTATTGCAAGCCTCAAGAAATTTCTGGGAGAATAATTTCAAACCAAGAATATGGGATCCTTGAACTATTTCTTGGGCATTGAGGTTACACGGAGTAAGCGGAACATTGTAATGTCCCAGAGAAAGTATGTGTTGGACATACTAAATGATGCAGGTATGATGCAAGCCAAGAGAGCAATCTCACCTATGGATCCAGGGGCAAAGTTACTTCCAGAAGAAGGGGTCCTGATGACCAATCTAGATCAGTATCGTCGAGTAGTTGGAAAACTCAACTACTTGACGGTTATGACTCGTCAGGACATTTCTTTTGCAGTGAGTGTTGCAAATAGATTTATGGCTTCTCCAAGAGTTCCACACTGGCAAACAGTTCTCAGAATCCTGTGTTATCTAGTCAAGAATCTAGGAAAATAAATTCGGATGGAGAATCATGGACACACTCGTATTGAGTGTTTTACTGATGCTGACTGGGGAGCAAGCCTGACAGATAGACGATCTACATCCGGCTACTCAGTATTTATTGGCAAAAATCTAGTATCATGGAAGAGCAAGAAACAAAGTGTGATAGCATGCTCAAGCTGAGAAGTAGAATATCGAGCCATTGCTCATGGCACATCAGAGGTATTATATATGAAGCATCTTTTACAAGAACTGGAAGAAGACGCAGGATCTCAAACGGTAGATCTATGGTATGATAACCAATCTGCTATTCATATTGCCACCAACCCCATATTTCATGAACGAACGAAGCATATTGAAATTGATATCCACTTTGTTCGTGATGAGTATACAAAGGGAGTGATAAAATTTCAACATGTGAGTACCGACGACTAGATAGCTGATATCTTCACAAAGCCTCTTTTGGGTCCTCGAGTTCAATTTCTATGTAACAAGCTGGACATGATTGATATCTATGCTCCAGCTTGAGGGAGGGTGTTAAGTGTTATATTAGAACTATTAGTTAGTGGACTTTAGTCCTACATTGCTTAGAACAATAGGTGAGGGGCTAGCCTCTCCTATAGATCTAATAATTATAGATCTATCCATTATTCCACTCTACAATGCTTATGTAGTCTCTAATAATTATAGATCTATCCATTATTCCACTCTACAATGCTTATTATTTTGAATTGTTAAAAAAAAAAACTAGAACTAGAAAGACCACTTAATAATATTAGCTAGCTCACATGATTAATGTATTGATTTAAATAAGTCGGATTACTGTCGCTCCCCAGTGCATTCTCCAATATGCTGACCCCTACCTCCACAGGTATCGAAAGGCAAGGGAATATTCAGAGACATTAGAAGCTTGTCCAATCCAATGCTTATGTAGTCTCTAATAATTATAGATCCATCCATTATTCTACTCTACAATGCTTACTATTTTGAATTGTTAAAAAAAAACTAGAACAACTAGAAGACCACTTAATAATATTAGCTAGCTCACATGATTATTGTATTGATTTAAATAAGTCGGATTACTGTCGCTCCCCAGTGCATTCTCCAATATGCTGACCCCTACCTCCACAGGTATCGAAAGGCAAGGGAATATTTAGAGACATTAGAAGCTTGTCCAATCCAATGGAATTCGTTCGACGTCTCGAAGCTTCCAGTCAAAGTTTAGAAGTTTTCTTTTGAAGGTATTTTATCTTTCCTTTAGTAAAGGGACATGATGTATGGACATTGTGGCTATTTTCAGTTTCAGAAAGATGTAAGCCAAGTTTAACATTTTGAGTTGGGTAGAAGAGCCTTTTGTAATCCTATTACAAGTTATCTGTAAAAGAAGAATTTTGTTCTTGTTTCATTGTTATTATTTAGTTTTTTTGCATTAAAGTTCCAATTCTTCAATTTCTACTCGGTCTATTTTGTTATCATGCAAGTTCATGTCTTGTACAAACACAACTTAGGCTTGTACGACAACACGTCCAGTGACGACTTATCGATCCTCCGAAATCGAGAAGTGACAAATATGTAATAACAAAATAAAAGCTAACAAAAACCCTTAGCCAAATGATCCAATTTTAACATAGCACTATACCGACATTATATCGCTAGTATACTATTATACCCATATTTCCTCAAAACACAATTCCAAAAGGCCCAAAAGTTGTTTAGCAGTATATTGCTATGTGCTAGCAATATATTGTTGGTATATCGACATAATTCTGTCACTATATCGAAGGTATACTGTTATACCCAAATTGACTCAAAAATTTTCAAGAGAGCAACTTCTTTGTTCATAACTATATCGGTTTTGACTTGGCAGTATACTGGCAGTATACTGCCAGTATACTATCAGTAAACTTTCTCCACTATTCTGCTAAACATTAAATGTTGTAATGACTAGTTTTATAGCCGTTATTGTGCTGCCAGTACACCGACGGCTCTATTATGATGAGTTGGTTTTGATCACTATATAAATAAATCATTCCTTGCCTCATTTATTACTACTTCTTGAGCCTTAAATTTTTACCTACCTACAAAAACTCTCCTCACTCATTAAAGCGCTTTCAATTGTCATTACTCATTGTGCTAGAGTGAAATCGATTTGTACATTGAGATCTTCACTTATTAGAAGATCACCATTTTTTTGTTTGAGGTTGAAGTCGACGAGCCCTTTGTATCAAAGCTCATATGTTTGAAGCTGGCGAGTCTTTGTATCAAAGCTCATGGTTGTAAACTATTTTCAATAGTGTATTAAAGTCGGAGAGAGTCCTGGGACTGGAGTGTCTCGTGGAGGATACCAGGATACATCAAGCATTTGATTTTCAGAGCATCTCTTTATTACTCTTCATTATATTTGTTTGTGTGAATTAGTTTCAAAACCCTATTCAACTACCCTCTAGGGTTGCCTACAATTGGTATCAGAGCAAAGGCTCTTATAGTAAACTTATATCCTTAGAGTAGGTCCCATGTCAACCATCCTAAGTCAACACCAACTATGGTGAAGGACAATCTACCAATCGACCTATGTTGTTTGATGACACAAACTATAAATATTGAATGACTTGGAAGACTAGAATGGAGATTTATTTGAAGTCCTTATATTTTGATTTCTAGAGTAGCATTATCAATAGGTATAAAATTCCTAAGACTAAGGCGAAAAGCCTTGATGCTAAAGCAATGATTGTTCTATATTGCGCAACAGATAGAAATGAATTCAATAGCATATCCACATGTACCACCTCCTATGAAATATGGAGGCTATTCGAAGTTAATGACGATGGTACTTCACAAGTAAAAGAGTCTAAAATTAGTACACTCAAGAGTATGAAGCTTTCAAAATGAAATCAAATAAGTCTCTTACAAATATGTTTAACTGTTTCTTTGATACTATTAACCCTTTTGAATCTCTTAGCAAGAATACTCGGTTCATGAAAAGACCAGCAAAGTGCTTAGTGGACTAGCCAAGAATTGGAATCCCAAAGCAACAACAATTATAGAAGAAAACGAAAACGATCTCACAACCATAATGCTTGAAACGTTCATGGGAAAATTAATGACACATGAGCTCGACCTCAAAGACCAAGAAGAAGCTACTTCAAAGGAGAAAGTCATTGCTCTTAAAGTCAACCATCACAGGACTTCCTTCGATGTCAATCATGGAGAAGAAGACTCCGATGATGAAGATGTGGCAATACTTCAAGAAACTTTAAAAGGTTTCCCAAATTCGAGAAGGCCTATCAAAGAAAAAAAAAGGAGAATCAAGACGACGAGCCTGCTACAACTGCAAAAGACCCCGTCATATAAAGAAGGTTTGTCTTATGCTAAAGAGGAAAAATTAGAAATAAGAGACCAAGCAAAAGTGGTCAAAAAGGTAGCCAATACAAGCATTCGGTATGAAAGCAAAGCTAGTGGCTCCGAAGATGACGAACCGCAACACTCCGCAAATGTTTGTCTCACGGCAAAAGAATCGGATAATGTACTAGACGATCTCATTAACGATAATCTTACTTGTGATGAATTAGAAAGTGCTTTTATGGATCTTTTTGACGATTATAAGAAATTAAAAGAGAAGTATAAATTTGCTAGAAATGACATAAAGAAAAAACTTGATAATGAAAAGTTTTCTAGCATGCTAGATGAGAAGAAGAGCGAGACCATTGCATGTGATACTGATGATATCACCTCATTAAAACTAAAATTACATGATACATAAGAAGATCTCAAGGAGGAGGAGTTGGAATGCGTAACTCTAAATAAAGGTTATGATATAACCAAAAACAGGACTCTTGCTTCTCAAAGAGAAGAAGCAATAACCGCCAAATACAATGATCTTCTTGTCAAATACAAGAAATTAGAAACTGGTGCGGTTAAGAACATGCATGCTACTAACTTTTATGACACACACTATACTCAACACAAAAACACGCATAGAAGGGCTAATGTTTGAACGACAAACAAGGCCAAATCTTCACAAAATTGCGCATTTTATTATAGACACTCTCATGCTATATCTTACACACAAGAAGATATCAATTGCATTTTACTTATCATAAACACATCTCCACTCCATAGTACAAAAACTAATGCTACTTGTTATTATTGTGGAATAAATTGTCATATTTATTTTCAATGTCAAATTTGAAAGCATGTCAACGTAAAAGTATAAATGGGTTCCTAAAGCTAAAAATGAAGGACCCACAATGATATGGGTACCAAAGTTTACATTTTCAACTTGTGTTGTAGGTGTGTCATTTCTCTTATGCTAGAAGGAAATGGATTCTCGATAACGATTGCTCTCACCACATGATCGAAGATGCTGCATTATTTGCAATGCTATCGATAAAGAAAGAATGATACATCTCATTTGGCAACAACTTAAGAGAATCCATTATTGGTTTGGTAATATCGGTTCTCCTCCTTTCCCTATTATTAAAAATGTTTGCTTAATGACCAATTTGAAGCATAACTTTCTTAGTATTAGTCATTTAGCGGATAACGGCTCTAGAGAAAATTTACAGAAGATAGTTCCTCTATTTATGATAGATCTAGTGGAGAGGTTATCTACGAGGGAATAACAGTCGATAATATTTATGTGTATTATTTGTTGAAAAGTAGTACCATGTAGACAAGTGCTTAATCTCACAAACAAGTATAATAAAGATAATATTTATAATACTATAATGTATTTAGAGATTTTACGAGAGAGCTTGAATTTACATTATTAAATAAATTTACTTAATCTCTCTCGTACATCGCTTTAAAGTCGAATTTACATTATTGACTTGGTGATTTCTTTTTCTATATCATGATGTGCGTTATTTGGTTTTGTCGTCCAATTTCAGTTCATTCCTAAAATTAAGAATGATAATACTTTGAGCGAGAGTATTCAAGTCGACTGGATCTCTTTCTCAAGTAGATATACTCCCTTACCTTCATGCTTAGTTACAAGCTATTCATAATGCATGTTTAGATGATTGGGTTCATATGCATGAACTACTCTCTTACCTCATGCTTAGTCATAGGCTATTCATAATGCATGTTCAGATAATTAAGTTCATATCCATGAACTTGAGTAAAAAAAAATTGCATGAGATACAATAAGATTCATTCATATCTTATTTATGTTCTCCATTGATCACATATTTCTACATGGAACTTTTTCCAATTTGTATCGTAAAATTGCAAATCACATTCAATTCCTTGATCAATGTCGTAGTTTTTTAGTATCTTCAATCAATTTCATTATTGACTATATTTATGTGCAAAATTGATCATTATAGTTTTTCCCCAAACGATTTCATGTTGGACAAATTTTATCGTACTGAATTCCTTTTCTATAATATGATTGTTTTTGGATTTCTTCTAATGCTTTCATGTTGGTAAAATATTTATGGATAACTTTTCCAATCTTTCAAATTTACCAACTACTTCATATTGACAAGCTATTTTTATCTTTCATGTATGTCTTCTCTCGTTTTATTTTGCGTTATTCAATATTTGGTCATGATGGCCTATGCTTTCCTCTTGTTCTAATTTATCTATGTTTGGTTTCTTTTTAACAATTAGCAAGGGGGAGCTTCATTTTTTGTCAGGTAGAAGAAGTTTAAGTACAAATATTAATGATATATGCTTCATTTGTACTTATCTTAAACTTAACCGATTTGTCAATCAAAAAGTGAAAGATTGCTAGACCAATGATTAATTTAGTATTTTGATTACGAATAATCGGTCAAGTTTCTCATTACATAATCATTGTTTGTTAATAGTTTATTACTGCACATGATAAGTATTTCGTATTCTCTTCATCCACACTCGTGATCATAAGATCGCTATTAGTGTCAGATATGATATGGATACTTGCTATTGTGAATATTGCTTTCTTTATCTAACTTCATTTTTATAAAAAAATATTCGGATAATTCAGGGCAAGACTAGTCATAGACATGTGCTGATGAAATAAAGAAATGATATTAGGTCAAAAACACAACACATCAAGTCAAATCACACCGAAGATTGTTTGAAGACTTTTGTAAATTGTTATCTTGTACGTCTTCGGTGAGTATAACGATGTAACACTTAAAGAATAATGTGCACTTGGAAGCTCAACCCACCAAACCTTATATCATCCTTAAAACATATAAGTTATGCATACATTCTAGCTAGATAGTTCTCTAGTTATAAGTTAAACTATATTTTCAAATATCAAAGAACTTCTAGATTTGTGTTTACAATTAGTCTGATAATCCCTGGGTTTGTATCATCGCTCCGTGGGCATTCTTCTTTTCATGCGGTAGCCTTGGTTTCACTTCAGGACATGGTATCCTTTTTGGAGAAGCCAAACCCCCTCCCTTGGTTTGGGGAATCAAAAGCTAAAGGCGTCAACTAAGTCAAATGCAATTACTCTGCTCCAATTTCCTATGCTTACACTCATTGGTCGATTCGTTGATTGCCTCCGCCCCTATGGCCATCTCTACCCACCTTTATTTGTGATTTACTGTTTTAACCATATCTAGTGGTGTAGACATTGTTAACTTGAAACTTAGTTTTTTGGAAACTAGACTTCCATACCTAAACATCATATATTCACAAGTTCTCCAAACTATGTCTTTGTCAAAACCAAGACAACAAGACTGCACATGTTTGCTGAATATGCTCTGCAGTCCAGTCTACACATCTTCACTCTTTGAGCTATAACTTAAAGTACATGCATTATTTTGACTTGAAACTTAGTTTTTTGCAAACTAGAATTCAAGATGGATCTTTCATACGTAGACACTTTAGGCTAATTAAAACAAAACCTGTTCAAATTCATGCATCTTTACAAGGCAGTTTTTCTTTGTCAAAAAATAGTGTCAAAATCCATACGCAAAGGTATACTGCCAGTATGCCGTCGACATGTCATCAGTATACCGTTGGGTCATTTAATACGTCAAAAAGAGCCATAAAGGTCATATAACAACTAATTTTCTTTTGGGGCTTATAATAGAGGGTTGTTGGGTAGTTTTTATGCATCTCAAGCACCCAAACTTGATATTATCAAGGGATAACTCTCCAAACATCTAAGAGCTTCTATTTGTCCAAATTCATCAAAGTGAGAGTGAAATTGAAGCATTGAATCTTCAATTGTGTTCAAGAAAATTGCAAAAGAGGTTGCTTCCTGAAGCAAGTATTGGAGTCCACGAGCACTCGACACCCAACTCAAGTTTGGAGCGGCGGACACTCGACACCAAGCCCATGTGTGAAGTTGGCAAGTTCTTTGTATCAAAGCTAGCGATTGTATCTATTTCTATTACAATGGACTAAAGTCGGAGAAAGCTATGGGACTAGAGTGATTCACGGAGGATACCAGAATACGATGAGTGTTTGCGATTTGTCTTAGTTGTTAGAAAATTGTGTTTGTTGATTCATGAGATGAAGAACATAAATAATTGCAGAAGCGTACCTGAATCCATTGCTTGGCTTGTTGGATTTTGAAACGAACGTCTCTTTATGCAGTTCGATCTTCCAACTTGCTACGTCCTTTAATTGCTACATCCCTTAATGACAGATGAATTATTTGTCCCTCCCTGTTGATGGGGATGTAGAAGAGAAAAGAGAAAATCCTCTCTTTGGTGGCCGTATGAGTTGGGGACCATAACCCCTAATAAAATACATATATTCTAGGAATTAGATATTTCTAAATTGGCCCCTCATCACATTAAATTTATCTTTGGTATCTACACATTATTTTCATGACAATTATACCCTTAAGTATATTTCCAATTTGACCACTTGAATGTGGCTTAATTATTTAGATAGCAAAACACAATTAATTATACATGTGTGACCCCTAATTATTGGATAATTTCAACAATCTCCCAATGGACCACATATGTAACCTTACAATTATGTTAACTTTATGAGCTCAAAAAACTGCTATCTTAACCTTAAGGTACATCCGAACAATCTCATCTATTAACCATATCAACATAGTATCAAAGCGACTTTCATCACATTTAGCGTAATTAAACCATCAATGGTCACATATACCAATATAACTAAACGACAGATCAATCATGTATGTGTAGCATGAAAATTATATACAGTATGATCAACACATGTCTATTTCCAACTGATCATCCTTTACATTAATGAGATCAATATTTTAACATAACGAAAACATAATAAACTGAATTTTTCATATATCTGATTAGATAAATATCCAAAATACTTAAATACGTAAATGTGTCCAAAACTAAATATATAGCACCAAAATACATAAAACACAAATTCCCACTATACTCCAATATCCCATACGAACAATGTGCTCATGAAAAACCTTGGATGGTAACACTTTTGTGAGCGGACCTGCTAACAAGGAGTTTCCCAATGTGCTATATGGATACTTGACCATTCTGAATTCTTTCCTTCACATCTAGAAACTTTATGTCAATATACTTTGACTTATACGAGCTCTTATTGTTATTGGAATATAGTACTGATGATTTATTGTCACACTGTAATTTAAGTGGTCTTTCAACACTCTTCTGTAGGCGCGGCCCTGTGACAAAATTCCGCAACCATATTCCTTAATTTGATGCCTTACAGCATGTTGTAAACTCTACTGACATGGTGGAATATGCTACGAGTGTCTGTGTGGTACTCTTTCAAGACATCTCTACTGCTAACAGGTAAACATAACCTGATATGGATCTCTTGTTGTCTTGGCATCCATCAAAATCGAAGTCGGAATTCCGTATGATCTCCAAAATTATCCGATCTCCTATAAAGAGCATATAATCATTTATTCTCTATAAATTACTTAGGTAACCCATTTGGTTGCATCGAATGATCCATTCCAGGTTTGCTTAAATATCTACCTAACATTCCAACTGTGTATGCAATATCCGGACACGTACACACTTAAGCATACATTAAACCCCCTATATGATGAACAAGAAATCTACTGCATTTCTTTAGTTTTAAAGTTATTCTTAGGACATTGATTAAGACTGAACTTGTCTCCTTTAACGATAGGTGTTATCTAGTTTGCATTAATTACTTTAATCGATATACAAAACTAGAAAAATATGTCTACTCCTACTGAACTTGTGATACACACAATCTTCAACGGTGTTTACCTCAAAACAGAATGAGGTAACCACTTAGTAAATTTTGTCAGTTTGCAAACCATATTCTTTGGATCTTCCGACACAATTTTCTGGCTGCACCATATAAATTATTTCGTCAATGTTATCATTGAGAAATGCCATTTTGACATCCATTTGATGTAATTCAAAACCAAAATGTGTAACAAGTGCTATGATTGTTCTAAAAGAGTCTTTCAAAGAAACCAAAGAAAAGTCTCTTTTAAAATAAATCCCTAACTTTTGAGTAAAGGCTCTAGCTACAAGACGTATTTTATACCTCTTCATATCATCCTTCGAAAACTTCTTGGTTTTAAATATCCATTTGCAACCAATGGACTTCGTACATTTTGGTAATAGGACAAGTTCTCAAACTTTATTGTCTTGTATAGACATATACTCTTTATTCATTGCGTCAATCCACTTTTGAGATTTGGGACATTCCATAGCCTGGAGGAAGTTGATTGGATTATCTTCCAGTATTCTGCAGTCTTCCTCACGTTCCTAGAAAAATATGACAAAATTATCCAAAATTGCATTTCTCCTTTGTCTATTGGACCGTCTTAATAACACTGGTCCTTGAGGTTGTTGAGTTTGTTCCTTAGAAACAATTACCTCATCTTGAATGGAGGGTACCGCTACGTTGTCTTGTTGAGATAGCTCAACATCGACTTGTAGAGGTAATTCAACATGGTCTTGTTGAGGTTCCGGATTCACTTCTTGATCAATGACAAGTATAGAAACATGCACATTGTCAAAGTGATAGTAGGAATCGAAATCGATTCTCCTTAGAAACAATGTCCCTAACTTTATTTCTCTTCCCCTCCCAAACTCAACATCCTCAAAAAATATAGCTGTTCCCATCAAAAAAAATCCTTATTTTTGTGTTTAGTACCACGTAGTTCAATATGCAAGGTTTCTTTATAAGATGCAATACTTTCAAGTAGATATAGGTTATCATAAACATTAAGGACTGTTACCAATAATATTTGAATATAAAGATAGACTAAACGTATTGTTCCAAATGAACAATGATAACCAGATTTGTCCAATAAGGAAACAGAAACTAAATTTCGTCTAAAAGATGATACAATAAATGTATCTATCAAATCCAAATAATAACCGGTTCCTAATAATAACCTAAAATGTCTTATTGCTTCTACTTCGACCGACTTTTCGTTACCCACATAGATGTGTCTTTCACCATCAATTGACTTCCGATAGCTCAAACACCTTGTCTAAATTACTGATGTGGGTAGTTATATCATTATCTAACCACCATGTATTTTTGGTACTGAAACTAAATTAACTCATAATTACAGAGCAAATTTAAAAATGTACTTTTTTTACACACCATACGTGGCACTTTGTACATTTTTTTATGTCCCGACTTGTCACAAACAAAACAACCCTTAATTTTATATTGTTGTTTCCTTTGAACTAGATATTTAGCAGCTTCTGTATTCTTTTTTTTTTTTTTGCCCTTAAAGTGTATCCCATTAGGTATGAGAATCGAATTCAAATTGGTAGATATTGTAGCAACATTAGCTATAAAGAGAATAAAACAATAAAACAAACAGGTTCTAATTAATAACCAAAAATAATAGTCAAACAAATTCAAATAATGTTAAACCCTTCTCAAGATATCTAGCACATCGTTAATATCAAGTCTTTGGACAATAATATTAACTGTAAGTGGTACTCTTAGTGTAATAATCAAACATTGACAATAACTCACGTCAAATAATAAGCCTATCTTTGGATCGGATTATTATTTACATGTAATTCTTACAATTGTCACACATTTATCATCACAAGTATGTGTGCAATTCGGCCAAGTATTAACCTTTCTTTGGGCCGGCTAATACTCGCATGAATTTACATACACAAACATCCGACATCCTTCATAGACTATCTACGCAAGAGATGTCACTTTGACGACATCTTGTTTCAATGGTCTAATTAGAATGTTAGACAACTATTGCAAGTCACAGAGAAGCACCAAATATTTTGAATGTTGATTGAATTTTACATGACTGAATCATGACTAAATTCATATGTACATGCATATTTTTACGAGTATAACTCATATAAAATAATTATAAGCATGTGAATCTCTTTACATAATTTAAAGCATGAATTAAACAATTTTTATATATTGATGCACTGAGAAATTTTAGCATGTTATAAAATTTAAGAAAATTACTCTTATATGAATGCATCTACAGAAAAATGTTCAATCTCGGTTCTGGTAAGAATAACGGCTGAAGTCTACTTGCAAATATGTGTGCATTCTAAATATTAGGACATAAATTTAGCACATTAAAAAAATAAGATAAGAACATAACAAATATTATATTTGCAAAGATATTGATTAGCAAATGCTAGATTTGTAATCTTTAGTTAGATCTTTATTAATAATCAAAATTTTCTTGTTGGCATAAAACAAACATAGATATGTTAATTTCATATGATGAAAAACAACAGAAAAAAATTGAAGAAAGAAACTTTTAATGTTCTGGATGTGATTACTAATAAAAATTGAACCACCACATCAACATATAACAATAAGATATGATGACAATGTCCATTGCTCCAATTGAAATATGTGTTATTGCCATTTACGCGCACACGCACACACACATGCAGAGCAAACACAATTGGATTCTCTTCAAAGCAATACAATTGCATGTGCATAGCACAACATTTGTACGGCCAGAACCCGATGGCCGCCGCCATTGCTCGTTCCGACGGTCGAGGTCGACCGTTTGCTGTTATTTTCGTTTTTCTTTTTCTTTTTAGTTTCATCTTGTAAGATTTCTGAAGATTCAAACTCATGAATCAAACAAGGAGGCTCTGATACCACTTGATGGAAATTTAACATGTTTGGTTCACGAGATAGAACATAAATAATTGCGGAAGCGTACCTGAATTCATTGCTTAGCTTGTTCGAACTTGAAGCAAACATCTCTTTATGCGGTTCGATCTTCCAACTTGCAAGGTTCTAAACGGCGGTAGGCGGGTGGGCGGCGGAGAGAGTCCGCCTACCGCTTAGGCCGCCTAGGCGGTCGATACATTTTGAACATTTTTTTACTATTTTACCACGATTTTTTTCATAATATGCATATCGCCTACCGCTTAGGCCGCCTAGGCGGTCGATACATTTTGAACATTTTTTTACTATTTTACCACGGTTTTTTGCATAATATGCATATTTTAAGGGTGTTTCATGCATAACTAAGTTGTAGAACGAAGATTTATGAAGTTTTAGTTTTGTAAAAATGAACCATAGACCAATAATGCTTACAAAACCTTTTTGGCCAAAATATCTTGTTAGGTATTGCTCCACCACCTAGGCGCCCGCCTACGTCGCCTCACCTCCACCTAGGCGCCCGCCTACGTCGCTGTTATTTTCTTTTTTCTTTTTCTTTTTAGTTTCATCTTGTAAGATTTCTGAAGATTCAAACTCATGAATCAAACAAGGAGGCTCTGATACCACTTGATGGAAATTTAACATGTTTGGTTCACGAGATAGAACATAAATAATTGCGGAAGCGTACCTGAATTCATTGCTTAGCTTGTTCGAACTTGAAGCAAACATCTCTTTATGCGGTTCGATCTTCCAACTTGCAAGGTTCTAAACGGCGGTAGGCGGGTGGGCGGCGGAGAGAGTCCGCCTACCGCTTAGGCCGCCTAGGCGGTCGATACATTTTGAACATTTTTTTACTATTTTACCACGATTTTTTTCATAATATGCATATCGCCTACCGCTTAGGCCGCCTAGGCGGTCGATACATTTTGAACATTTTTTTACTATTTTACCACGGTTTTTTGCATAATATGCATATTTTAAGGGTGTTTCATGCATAACTAAGTTGTAGAACGAAGATTTATGAAGTTTTAGTTTTGTAAAAATGAACCATAGACCAATAATGCTTACAAAACCTTTTTGGCCAAAATATCTTGTTAAGTATTGCTCCACCTAGGCGCCCGCCTACGTCGCCTCACCTCCGCCTATGCCGCCAACCTTCGTTGGCCGCCTACTCCACCGCCTACAGAAAAGCGGTGGGGAGAGACAGCCTACCGCCTAGGCGGCCGCCATTTAGAACATTGTCAACTTGCTACGACCCTTAAAGACAAAAATGAATTCTCTGTCCCTCTCTCTGTTGATGGAAATGCATAAAAGAAAAAGAGAAAACTCTCTTTGGTGGCCGTATGAGTTAGGAACCATAACCCCTAATATATATATATATATATATATATATATATATATATATATATATATATATATATATATAGGTTTTAAATATTTCTAATTTGGTCCTCATCAAATTAGATTTATCTCCGGTATCTACACATTATTTCCATGACAATTACACCCTTAAGCCTATTTCCAATTTGACCACTTTAATTTGGCTTAATTATTTAGTTTGCACAACACAATTAATTATACATGTGTGGCCCCTAATTATTGGATAATTTTAACATTAGTTTCTAGCACTTACTTTTAATTTCTCATTGTTGTCTTTTGTTGTTTTTAGTTTCATAAAAAACCCTGTTCACCTCGCCCTGCCCACCCCACCCCGCTAGGGTTGCCTTCACCTTCAGACTTGACACCCTATCGCATGCCTATATCTTTTCCCCTTACCATTCCAAATCCTAAACTAGTTCCTACTACTTCACCAGGAGCATTGCCTACTATTATTTTAGGAGAACCATCTACTTTTGTATCAGGATTCCAGTGCCACTTATTAAACTATAACCCACGTGTAGGCAGCTTGGCGTGATGTCACAGGTTGAGGACATTTTAGATGATGAGATTGTTTCTAGTGCATACAGAGGTTCCAGCGAATTAGTTTGGTGGAGAGCAAGGTTGTAAAAAGCGCTAGGCGCTAGTCGGGCGGACACCTTCCGCCTAGCGCCTAGCACGCCTAAACGGCCGCCTAGGTCTAGGCGGTTCCAAAAAATAAAATAAAAATCCAAAAAAATCTACTAAAAATTGCAAAAAAAAAATTCATAAAACCCCAAAACATGCATAGTCGGGCGTCAGGGGGACTAGACGGGTACCTAAACGGGCATCGGGCGGACACTCGACGCCTAGCGCCTAGGCAACGTCTAGGCGGCCGCCTTTTAGAACAGTGGAGAGGATGACCAAATTCAGACTGTTCATGGATGAAGACTGAGTTAGGGTAGCTCGATCTAGGTGCACTAGCCTTCCTTTACCAGGTGGCGGCAAATCTTTCAAGCCGAGGAGAACCGATGAACATCGAGGCTTGATGCGCATTTACCTACGACGAGCATGATGACGAAGGCCGTTATATTGATGTGTATTAAAAAAATAGACTTCATGTTTACTTTTGGGTGCACTTGTTTGGGCATTTTGTTTTAATTTCTTGTGCACATGGTTTTCAATTATGCACATAGGCACACATGGTTGATTTCTTGGATTAGTTTATATCTATTACGATGTTTATTATATTTGGCATTTAGGATTAGTTTTATTTCGATAACTTGGTTTCTATTGCAATTAAGACAAGTAGTCTTTATGGCAAGGTTTGATTGACTATATAAATTCATGCTTTCTCAAATTTTAATTCATTGAAGAGTTTAAAGATTTACTTGAGCTATTGAGGTTTGTCTTTTTTAGAATAATTTCTTCTTCGTTTTATATAAACTCCAACCCCAAAATCTTATTACTGTCCATCACAAAGTCGAGTTTCCTTTGCATTGCATCAAGGTTGATCTTTGGACCCATGGATAAAATCTATGATGCATGACTCCTCTTATTCGTGGAACAAGATTTGATTTGTTTAGATTTCATTTGCAACATCGCGATCCTTTGGTAAATTCAATCCTTAACTCCGAATTTAATTTATTGTTTATAATCTTATGAGGTTTTTTGGATAGATTATTATCAATCTTTAATTACAGTTAAAATATTGTTAATCTCAACTTGTGAAAGCATTCCATAATTCCATATAGATTGTTTCTTGTCCTACATCAGGGAGATTACACTTTCTTGTCCTACATCAGGGAGATTACACTAAATATTTAACTCTATGGAGTTGATAATCAATAGATATATGAAATTAATTTTACTTTTATTTCATGAATTGTTGCATAAACTTGTAAGTATATACTTTTGACTTTTCATGCAATATAATTTTTGCTTATGAACGAGAAATTGAGGGGCATGTTTTTGTTACTAGTATCCCATAAAATATCTCTGTCAGACTTAGGTGTGGCGATCGGGTCGAGTTCTGTAGGGTTAGATTCGGGTTGACCCGTTTAGGCTCAACATCAACGCAACCCTTTTAGGTCTAACCCATTTAGGGCTCGTTTGGATCAAGTTTTTTGTATTCCTAGGAATAGATTTTCAATTCCTTTCCCATGGGAAAGGAATTCAACATTCTCATACCCATGTTTGGCTAGGTTGGGAATAGGTAGTTCAAAAAATTTAAATTTTTCATTCCCGTGTTTGGTTCACACAGGGATAGGAATCTTAATTTATTTAATTTTCCATAAATATCCTTTCATTAATTTCATGATGATTCACATGTTTGGGATAGAAGTTGAAAATTTGAAAATAAAGAGAGGGTATTACCATCCAAACAAAATATCCAAACAACATTCCTAGGAAAGCAAAACTATTCCCAAGGGGGGGGGCTTGGGAATAGCTTTCCCACATCAATGGAAATATGAAACCCCTCATATTCCCTACTCATTCCCAATGCTAGACATACCAAACATGGGTAAGGAATTCAAAACCTATTCCCAAGCCTCAAAAACTTGAACCAAACGCCCCCTTAGGGTATATGCACACCCGACAATTTTAAAATGGATCAACCTGACCCAGCCTGTTTAACCCGTTTGAACGAGCAGATCAGAAGTGACTTGTTTTCTTACGGACTTTTTTTTTCTAAGTTTAGTTTTGCCATAATGTGCTCTTGTACTCTTTTGGTTCTCTCATGATGCTTAAGTTGTGTTAAAATCGATTATTTGTAAAAGCACAGTTCATGATATCGGCTCGGTGCAATGCCAAACAGCCGAAACTAAATGATTCAGAACAACCCCCCCCCCCCCCAACCACCACCACCAACACACACATGCACGTGCAGAAAGTACCAATTAAGAAGGATCAAATAGTGATATTGCTAACCATAACAGATCAACATTTTATTATGTTAGTATGAAGATGAAGTATGATTATACAGGTGGATTTGAGTCCGTTCTGTTCAATAGACATAAAATTGGGTCAAACGGGTCACCACCCTTGACCCAAACCCTACTCGTTTATTAAATGGGTTAGACGAGTCGACCCGTTTAGGATTGACTCAAACCTACCTAAAAAAGGCGGGTTGGGTTGATCCCAAAGAGCCATCCTTAATCAGACTGTGGCAAGTAAAGTTCAATTTGTTCAATTACTTCAGCAAGGAGAAAAACAGAAAACTTTAAAGCATAAATTGATATGAGAATAAGTAAACTTATCATAAAGTAAAGTGTCATTTTAATACTTCAAAAGTATCTCCAAATCAAAAGGCATGATCCTAATTAACGGACACCATCCCAGATATTTGGATTTATTTATCTATGCTAAGCTACTAAAAATGGTCTTGTAGAATGATCAACTTACATATTCAAGCAAGGAAAGAAAAAACATTTAATGTGTTTACTTACAGTTCGCTGACCAGGTATGATCTTGGAAACATGATTTAGTGTAAGCTGCCTCGCAACTTTTCCTGAATACCAAATTAATGCAGATTCATCCTGAAAAAATAAGCAGAATGGTTGAGGGGAATCATGAATGGAAATGCTCTAATTCCAAGTTTTTCGAAAATCTTATTACATGCACAAACATAACAACAAGGTCAACCTCATATCAAAAACAAACATGAGATTTGCTAATACTTGATAAAAGATTGTAAGACAACAAGCCCTTCTCCACATTTATTTAGCTTGTGGTGCAAAAAAGTAGATGCGAGATTCATTGATTACCCAAAAGATATTAAATAAGATATCTCATCATCATTCTTCAAGCCTTCTCCCATCATAATGAGGTCAGCTTTGGAGCATAATAAAGGTTTACAAAAGATTTGAGAAAGTTCTAATGATCAGCTCAATGTGACATCAACCCTCTATCTTGGTGCCAAATTCCTAGCCATACAATTAGAATGCAGTAGGAATTTCATTTTCATGGAACTTCTAAATTGACTCTTCATTGGGTAAACAACATCAAGATCACTCCAAATATCTGGGATGGGACTATATTTGTTTGCAAACCATCCATTTACGGGAGCCCTTGCCAAAAGGGAAAGACTTACCTTGTCCTCAACCTCTTCCACCATCCACCATTCTCAGCCGACATCACTTCTGATGTAGGACAAGTTGAAACAATCAGATTCGGATCTGCATTGTGCAGCCATGGTAAAAACAGCCATAACTTGTAGCACAGAGATTCATTTTTTGGGCATTCCACGACTTGCCCAAATCAAATACCAAAAGACGATCCTCCCACTTTGAAGCCTCCGTGATTGAGATCTAAGGATCATTGCAATCCAATGGAAAAAAGGCATGAGCTTTTGTCAATTGGTATGTGGATTAAGTTTGGTTTGCGTGATGTAAAGGAGGAACTAAATAGAAGTATGGGTTGATTTTGGTATTGCAAGGGGTGGAAGACAGGTTCCTAATTATGTTGAGTTTGCACAGGAAGGTGGAAGGCAGGTCTGGGTTTTGATCTGTGGGTTGCAGAAGAGAGGGCAAGGGGAGGATGTTGCCCTAGTAAGCACCAATCACTGGAAGATGAAGAGCAGAGTTCTGGGGCAATTGGAATAAATTGCGGCAGCAACAGAAGTTAAAGAGGAGGGAAGCAAGTCAGTAACCCAAAAAAGGGCTCGACTTCAGGTGGAATCAAGAGGGACAGAAGTCTGGTTGACAGTAGCAAGAAAGAAGAATGAGTGTCGGCTAGGGTTTGGATAGATGGAAGATAATAAAATTAGGGTTGGGGTTAGGTTTTCACACCAATGCACTTCACATGCAATGTCACAAGAGCAAAAACCCAAATCTTCATTCATTCACTAACTCAACTAATCATCCAATGAAAACAAAAGTCTCAAATCTCAATACATCCTTATTTGTGGCCTTCAAGAGTTAGACTTGGCCACCAGGCAAATTTGGAAAACAAGTTTGACTCGCAAACAAGAAACCAAGTTTCCAAATGAAGCATCTCCTAAATAAGTGCATTGTCACTGGTGAAGTTGCGTAGTCTAGCTATTATCTAATTGTCTATTTCGTCTTTAGTACCTTTGCATCTAGTATATAATATTTGGCCCAGAGCCCTAATGAAATAATCTCAATTATTTATAATGTAGTCAATTCCTACAAACCTCAAACATTGAAGCTCAAATAGACCCAAACTGACCCAAAAGTAAATAAACTGCTCAGAAGTGAACCGGATCTCCCTTACTGAACCTCCATGAATCAGAGATAAGAAGAAAACTTACTCCCCCTTTAACCTATGAGAAATAACATATAGAGGAGTATCTTCTAACTATTTTCTTTTAAAACTTGCCTACACAAAATCTTCAAGATTTTACAAATCTACTTCTTAGGTTATCACATACCTTCATTTTTCTTCTTCATCCTCTCTACCCCACGCCTATACGAAGAGAAGACGCAAGAACCAGTCTACCAAGGGATGAGATACTCATAAATGATACTTTTCTTGCCCTTGCCAATCATCTTACTGGTAGGAGGCTCTAAGATCAGGAAGAGCTTCAAGTGGTCGTAGACATTGAGATGGCTGAAGAAGAGGAGAGAGAGAAATCTGAATTTGGAGAAAATTAATTCTTATCTCCTCAATGGAAAGATGAATATTATTTAGGTTTACATGTATAGTGACCAAAACACCTACGAAACCCTAAAACTTAACCTGATAATAAAAAAACAATAATTGGAAAACAACAAAAACTGGCAAACAGAACTACAGATCGTCAGGTCAGCTAACCAAGTCCTCACCGAGCACCTCTCTGGAGATCTCAGTTGAGCAGACCGGTCAGTTGACCCGTCCGTAGATTGGCCTGCTGTACTGTGCTACTTCATTTTTCCAATAGTCCTCTTTATTTGCTGCTAATATATCTGTCAAGACTTAAATCATGTCCCCAGTATACAAATTTAAAACTCGTCTCCTCATCTTTGCTAATAACGATTGACCCAGCAACTACCTCTCCGCCACCCCCTCCCCCTCTCTGCCCCACCTCCCCCCCCCCCCCCCCCCCCACCACCCACCAACTCCCCACCCCACCCCCTCTTTCCACCAATATCCTAACGAACTATGTTTGAATCAAACCATACCCCGCCTGCTTTAATAGTTCGCAACCACGCAATCAGGTAAGAGGAGAAGTTAGGGTGGCAGTAATTTAGAAATACTATTGAATCTAATGAAAACAGACAAAAGGAGTGTTTCGAAGTCCCAACAATTTTTATAAATATATTTGTTTAAATTGTACTTCCTCAAATTTATCATCTGTTTAAAAATTTATATGTTTCAGTTAGGATGGCAGGAATTCTATCATATGTAAACAGATGACAAAATTGCTGGCAGTTAGAAATATTATTGAATCTTCAGAAATATATTTTGCTTTCATCAGAATTCTTTATTGAAAAAGATAATGAAGTAGTAGCTCAATCCCTCAAATGAAAAACTAATAATCTTATTGAGAAAATTTTGAGAAGAATTAGACAATTGATGGATTAGAAAATTATATTTACAGTTGGCCACATTCCCGGATCCGCTAATCATTGTGTCGATTTTCTTAGGAGACATGGCGTGTAGTCTACTTGATCCGGAAAATCTCCAGATAAACTCAAGAAAAAGACACCAATTGTCACGTCCCGATCAGCCGAATCATTCGTCCTTGCATCGATTCAGCCGAATCAATCGTCCTCACTGGGGCATGATGACATACTTGTCTGGAGTTGTACTCGTACAAGGCAAATTGATTAAATTTTTAAATGATTATTTCAATTCACAACATTCTCATCGGAAGAAAGCAAAGTCATATTGAAGTTACACAGAATATACGAAACAATTTTCTTTATTGAATAAGCAGTGTGTTAAGTGTTATATTAGAGTTATTGGGCTTTAGTCCCACATTGCTTAGAATAATACGAGAGCAGGCTAGCCTCTCCTATATATATGTAATCTCTCCCTCAATAATAATCATCCATTTTTCATTCTACATGGTATCAGAGCCAAAACCCTAGCCGTCACCCACCACTCTCCTTCCAGCCACAAAATCCTAATCTCCCATTCCCCCCCCCACCCCGCTGCTACAGTACCCCCCCCCCCCCCCCCGGGTGCCACAGTACCCCCCCCCCCCCCCCCGCTGCTACAGTACCCGCCCCTCCTCCCCCCTCCGCTGCCCCCCCATGCCGACAATACCTAACCATAACCCTCTACTTCCATCAGCCGACACCCACTCCCTCCAAACCATAGTTTAGGTTAAAAAAAACAAAATAAAAATAAAATAAAATAAATTGTTGGGAATCTCAGAGAAAAAACACATGTATGAACCTCTGCCCTTCAATGCTGAAAATTTAACAAAGAGCACACATATGGTTTGTTGTGCATGAATCTTTGTTTCTTTCCTTGATCTCCACACCAGAATTTAACAGAGGATACCATGGGCTATCTCTCTGTCCTGACTTGTGATCCAAACTCTCTGCTTTCTATGCGCGTGTGCCAGTTCTAGGCTCCGTTTTTAGCGCATTGGCAGAGTTGCTGTGTTTTTCAAGAGGAAAGAACAAATCGACAGTCGAATCTCTGATAAATGGCAGACTCTACGGCAAATAGCAGCGCCACAGATACTAGTGTCATCAACACACTAGCAGGCACTAGCACAAGGATTTCCTCCATTCGACTTGTCGATCGACGGTTGGAAGGGCCAGAGAGCTACTCCACATGGAGAAAGAAGGTCGAAAAGACACTTCGAGGAATGCGGTTGTCCAAACATCTGAGTGACAACCCTCCAGCAGAAGATGATCCCATCTTTGAGCAATGGGAGACGGATGACAGTAGACTGTTTACACAGTTGATGAATTCCATGAAACCAGCAGTGGAAGACATGGTTCAAAATACGGACTCCGTGAAGGAGTTATGGGAGGTACTGGTGGCGGCATTTGATGGTAAACGTGATTTGTCTCGTATCTATGACTCGGTCGTTGGTGTATACCGAGCAAATCAAGGAGACAGATCCCATAAAGACCATTTTTGGGCCTTTAAGGCTATGACGGATGAGATCGATCGCGTTTTACCTCTTACGTCGGATATTAATGAAGCACGGCTCAACGTGAGCAGCTTCATGTCATGGCTTATCTTGCCTCACTCCGTCCTGATGCGGACTCTGCTCGATCTCAGATTATTGCTGGATCTGATGTACCGTCCCTATTGGAAGCACACTATCGTGTCCTTCGGACTGCCAAAGTAGTTGAAACCACTCCGGGTGATCCTATTGTTGATCGTTCTGCTCTCGGAACCGCACGTACGGAATTTCGTGGTGGTCGTGGCGGCCGACGTGGTGGCCGCAATACTGGTCGTGATGGAGGACGGGACAATGGCGGTCGTGATGGAGGACGACCGCGCACATGCTTTAACTGTGGTCAGCTTGACCATTTCTATTGGCAATGTACTAAATCACCTGCTGCTAATATCACCATTGATGCCCCTGATGATGGTATACGATCTATTCAGATGACTTCGGACTCATATATAGAGTTCCTTGATTTTCAGACTAAACGTCGTGGTGAAGCATCCACGTCTGGTTCCACAGCTGGATACTCAGCAGCGTGCATAGTGAAACCCAAGAAGTGGGTAATTGACTCTGGTGCATCCTCTCACATGACTGGAGACGTAGGTATGATACATGATTATGTACCTGTACGTCGTGCTTCTGGCATTACTGTTACCAATAGAGGTTCCCTGACAGTCCGAGGACGTGGAAGTGACATTCTTTCTACCGGACTGTCCCTCAACTCTGTGCTACTTACTCCTGGAAACCCGTTCAGTTTACTTTCTATTAGTCAAATTACTCATGAACTACATTGCTCGGTAACATTTTTTCCTGATGGTTGAGTTTTTCAGGACCTAAAAACTGGGAAGACTATCGGTAAGGGACATGTGGCTGGAGGCTTCTACCTGTTTGACGCAACTTCTTCTGTTGCCTGTGCCGGCATGAAACTCGATCATGTCGAGTTACATTGTCGGTTAGGCTATCCATCGTCCCAAGCTCTCCAAAAAATATACCCATATTTAGATATTCCTTCTTATTTTCATTGTGAGCCATGTAGTTTAGCTAAGCATCACCGGGTTCCTTATCCGGTGAGTCCAAATAAAATTGCTTCCGCTCCTTTCGAGTTGGTGCATTATGATATATGGGGACCTTGTCCGACTGAATCTGTCATGGGCTTCAAGTACTTTGTTACTTTTGTCGATGATTACTCGCGTGTCACCTTTATTTATTTGATGAAAAATCGCTCTGAATTATTTAACATTTGGTGCAACTTTCATGCTGAAATAAAAACACAATTTGGTCTACCTATCAAAAATTTTCGGAGTGACAATGGTCGTGAGTATTTATCTCGTGATCTCGATAAACATCTGGCCCGCAACGGCATATCCACCAAACCTCTTGTGCGTACACACCACAACAAAATGGTGTAGCTGAACGCAAGAATCGCCATTTACTGGAAACAACACGTGCTCTTATGTTTCAAGCACGTACTCCCAAGAGATTTTGGTCGGATGCGGTTCTTACTGCTTGTTATCTTATTAACCGCATGCCATCGTCCGTTTTCAATGGTAACACTCCTTTTTCTAGACTTTTTCCTGGACGAGAGCCATTTCCTCTGCCTCTCCGAATCTTTGGCTGCTTATGCTATATTCAGGATACCCGACCAACCCTTTCTAAATTAGATCCTAAGGCAATACAATGTATTTTTCTTGGGTATCCTAAAGATCAGAAAGGGTATCGGTGTTTCTCTCCTGTCTTAAAGCGATATTTTTTCACTCAGGATGTTACCTTTGTAGAAACTGAATTTCCACCACTCCCACAATCAAAGGGTCCGGCTCCTCTGGTCTATCCAGAAGATGATTTTTTGTTATTTCCTCCTCAAAAACAACAGCCTCCCGTACGGGTGCCCTCCCTTACCGAGCCAATCTCCTAGTCAGATGGTCCACATACACCGATTCAGCCATTGCCAACATCGCCCACAGATTCATCCTCCTCTGGTTCCATCAGCAGTTCCGGCTCAAATGAGTTGCCTCCTTCTGTTCCACCAGCAGCTCCACCAGTTCCGCCAGCAGCTCCGGCTGTCCCGTCTCCAGAACGTCCTCGTCGTGCCTGTCATGATCATCCCTTGTATGTTGACAGCTACAAAGGTCTTACCAGTCAAACTCAGTCTCTGGTGGCTACTATTGATAGGATTCAGATCCCCAAGACCGCTAAGGAGGGTCTCCGACATCCTGGTTGGCGTGCTACTATGAACGAGGAGATGAAAGCTCTCCAGGAGAATCATACCTGGGACTTGGTCGACTTACCTGCTGGTAAATAGGCAGTCGGCTGCAAATGGGTGTTCACGATTAAGGTAAAAACGGATGGCACTCTTGATCGACTGAAGGCTCGGCTGGTGGCCAAAGGATACTCTTAAACCTATTGTGAGGATTACTTCGAGACATTCTCTCATGTGGCCAAAATGATATCCGTTCGTGTCCTCATGACCTTGGCCATCCGATATGATTGGCCGTTACTCCAGCTAGATATAAAGAATGCTTTCCTCCACGGGGATCTTGATAAAGTATATGTGATGCAACCTCCCGGATTCGTTGCAATGGAGGGTAAAGTGTGCATCTGAGGAAGGCCCTCTATGGTCTGAAATAATCACCTCGTGCATGGTTTGGTAGATTTACACAGGTTGTTACTCAATTTGTAATGTGTCAATCGAAGAAGGACCATTCAATCTTCTATCGACATACATCTCTGCTGGAAGAATACTTCTTGGTGTCTACGATGATGATATTGTAATCACGGGAGATGACAGCCAGGGTATTGTAGGTCTCAAGAAGTTTCTTGGAGAACAATTTCACCTTGAACTATTTCTTGGGCATTGAGGTCACACGCGGTAAGCGGGACATTGTAATGTCTCAAAGAAAGTATGTGCTGGACATACTAAATGATGCAGGCATGATGCAAGCAAAGGGAGCAACCTCACCTATGGATCCAGGGGCGAAGTTACTTCTAGACGAAGGGGTCCTGATGACCAATCCAGATCAGTATCGTCGAGTAGTTGGAAAACTCAACTACTTAGTAGTCATGACGCGTCCAGACATTTCTTTTGCAGTGAGCGTTGCAAGTAGATTTATGGCTTCTCCAAGAGTTCCACATTGGCAGACAGTTCTCAGAATTCTGTGTTATTTAGTAAAGAATCCAGGAAAAAAAATTCGAATGGAAAATAATGGACACACTCGCATTGAGTGTTTTACTGATGTTGACTGGGGAGCAAGCCTGACAGATAGACGGTCTACATCTGGCTACTCAGTATTTATTGGTTGAAATCTAGTATCATGAAAAAGCAAGAAACAAAGTGTGGTAGCACGCTCAAGCTCATAAGCAGAATATCGAGCTATTGCTCATAGCACGTCAGAGATATTATATATGAAGCATCTCCTACAAGAACTGGGAGAAGACGCAAGATCTCAAGTGGCAGATCTATGATGTGATAACCAATCTGCTATTCACATTGCCACCAACCCAGTATTTCATGAACGGACAAAGCATATTGAAATTGACATTCATTTTGCTCGTGATGAATATACAAAGGGAGTGATAAAGTTTCAACATGTGAGGACCGGCGACCAGATAGCTAATATCTTCACAAAGCCTCTTTTGGGTCCTCGGGTTCAATTCTTATGTAACAAGCTGGGCATGATTGACATCTATGCTCCAGCTTGAGGGAGGGTGTTAAGTGTTATATTAGAGTTATTGGACTTTAGTCCCACATTGCTTAGAATAATAGGAGAGGAGGCTAGCCTATATATATGTAATTTCTCCCTCAATAATAATCATCCATTTTTCATTCTACACAGTGGAATACAAAGGCTCTTAATAACCCCAATGAACATGCCAGATTGGCTTAGAACACTCGTGATCTCTCTAACTCACAAATGATCTCGTTGTTCCATACATCATGTCTTCTATATCCCGGCCACATCTTCATGTTGCAAGTCCGACCTCGACGCCTCAACACGTCCAAGTCGCTTCAGTACCTGGGGGTTGGGGTATCAGTACACATGTCGTATTGGTAAATGGAAAACTCACTCATCTAAACCGACACTAAGTAATATTGTGAAACATGCAGTTTTCTTGGTGATATTTCTATATTTGCCTTAGGATCAATTTCATGACATATTATAAGCAGTAAAGTATGTACTAATGGCAACATGTTATACTTGATTCACGTAAGTAAGCAGGCAACATATATATATAACTCGTATCTTTGCGGCGACTTCTTATCAACCCAATGCACTCATCCTTGCGCTAATGCAAGGTGAATACTTATCATCCTTCCCTGTCATGTTAAGGTAATATTTGTGCAGGACCTGTGTTCCTGCACCATTCAACCTACCGACCATATCTATAAGGTCACTGGCATTATGAGCCATAATGGACTATCATGTGGCCATTGCGACGCTCCCTATCAGTTTGGGTTATGATCCCAACTGTGGTCCCACAATGCCTTGCGCAGAAGCACAAATCTCACTTCCCCCTAGGATGGACGGTTCTCGGTGCCCCGATGATACCGTCTCAAGGACATGTTGTCCATGATCATGCAATATGCGTGAACAGTTAAGAAAACTATAAAGACATATGCATGATCTAAATGTGAATACAGAAATCCATGCCTCAACTTATCTTTCCATAGTCCATACTTCATCTCAATTCTTCCGTGACACTTATGTCAAACTCAATATTCCGAACGGCGACCCATAGGTCCCGAACTCACCGAGGCACTATGCCCCAACTTAATGTTTCAATCGGCACTTATGTCCAACTCAAGTTCCGAATGAACGACTCGAAGGCCCCGAACATTCTGAGGCAACATGCCACATTCAACAGTTCTGTGGTATTGTGCCACAACTGTTCAGTTCGCGTACGAAGCCACATGTTTGATGTTCTAGGACTTAGTGTTCATGTTCTCTGATTCGTGCACTCAATGCACACCTCAATACAGTATTTCAATGTTCTACGACTCGTTCTCTGACTCATGCACAGGATACAGTATTTCAATATTCTATGACTCCTTCTCTGACTTGTGCACAGATGCATGCCTCGATATAGTATTTCAATGTTCTACGATCCGTGCACTAAGGGACTCGCGGGTATGGCTATTCGATGTTCTACGCCTCGTGCACTTGATGCACGATCCGGCACAGTTATCCCATATTCTACGAGTCATGCACTTGTTCACGCCTCAATACAGTTATCCTATTCCTATCCCATTTCCTAAGATTTGTGCACTGATGCACGCCTCGATACACTTATTCGATGTTCTATTACGACTCGTGCACTGGATGCATGTTTCGCTTCAATTGTTCAATGTTCTATCTTGGTGTTCAATACACATTACGACTTCTACTTATCCAAATCACACACATGAAAATCCATGATGCTTCAAGCATACAAGGGTACATTTTATTAAGGCATGACGGAGTAGGAAAGAAGGGTCAAAGCCCCCCACCTATGCCGATTCGTCTTATCGTTTCGTCGAGCCAATACAGCTCGATTCCATAACTTCGTTGCACGATCATCTCATCTGACTTAACCGTTCGAGCACTTCGTGCTCTTTCGAACTACCTGACTGATTCGACCCATCGTGCCTATGCCTCAGCTCGTTGCGAGGCGATACTTTAATCTTCGGCGGACTCCATTGCAAATAAGTCAAAATGTCAACCTCAAAAATCTTTGCGTAAAAGCCTGCACATGAAACCAACTCAATTAATACTTTATTCGAATCAATTTAACACTTGTATTGATTCGAATCGATACTTCTTCGAATCGACTCAATATTTCTTCGGGTCAACTTAACTTTTTCGAGTTAACGACTCAGCGTAATGCATCGTACGGAACGGGACATTACATAATATACCACTCAGAAAAAGGTTCATCCTCGAACCGAAACCAATAATCAATCAACGCATTTCTCTCGATCATTTCAAGATCCCGTTCTACTATCGTTATTCTGCTTCAAACATTCGTGCACATTTTCCTTAATATATCTTAATCCTCCATGCAGCTCAATTTCAATTCAGCATACACTTAGTTTGGATCGTACACATATTTTAGACGTCACAGAAATATATGCATTTCAGTCAAGTCCAATGATAGAGAATTTGAACAAAACTAACAGGTATAACATTAAACCTCGAATACTAGCCATCCCATACTTTCGATCGGACTTGATCCTGGTGTCCATTTCTACAACTCTTTCACATACGCATATTCGATAATACGTAATCCTCTACCAAAAGTCTTTGCACACAATGCGATTCAAAAATCGCCTTTCGTATTCATTATGTTTCAAACTAACCATCACACATATGCGTTGCATCAAGTCGTTGCGCATCTGATCGCAACGAGTCTCCACAGCGCCCTCGCGTCTAACCGTTATTCACCTCTTTGCGTAACTTAAGTTGCTACCCAACTATTTTATGAAGCCACGCTTCATAACTATTTCGATATGATCATCCTTTCGTTGAACTGTCTACGCATCAACATCCGAGACTACCCCGCTAGATGACTTGCCTAGACACCATGCTTAAACCCTTTCAACATAAGATGCCAACTTGAGTCGACGATGCTCAAAGGCAACAATCTCTCCGGCACAAAAGTATTTTTATGCCGCGTCTTATGTTCAATCTGTACCGGGTAGGAAATTTTTAGCCTAATTCCTAACTTGTTCGTCTCACAACTTCGATTATAAGTTTGATTCATGTAAGCTCAATCGCTATCTGAATCCAAATCTAACGACACAACCCTAGGGTCAGTTACTCATCCCTCGCTCTCGCACATAGCACGATTCCCGCAATCGCCTATCTGCATTGCTAAGTTCGTCCCTCAATTTCTATTTCGATCATCGACCGACATAATCATTTGATTATTCATTCGACCAATCATCAAAATACAACCATATTATTTTCAGCCAAAAGTTGTTCCATCAAATCTTCAAAACAAATATTTGATCGCCTAGATTTATCCTCAACATGTCCCACTTAATATCTATCCTTGACGCAATTCCTTATAAGACATTATTTGGGTCATTCTATGGGTCTCTAACATTCACTTTGATTTGACGGTCAAGTCTTCTAGGGTCAGCTGTCCCAAAACTACGCTCGATAATTGTAGGTCATCAACGAGGGAAGTTACTACAAACCACGCTATATCTTATTTCGGAGCCAAGTCATATTCCGACGAATTCTATGGGGCTCCACCCAAATCTAAAAATAATTCATCCTACCTGTGCAACTGATGCGCCACTGTCAATTGCATAATTTATGCACTATCGTCGACGATTCCGCTAACCAAAAAACATCTACACGTTCAGAGTCCGAGTCTATCTACCCATGGTCAATCTCCGATATGCTATATGCATCAAAACCATCCTTAATAACTTTATCGTTCTGCCCTGGATCAATCACAAAATTTATGATCAACCAATTCGACTTCTCGTATTGGTACTTATAAAATTCTCGATTTCACAGGCTTGCTCCGTTTTGTATCCTTATATCACGCTTAAGTTTTCTCGTGAATCCATTTTGGTAGCACGAGGGTCAACTTTGAATCTGTATTAAGATCAACTTAATTCGCATCGCATTCATCGATGTTTCATAACGAACGTTTCTATACGCATCACATCATTTCACAAATGGGTAGTATCTCGCTATATACTACATTTCACAAATGGGTAGTATCTCGCTATATACTGGATCGCGTAACCGAGTTACCGACTCGTGCAAAATCGAATCCTCGAGTTATATGATCATTCCCTCTTAAGTTTTATGTGACTCAATCGTACCGCTCCTTCATACTCAAACGATTTTTCTCTTCGCGCAACCAACTATTTCCTTAGGTACGATTTTCTGCATCAACCAACATTCCATTGAACTTCCCGATCGTGTGACTATGAAAGGGACATTCATATTTTCTATCCAACTGATTCGAACATTTTCCGATGTATAATCATTTCGCTAGTCTCAATTTTCGACCAACTTAAAATTTTCGAATTCCCGTCCGATGTATCATCTACCGATACAAGTCCGCGCCTGATCGTTCTAACACATTTATCGAAGAACACTTGCATCAAAATATTATCATAGAAGTTTTTAGCCAAATCTCGACACTACCTGTCTGATGCAGACAAACCTACCGCTATCGATACAAATGTTTCAAGTTCAACGCACTTATCGCAAAAGTGGTAATGGCATATACCACTCAGAAATCGAGTCATTCCTCTCGCATCATACTCTGTATGATTCGACATCTATTCCGAACTAATCATCTTGCGGTGATCATGCCGACCACAAACATAACGTTCGCTTACTCAAGGTCCGACACAAAATTCGGCCAACGTACACATTCGCTTACTCAAAGTCTGACACAAAATTTAGCCAATACAAACATTTGTCTACTTAAGTTCGACCTGTAACCAACCAACTTGTTTCTATCGATTTTCGATTTCTCAATCATATTTGTTGCATCTCGTGCAACATTTCATTTCCCAATGTTTCAAGCCATTGCTTGAATCTGTTCGACATACTCGTTATTCATTTGCATACTCATATGCAATGCATTATCTTACTTATCGAATTTTTCCACTTTATGCAACAAACATCCTACGACTTGCTGCATTGATGCAACCAACATTTTACGACTTGTTGCAGTTGATGCAACAAACATTTCATGACTTGCCGCATTGATGCAACCAATATCTCACGACTTGTTGCACTTAATGCAACAAACATTTTATGGTATTACTTGGTAATATCATGAAAATTATGAAACACTTGTAGCAAAACATGCAACATCATATAGACTTATTATATGGAACATCCAGTGTGATATCGACAAGAGTTAAGAGTCATTTGATCATGCGATCGCAAAAAAACTTGGAATTGGAACGAAACAAATTGTCCAAACAAATTGAACCTAGAGCTCTGATACAATTTGTCACGTCCTGACCCGCCGAATCATTCGTTCTCGCATCGATTCAGCCGAATCGATCGTCCTCACTAGGCGTGATGTCGTATGAGTCTGGAGTTGCACTCGTACAAGGCAAGATGATTAAATCTTTAAATGGTTATCTTAATTCACAACATTCGCAACGGAAGAAAGTATAGTCATATTGAAGTTACATAGAGTATGCGAAACAATTCTCTTTATTGAATAAGCAGCGGAATACAAAGGCTCTAAATAGTCCCAATGAACATGCCAGATTGGCTTACAACACTAATGATATCTCTAACTCACGAAGGATATTAATGTCCCATACATTATGTCTTTTATATCTCGGCCGCATCTTCATGTTGCAAGTCCGAGCCTCGACGCCTCAACATGTCCAAGTCGTTTCAGTACCTGAGGGTTGGGGTATCAGTACACATCTTGTACTGGTGAATGGAAAATCCATTTGCCTAAACCAACACCAAGTAATGTTGTGAAACATGCAATTTGCTTGGTGACCTTTCTATATTTGTCTTAGGATCAGTTTCATGGCATATTATAAGCAGTAAAGCATATACTCATGGTAAACATGTTATATTTGATTCACGTAAGTAAGCAGGTAACATATATATATAACTCGTGTCGCTTTGCGACGACTTCTTACTAACCCGATGCACTCACCCTTGCGTTGATGCAAAATGAATACTTACCATCCTTTCTTGTCATGTTAAGGTAATATTTGTGCAAGATCTGTGTTCCTGCACCAGTCAGCCCACTAGCCCTATCTGTATGAAGGTCACTGACATTACGAGCCATAATGGATTATCATATGGCCATTGCGACGCTCCCTATCAGTTTGGGTTATGATCCCAACTGTGGTCCCGCAATTGCCTTGCGCTGAAGCACAAATCTCACTTCCCTCTAGGATGGACGATTCCCGGTGCCCTCGTGATATCATCTCAAGGAAGCCATACCTTGTGCACAAGTTGCCCATGACCATGCAATATGCGTGAACAGTTAAGAAAACTATAAACACATATGCATTATCTAAATTAGACATCCACGCCTCAACTCATCTTTCCATACTTTATCTCAATTCTTCTGTGGCACTTATGTCCAACTCAATATTCCGAACGGCGACCCATAGGTCCCGAACCCACCGAGACACTATGCCCCAACTTAATGTTTCAATCGGCACTTATGCCCAACTCATGTTTCGAATGAACGACCCAAAGGTCCCGAACATTCCGAGGCAATACGCCACATTCAACAATTATGTGGCATTTGTGCCACAACTGTTTTCTTCGCGTACGAAGCCATACTTTCGATGTTCTAGGACTTATTATTCAATGTTCTCCGATTCGTGCACTCGATGCACACCTCGATACAGTATTTCAATGTTCTACGACTCATTTTCTGACTCGTGCACAGATGCACGCCTCGGTATAGTATTTCAATGTTCTACGATCCGTGCACTGAGGCACTCGCCGGTACGGCTATTCGATGTTCTACGTCTCGTGTACTTGATGGACGATCTGACACAATTCGCCTACATTCTATGAGTCATGCACTTGTGCACGCCTTGTTATCCCATTTCCTACTAGTTGTGCACTAATGTACGCCTTGATACACTTACTCGATGTTCTTTTACGACTCGTGCACTGGATGCACGTTCTGCTTCAATTGTTTAATATGTTTCTTAGTGTTCAATACACACTACGACTTCTACTTATCCAAACCACGCACATGGAAATTTATGACGTTTCAAGCATACAAGGTACATTTTATTAAGGCATGACGGAGTAGGAAAGAAGGGTCAGAGTCCTCCCACCTATGCCCATTCGTCTTATCGTTTCGTCGAGCCGATGCAGCTCGATCCTTAACTTTATTGCACGAATCTCATCTGACTTAACCGTTCGAGCACTTCGTGCTCTTTCGAACTACCTGGCTGATTCGACCCATCGTGCTTATGCCTCGGCTCATTGTGAGGTGATACTTTGATCTTCGGCGGACTACGTTGCAAATAAGTCAAAATGTCAACCTCAAAAATCTCAGCGTAAAAGCCTGCACATGAAACCAACTCAATTAATACTTCAATCGAATCAACTTAGCACTTGCATCGATTCGAATCGACTCAATATTTCTTCGGTTTAACTTCTTCGAATCAACGACTCGGCATAATGCACCGTGCAGAGCAGGGCATTACACCAATGACACATCGAGACGAGGAAAACTCACAAAGTCCTCCAAACATCAGCAGAAACCCTCTTGATCAAAGAAAAATAATGGCAAGGAAGCAAGACTCTTGTTCGGAAAGAAGCTAATTCCAGTCATCTTCTGAAGTTGCTCATAAAAAGTAAACTCTTTTTGCAAGGAGTACTTAGAAGGAAAAACATTTCCTGAACTCAGACCATCCTCAAAGACTAGTACAATAAAAGCCTGCCTAAAAAGGACTGATGTAATAAATGCTATGTGGAGGAAACTCCCATACCTGCAAGCAACTCCCTATGCCAAAAAGGTTATTGCAGAGAAAAATAAAAGGATCCAAGACATAGAAAGAGGAAATCAACAATGTCCAGCCATCGATAAAGAACTTGTCCAACATTCATCCTTGTCCATGAGCAAGGCAAAAAAGGAACAAAAGGATCAAGCTATCACAACCAATGACATCAAAATCTAACCCTCAAATAATCTACAAGGATATTGAGATTAAGGATCTATTCATTACCAAGCTTGAAAGCTTCGAGGAACTTCAAGCTATAAACCAGTAAATTTCAGAAAAACAATTTGAGAAGTATCATAGAAATTTAAAAGATACCAACTCAATGATTCAGTTCTTCAAGCATGCCAAAGAAGAAGATATTCTTCCCCTTCTCACTCGAGAAGAAAGGTTGATTCTCAACAAATCCAGAATCTTGACAAGCTTTTCTAATATTCCAAAATATCATAAGCACATATCTAAAGGCTTGATCCATAAGATTATGTGGACATATCACAGTCGAAAGACTAAGAACAACTCAACAAAGCATCCCTTGTATTTGTAGCAAGGCACTGGCATAAATAGGGGAAAATTCAAAATAGATTTTGAATTCATTATTTGGAGTAATGGGAAGAGCATTGAAACCTTGACATCTTCAAATCATACCAGATATGAATTTTAAGGTCTACTTATAATGACCCAATATTTTAACACACAAATTACTCTGAAAGCGAGAGGTTTATTCCCCAAAAGAAAGAACTCATAGCTTATAAATTCTTTGAAGAACTACAAAACAACAGAGATACTAATCGACTGGAATGGAATATTATTCTTTTTATACCCTCTGGTAAGAATAAATTAGATAAAAATATGCTTGATGATTTTTACAATCATGCATATTTGGACCATTGGCAACAAAATCCAAACTTGAGCTGGAAAATAATATAGAGACATTGCCATCACCAACGAAATCTCTCACTACATCTACAGTAAAAACATGGTGGGGTATACGAAAGCAGCCATACAGAAGACAATTGTAGCCAGAGATGCCATCTGTAGCTTGACATGGTAGTTAGACATGAAGACACCTGCTAAGCCAGATAGGAGACATTTGTCAACCACTAGCCAGACTTATTGTGTTATAATATTATTAACTTTTACGTGTCTATTAAGTGTGAATGTCTTGCTATAAATATTAAATACAGAGAATATGCATGTTAACTACGCAGATTCTGTGTGTGTTATATATTAGTAAGACTATATACATGACTATAAATAGCTTACAATATTTCGGGGACATTGGAAAAAATATCAATTAAAAAATTCACTTTCTTCCTAGTTTCAGCTGCATGACGTCTTTTTCACCCGTTTTTAATATTTTCCTATGGTAAGCCTCTCTTAGTATCAAAGCCTAATACCTTTGTAAGTATTGCTTATTTCTCTTATTAATTATATTTACCATATTAGGATATAATGTTTCATTAAGTATATTTTAATATATCGTTAACTCCGACAAAATATTAAAATAAGTTTATGTCACTAGTTAGTATCCTAATTATGGATTAACTATTTATTTCTCCTTTGCTTATTGCTAACATGTTTTGTTAGTAGTTTATGCTCTCGTCACTGTTTGTTAGACTTCGCCCAGTGTAGAAAACTGAACAACGTCTGTACTTAAATATACTAAAGCGGTTGTAGAGGATGGTGGTCTCTTAGGATCCCTTGCTCTGTCAGAAAGAGAACCCATGGTAAGAGATACATTGGTTAGTCTGTACATATTAGACTGAACTTCTAATAAAAAATTAGGAAGCCCAGTAATACCAAAAGAAAACATGGTTAGTACAGGAGGAGGAAGATCACAAAATATGAACATTAAAGACCTTTGTCTTTACGATGAATCGACTGTGTTTTCTCATACCCTTCATGTGAGGGAACTGAGATTAATCCTTCTAATATAGGAGAATATTAAACACACTGATGGACTTACCCATAAATATGAAAACATACTTATATGACAATATCCGAAGTAAAACTCAAGTTATTTACTCCCAAGTAGATCCGATATTGAATACTTCAGACAATAGGTCTGATAACAAATATTTGGTTTAAAAATAAAATAAAATAAAAAGAATCTAAAGATTACCATAAAAACCATGAATTTCACTGGACCAATCATTTGAATACTATTATCAAATTGAAATGTTCTAGGAGACATAGTTGATCCAGATAATATATCACCTGTAAACTATGTTATTCTTAGACAACAATTAAAACAGCTTTACGAAGAAGTTAAATTTCCTCAAAAAGAAATCTTAAGTCTTTCAAACGGCAAATAGAATTCTTGATCAAAATCAATAAATATTAAATTATTACTGTTAGTCCCGAAAACAGATCAAGATGGAAGAACAATTTAAATCACTCCACAGGAGGATCAAGATGGAAGAACAGACAGAAAGAGAGATCTCTACGCAGGAGTTGGTATCTCTGTTCTGAGTTCTTAGGACTGCGGAGAATCCGGTCCAAAAGTACCTGAAACCACTTTTGGAACTAAAAAAACTTCCATTACAAACTGACAGAACAACTTCACGTTCTTCCTTGCAATTCGCAGTTGCAGACAAACAAAACGGATTACAACTAAAAGAAGTAAGCAAAAGAGAATAGAACAAAAAATTATTCTTGTTGGGGTGGTAAAGACTACCGTTGCTCAAAGCAAGATTCGTCCGCCGCGATCTGCTCCTAGGAACCAACAAGTTCACAAAGAACTTTTGGAACGCTCGTAGTCAACTTTTTGTGACTCGAACGGACTTCCTGGACTCAACGGACTTCCTTTTCTTTTAATATTTTGTCTCAGAAAGGAGGCCAGGGGACTCTATTTATAGAAAGGAATGAGACTTCACATCTTCTCCTATCCGATGTGGGACTAAAATACCAATACTCAAAAAATAAGTTTGATAATTTAGATCCCGTAATCAGCAGAATCGTGTGACAGTCCGTGCCTACTCATGGACACGCGTCCGTGCATGCACGACGCGCCACTTTGCACTATTGAGCCCGTGTTCGAGTCCGAGCAACAAAAAGCGTACATGCTTCCTTGAGGATTTAATCCTTTTTCTTTCTAGGAAAACACCCCACATGGCACCCACATATGCCTCACCACACCTCATATGCACACCTCAACACATGCAAAGCATTATATTGAGATAACTTGGTAGTGTAGCCGATGTAGGACTATTTTACACTAGTCCAAAGGCAAAAACACCAACAGTCCTACAGATATCTCAATATATGGGTTGAGCATTCCCCATACTGACTGTCCATCATACATTAGAATATATGTCGCTTCGACTTGAATCTTCCCGCATGGGTCAAACAACAGTATGAAACAAGAATGGACTAAGCCTTGAATTATGTATGTTAGGTGTTATATTAGAGTTATTGGGCTTTAGTCCCACATTGCTTAGAATAATAGGAGAGGAGGTTAGCCTCTCCTATATATATGTAATCTCTCCCTCAATAACAATCATCCATTTTTCATTCAACATGGTATCAGAGCCAAAACCCTAGCCGTCACCTACCACTCTCCTTCCCTCCACAAAACCCTAATCTCCCACTCCCCCCCCCACGCCACCCAACCTACTGCTGCCGAACCCTGCCCCCCCCCCCCCCAGCTACAGTACCCCCCACCCCCCACCCCCCCCCCCCCCACCTACAGTACCTGCTACAGTACCCGACCCCCCACCCCGCTACAGTACCCCCCCCCCCCCTCCACCCTGCTACAGTACCCGACCCCCCCCCCCCCGCCCGCTGCCCCCCCCCCATGCCTACAATACCTAACCCTAACCCTCTACTTCCATCAGCCGCCACCCACTCCCTCCAAACCCTAGTTTAGGTTATAAAAAAAATTGTTGGGAATCTCAGAGGGAAAACACTTGTTGGAACCTCTGCCCTTCAATGTTGTTGGGAATCTCAGAGGAAAAATACTTGTTGGAACCTCTGTCCTTCAATGCTGAAAATTTAACAAAGAGCACACATACGATTTGTTGTGCATGAATATTTGTTTCTTTCCTTGATCTCCACACCAGGATTTAACAGAGGATACCATGGGTTATCTCTCTGTCCTGGTTTGTGATCCACACTCTCTGCTTTCTATGCGCGTGTGCCGGTTCTAGACTCCATTTTTAGCGCATTGGCAGAGTTGTTGTGTTTATCAAGAGGAAAGAACAAATCGACAGTCGAATCTCTGATAAATGGCAGACTCTACGGCAAATAGCAGCGCCACAGATACTAGTGTCATCAACACACTAGCGGGCACTAGCACAACGATTTCCTCCATTCGACTTGTCAATCGACGATTGGAAGGGCCAGAGGGCTACTCCACATGGAGAAAGAAGGTCGAAAAGACACTTCGAGGAATGCGGTTGTCCAAACATCTGAGTGACAACCCTCCAGAAGAAGATGATCCCATCTTTGAGCAATGGGAGATGGATGACAGTAGACTGTTTACACAGTTGATGAATTCCATGGAACCATCAGTGGAAGACATGGTTCAAAATACGGACTCCGTGAAGGAGTTATGGGAGGTACTGGTGGCGGCATTTAATGGTAAATGCGATTTGTCTCGTATCTATGACTCGGTCGTTGGTGTATACCGAGCAAATCAAGGAGACTGATTCCATAAAGACCATTTCCGGGCCTTTAAGGCTATGACGGATGAGATCGATCGCGTTTTACCTCTTACGTCGGATATTAATGAAGCACGGGCTCAACGTGAGCAGCTTCATATCATGGCTTATCTTGCCTCACTCCGTCCTGATGCGGACTCTGCTCGATCTCAGATTATTGCTGGATCTAATGTATTGTCTCTATTGGAAGCACACTATCGTATCCTTCGGGCTGCCAAAGTAGTTGAAACCACTCCGGGTGATCCTACTGTTGATCGTTCTGCTCTCAGGACCGCACGTACGGGATTTCGTGGTGGTCGTGGCGGCCGACGTGGTGGCCGCAATACTGGTCATGATGGAGGACGGGGCAGTGGCGGTCGTGATGGAGGAAGACCGCGCACATGCTTTAACTGTGGTCAGCTTGGCCATTTCTATTGGCAATGCACTAAATCACCTGCTGCTAATATCACCACTGATGCCCCTGATGATGGTGTACGATCTATTCAGATGACTTCGGGCTCATATACAGAGTTCCTTGATTTCCAGGCTCACCGTCGTGGTGAAGCATCCACGTCTGGTTCCACAGCTGGATACTCGGCAGCGTGCATAGTGAAACCCAAGAAGTGGGTAATTGACTCTGGTGCATCCTCTCACATGACTGGAGACGCAGGTATGATACATGATTATGTACATGTACGTCGTGCTTCTGGCATTACTGTTGCCAATGGAGGTTTCCTGACAGTTCGAGGACATGAAAGTGCCAATCTTTCTACCGGACTGTCCCTCAACTCTGTGCTACTTACTCCTAGAAACCCGTTCAGTTTACTTTCTATTAGTCAAATTACTCGTGAACTACATTGCTCGGTAACATTTTTTCCTGATGGTTGTGTTTTTCAGGACCTGAAAACTGGGAAGACTATCGGTAAGGGACATGTGGCTGGAGGCTTATACCTGTTTAACGCAACTTCTTCTGTTGCCTGTGCCGACATGAAACTCAATCCTGTCGAGTTACATTGTCGGTTAGGCCATCCATCGTCCCAAGCTCTTCAAAAAATATACCCATATTTAGAAATTCCCTCTTCTTTTCATTGTGAGCCATGTAGTTTAGCTAAGCATCACCGGGTTCCTTATCCGGTCCAAATAAAATTGCTTCCGCTCCTTTTGAGTTGGTGCATTCTGATATATGGGGACCTTGTCCGACTAAATCTGTAATGGGCTTTAAATACTTTGTTACTTTTGTCGATGATTACTCACGTGTCACCTTTATTTATTTGATGAAAGATCGCTCTGAATTATTTAACATTTGGTGTAACTTTCATGCCGAAATAAAAACACAATTTGGTCTTCCTATCAAAAAATTTCGGAGTGACAATAGTCGTGAGTATTTATCTCGTGATCTCGATAAACATCTGGCCCGCAACGGCATCATCCACCAAACCTCTTGTGCGTACACACCACAACAAAATGGTGTATCCGAACGCAAGAATCGTCATTTATTGGAAACAACACGTGCTCTTATATTTCAAGCACGTACTCCCAAGAGATTTTGGTCGGATGCGGTTCTTACTGCTTGTTATCTAATTAACCGCATGCCATCGTCCGTTTTCAATGGTAACACTCCTTTTTCTAGACTTTTTCCTGGACGAGAGCCATTTCCTCTGCCTCTCCGAATCTTTGGATGCTTATGCTATATTCGGGATACCCGACCAACCCTTTCTAAATTAGATCCTAAGGCAATACAATGTACTTTTCTTGGGTATCCTAAAGATCAGAAAGGGTATTGGTATTTCTCCCGTCTTAAAACGATATTTTTTTCACTCGGGATGTTACCTTTGTAGAAACCGAATTTCCACCACTCCCGCAATCAAAGGGTCTAGCTCCTCTGGTCTATCCAGAAGAAGAAAATTCGTTATTTTCTCCTCAAACACAACAACCCCCCGTACGGGTGCCCTCCCTTACCGAGCCAGTCTCCAAGTCAGATGGTCCACATATACCGATTCAGCCATTGCCAACATCGTCCACAGATTCATCCTCCTCTGGTTCCACCAGCAGTTCCGGCTCAAATGAGTTGCCTCCATCTGTTCCACCAGCAGCTCCACCAGTTCCGCCAGCAGCTCCGGCGGTCCCGCCTCCAGAACGTCCTCGTCGTGCCTGTCGTGATCATCCCTTGTATGTTGACAGCTACAAAGGTCTTACCAGTCACACTCAGTCTCTGGTGGCTACTATTGATGGGATTCAGATCCCCAAGACCGCTGAGGAGGGTCTCCGACATCCTGGTTGGCGTGCTGCTATGAACGAGGAGATGAAAGCTCTCCAGGAGAATCATACCTGGGACTTGGTCGACTTACCTGCTGGTAAATAGGCAGTCGGCTGCAAATGGGTGTTCACGATTAAGGTAAAACCGGATGGCACTCTTGATCGACTGAAGGCTCGGCTGGTGGCCAAAGGATACTCTCAAACCTATGGTGAGGATTACTTCGAGACATTCTCTCCTGTGGCCAAAATGACATCCGTTCGTGTCCTCATGACCTTGGCCATCCGATATGATTGGTCGTTACTCACAGCTAGATATAAAGAATGCTTTCCTCCACGGGGATCTTGATGAAGAAGTATATGTGATGCAACCACCCGGGTTCGTTGCAAGGGAGGGTAAAGTGTGTCATCTGAGGAAGGCCCTCTATGGTCTGAAACAATCACCTCGTGCATGGTTTGGTAGATTTACACAGGTTGTTACTCAATTTGGAATGTGTCAATCGAAGAAGGACTATTCAATCTTCTATCGACACACATCTGCTGGAAGAATACTTCTTGGTGTCTACGTTGATGATATTGTAATCACGGGAGATGACAGCCAGGGTATTGTAAGTCTCAAGAAGTTTCTTGGAGAACAATTTTACCTTGAACTATTTCTTGGGCATTGAGGTCACACGCGGTAAGCAGGACATTGTAATGTCTCAAAGAAAGTATGTGCTGGACATACTAAATGATGCAGGCATGATGCAAGCAAAGGGAGCAACCTCACCTATGGATCCAAGGGCGAAGTTACTTCCAGACGAAGGGGTCCTGATGACCAATCCAGATCAGTATCGTCGAGTAGTTAGAAAACTCAACTACTTAGCAGTCATGACGCGCCCGGACATTTAAGAGTTCTACACTGGCAGGCAGTTCTCATAATTCTGTGTTATCTAGTAAAGAATCCGGGAAAAGGCATTCGAATGAAAAATAATGGACACACTCGTATTGAGTGTTTTACTGATGCTGACTGGGGAGCAAGCCTGACAGATAGACGGTCTACACTGGCTACTCAGTATTTATTGGCAGAAATCTAGTACCATAGAAAAGCAAGAAACAAAGTGTGATAGCACGCTCAAGCTCAGAAGCAGAATATCGAGCTATTGCTCATGGCACGTCAGATATATTATATATGAAGCATCTCCTACAAGAACTGGAAGAAGACGCAGGATCTCAAGTGGCAGATCTATGGTGTGATAACCAATCTACTATTCACATTGCCACCAACCCAGTATTTCATGAACGGACGAAGCATATTGAAATTAACATTCATTTTGTTCGTGATGAATATACAAAGGGAGTGATAAAGTTTCAAGATGTGAGGACCGGCGACCAGATAGCTGATATTTTCACAAAGCCTCTTCTGGGTCCTCGGTTTCAATTTTTATGTAACAAGCTGGGCATGATTGACATCTATGCTCCAGCTTGAGGGAGTGTGTTAAGTGCTATATTAGAGTTATTGGGCTTTAGTCTCATATTGCTTAGAATAATAGGAGAGGAGGCTAGCCTCTCCTATATATATGTAATCTCTCCCTCAATAATAATCATCCATTTTCCATTCAACAATGTACCATAGCTGCAATTCTTCCCACTCACACAATAACATCAGCTGTGTTTCCGGTTGCACATTAAAGGCCATGTGTCTGCCTGGTTTTGATGTATGTATATTGGGTGTCTACAAGCTTACCCCCAAGAGACGGCATATATCTCTTTCCATAAACTCTAGGTGAGTTCTTTTTAAGAATCATGGCATGAAGTATTTCACTTCCTTGCGGTGCTACGCCGCTATGACATGGCCCAAAGTCGAGACTACACCTCATCGTGGTGTCATGTCACTGTAGCATGAGGTTTCAGCCTCTTTGTAGTGCCATACTACCCAGCATGAAATCTTGCGCTTCCTTGCGGTGTTACGCCGGCTTTACCCTCTCTAGGTACCTCTTGGTAGTGTTACACCTCTGTAACATGAGGTCACCGACCTCTTTGTAGGTAGCCTACCACTCTTCATTTTACAGCATTAGGCTACCTGCCTATGTACAGTACTACGCCGATGTGACATGGCCCGAAGTCGAGGTTTTACCCTCTCGAGGTACCTCTTCGTGATGTCACCCCACTCTAGCATGGAGTACTTCGCTCCTTTGTAGTGTTGTGCTATCCGTGCTTCCTGTAAAGCACGTCGAACATTCAAAATGTCCAAGAACTCATTAAGGCCTACATAAAGAACAAATAATAGACAACAGTGGTTATGGGTCTATAACCCCTCAATGTCTCAAAGGACTACCTACTGTTCCTGATATTCTTCCAGTCAATGGTCCTCCCTTGAATCAAAAGCTAGATGCCTAGTAGATTTCTCTTTGAACTAATAGCATAAAAATTTTATGGTATGATTACAAAGACACAATATCATAATGTCTTCAAACTCATTTTTCTAGCTATGTTCTCGACCAGTAGGCGCTTGAGACCTTTGGTGAGCGGATCTGCCAGATTCTCTAGACTCGGAACATCAACCATGGCAATGACTCCTCTTTTAGTAAGATCATTCACCGCCATGTGCCTCAGTCGCACAGTCTTCTTCTTACCACTGAAGAGACCATTTGATGCTACCGCTGCAATCGCCTGGTTGTCGCAGTATATCGACACTGCCGAAATTTGCGCACCAACCAACAGAAAATCATACATGAGCTCCCGAAGCCACTCTGCTTCATCCGCTGCAGCCGCCAATGCATATAACTCAGGTTCCATAGAAGAATGAGAGAGCATAGTCTGCTTCTTCGACTTCCACGATATAGCAGCTCCATCCATAAAGAAGACGTATCCTCTTGGCATCTTTCACTCTCTGCTTCTAAGCACCAGCTTGCATCACTGAAGCCTTCCACTACTGTCGGATAGCCGATGTAGTGCAATGCACACTTCTAAGTCCTTTTGAGATATCTCATCACTCTCTTCACAGCTTTCCAGTGCTCCACACCTGGATTGCTCGTGAACCGACTCAACATCCCCACGACGAAAGCTATATCAGGTCTTGTGATAGTAGGTGCGTACATCAAACTCCCGATGACGCTTGAGTACTCCAGCTGCCTAACGCTTTTCCTTCGATTTGGCTTCAGCTTCTTGTCACACTTATACGGAGTATCGATCCCTGGAAGATCCTAATATCCATAGCATATGAACATCTTCTCAATGTAATGAGATTGTGACAACACCACTCCAGTGTCCGTCCGGATGATCTTTATCACGAGGATAACATCAGCTTCCCCTAAGTTCTTCATGCTGAACTTAGATGAGAGGAACTTCTTTGTCTCAGTGACACATCAAATCTGTATCCAAGATCAACATGTCGTCCACGTACAGACAAGACAACTCCTCTCACGTCAGCGAATTTTGTGTATACACACTTGTCCATCTCGTTGACCCTGTAGCCGTTTGATCTTATGACTTTAGCAATCTTCTCATACCACATCTTGGAAGCTTGCTTCAGACCATATAACGATTTCACTAACTTGCAGACTTTGTCTTCAAGTCCCTTGACAACAAATCCTTCTAGCTGTTGCATATAAATCTCTTCGGTCAACTCTCCATTCAGGAATGTTGTTTTAACATCCATCTGATGTATAAGAAGCTTGTGAATTGCACTCAGACAAATCAACATTCTGATGGTCATCATCCGCACTACTGGAGGATATGTGTCAAAGTAATCGATCCCATGCTTCTGAAAAAACCTCTTGGCTATCAGCCTTGTCTTGAACTTGTCAACAGTTCCATCGACCTTCATCTTTTTCTTGAAGATCCACTTACATCCGATTGGTTTTGCTCCTTCAGGTAGATCGACCAACACCCAAGTGTTGTTGGAGGTTATCGAGTCATATTCATCATTAATAGCCTTCTTCCAGAAGACAGCGTCTCTGGTCTTCATCGCCTCATCATAGGTAAGCAGATCTGCTTCCACATGATAGGTGACAAAATCCTCTCCGAAGTCCTTTTGTCTCCTCACTCACTTAGATGCTGGTTCTGCGAGTTCTGGTTTGACCGTTGATTCTGCAACTTCTTCTTGGACTACATCTTCGTTTGGAGTTTCAGCCTCCTGTACACTCACATTATTCTCCGGAATGTCTGCGAGAACAATGTTCTTGTGCCTTGCAAATTTATCTTCAAAAAATTCTGCATCGCGAGATTCAATAATATGATTTGCTGGAATATCAAGAAACCTCCGAGCATCACTCTTCTCAGCATAACCTAGGAAGATAGTCTTCGTAGTCCTCGTACCCAGCTTCTGAATTTTCAAATCAAGAACCTTCACATACGCCAGACACTCCCACACTCGAATGACATTCAAGTTGGGTCTGACTTTGAACCAGAGTTCATGAGGAGTAACATCAAAAGTTGCGTACGGCACTCTATTCAGAATGAAAGTAGCCGTAAGCGCAACTTCTTCCCAAAAACAACTTGGAAGACCCGCAGTCAACAGCATTGAGTTCATCATCTCTATCAACGTTGTGTTCTTCCTTTCTGCAACACCATTTGATTGAGGAGAATACGGAGCAGTTGTCTCGTTGACAACTCCATGTTCTCTGTAGAATAATGCGAATTCATGAGACCTATACTCTCCGCCTCGATCACTTCTGAGTCTCTTGAGTTGTTGTTCGGTTTGACGCTCGGCTTTAGCCTTGAAGTCCTTAAACTTCTTGAACGCTTCATCCTTAGTCTTGAGCAGATAGACGAACGCGTACTTCGAGAAATCATCAATGAAAGTAATGAAGTACTTCATCCCGACCTTTGTGGAGAATTGTTTAAAGTCACAGAATTATGAGTACACCAGCTCCAGAAGATTTGTGCTTCGGTTAACTTGTTTAAACGGTTATCTTGTGATCTTCGTCTGTGCACAGACTTCACACTTCTCCACCTCCTTACCCCCACACTTGGAGATAAGCCCTAGACTAGACATCATGTCAATTCTTTTACAATGGACGTGTCCTAGTCTATTATGCCACAACTCAAGAGAATAACTAGAAGAAAAGACTGCATTAACATTGTCAGTCAGAGTTACAAGTTGAAGTTTGAACATCCCTTCGGTACAGAAAGCTTTTCCGAAGTATATTCCTTTATAGGACAACCACTTGACTAGCGTTGATGTTCATCCTTAAGCCTGCGTTATAGAGCAGATTTCCTGAGATCATGTTCCTGGCTATCAGTGGTACATGCTTTACCTCCTGAAGTGTCAGTGACTTCTCCGAAGTTAGTTTTAGAACTACCATCCCAATTCTATGTACTTCAGCTTATGTCTGGTTTACCACCATTACCTTCACAGATGTAGTCTTGTATGTGGTGAACAACTCCTTAGAGCAAACATGACAGGATGCATCAGTATTCACCCACCAGTTGTCATGCCTCGATCCGGGAAATCGCTCATCCTCACATCGATTTCACTCGAATCGATCGTCCTCGCAAGAGCGTGATGTCGTATAAGTCTGGAGTTGCACTCGTGCAAGGTAAGATGACAGATTCTCAAAATGGATGTCTCAATTCAATATATAATTAGCGAAAAAATGTGGAGACACATCAGAGTATACAAAAGAATCACTTTTATTAATTAAGCAATTGAATACAAAGGCTCTGAATAGCGGAAGTGAACATGCCAATTAGGTTTACAACACTCATGATCTCTCTAGCTCACAAAGGATTTCTTCGTTCCATACATCATGTCTCATATAGCAGAAGGTAACATATTGTAGGAAGAGCTTTTGCACACCCATCTGTTTCATTGCCACCTCGGCACTGATAAAACGACTCCAAAATGATGGCCACAACGTATATCAGTACATTGTTGTGTACTGAAGAGTGAGGTAACCAACTCACCTAAACCAACACTAAGTAATTTAGTGAGCAAGCATCTTATTTGGTGGTTTTCTATTATTGCCTTAGGATCAGTCATGGCAAGATTCATAGCAGAAAAGCATGTTATAGATAACAAATAAATTATAAATATGTCAAGTACCGTGTCCTTGCAACAGATACTGTTAGCCACATAATAAACATAAACATAGTGATTGTGCACGTCTTCGTATCATCCAAAGTCCAAGCCAACAATCTGAAACATCAACATAATCATAAGGGAGCCGGGATCTTGTCCTTGCACCCGATTCTAATCTCAGCCCACCGGTCCTATCTATATTAAAGGTCATGGCATAACGAGCCATAATAGACTATATCTCAATGTAACTCAGTGATCACTCCCCATACGGGTTGCTAGTCTTGTATCCGAAGGATCTCGAACTTACTAGAATTGTGGCTTATCACATCGGCGGCCGGTCGCAATCTGTCCTAATAAAGTGCACTACAAATACCAATCTCAATTCCCTCCTAGGCCGAACGATCCCGGTGCTCCGGCGTAAACTCGTTTGAAGTATACCAAAAACAATAAAGAAGCCATCACAAGCACACGCACCTTCTCAAGTCCAACACATAAACCATATCATCTTGCGTTAATATCTTTCTATCTCAAGTTCCATCGGCACTATGTCCCAACACCTCCGTATTGATGTATGATGCCCCAAACGGCGACCCATAGGTCCTGAATACCTTTATACTACATAACACGTTCTATTTCAAAGTCGTACGATGGCAGTTCTATGGCATTTGTACCACAACTGCATACTTCGATGTACGAAATATATCTTTCAGTGTTACAACAGTTCCGTGGCGTTGTGCCACAACTTGTTTAATTCGTTTACCAAGTCAGACGCATAGTCTCCATGCACAGATGCACGTTCAACGCTATTATTCAATATTCTAGGCCTAGTGTTCAATGTTCTCTAAGTCATGCATTTGATGCACACCTCAATGCTTCCTTTCAATGTTCTACCATTCATATCCTAATGCGACTTGTGCACTTGATGTACGTTCGCCTCAATTGTTCAATGTTCTATCTTAATGTTCGACATGCACTAAGACCTTTACACATTCTAGCCACGCTCGCGAACTCAATACTGACGCCCGCATATCATGGTACATTTTATTAGGCATGGAGGAGTAGAGGAGAAGGGACAAGCCCACTCAACTTAAGTCATTTCGCCTATCACTTCGCCGAACAAATGCGGCCCGACACCTTATCATCGTTTCACGATCATGTCGTTCGAGCTAACCATACTAACACTTTGTGCTCCCTTGAACTAACCACTGATTCGAACTATCATGTCCACGCATCAACACTTCGCAAGGCGATATTCTGATCGCAAGGAACTTCGCCTATGCCTGTACATAAAACCAACCGAGTTAATACCTCTTCAAATTGAAATTATGCTTTCTCGATTCGAACTCATACCTTATCGAACCAATCGACTCAGCGTAACGCACCATGCGGTGCGGGGCATACATAATATACCACTCAGAACAAGGTTCGTCCTCGAACCGAAGCCAACACTCAATCCACGCGTTTTTGTTGACCGTTCCGAAATTTCGATCTATGTGATTTACTCATCACCGATTCGATCCACTATCGTAGTTCCGTCTCTAGCGTTTGCATGGTTTCCTTAACACTTCTCGATCCTCCATGCAGTTTCAATTGAATTCGGTATACCATTGAGTTTGGAACATACACACATTTAAGGCGTCCCTGAAATATATGCATTTCAGCCAAGCACAATGGTAGATAATTCGAGCAATCAAAGCTAACAGGTGCAACTTTTGAATCCTTGAATACTATCTATCTCCTACTCTCGACTGATCTGATTCTAATGTCGATTCCCAAAATCCTTCCGCACATGCATTATCCCACATCCTGTTACCATCCACCAAACATTTATGCCCATGCGATATGATTCATAACAACATTCTGATTCTCTATGTTTCGCACTCACTATCGAACATACGCGTTGCGTTAAGTCGTCGCGCATTCGATTGCAACAAGTTTCCGCAGTGCCCTCTCGTCGACAGTTTTCTCTCTCGCATAACTCAAGTAATTGCCCAACTATTTGTGAAGTCTCGTCTCAATGACATGGACTAAGTCCGACATGTCCAAAATTCCTTTGCCTACAATCTGTGCTATGCCTCGCATGCAATTATTCCAATACGATTTACGTTCACTGAACTATCTATATATCGTGTCTAGGACCACCCCCGCTAGGTGACTGACCCAGACACCGTGCTTAATCTCTCCCGACACAAGAGGTCAATTTGAGTCGAAGATGCTCAAAGGCAACAATCTCTTCGACACAAGGTCTCTTACGACACGTCCATGTTCAATCCTCCATCGAGTACGAATTCATCAACCAACTTTTCAATCCAATCATAACTTGTCCATCTTCGCTAACTTCGACGACACGTTCAACACACGTAAGCCTATCCCTTACCCAATCCAAATCTACGACACAAATATGAGGGTCATAGCACGATTCTCGCAATCGCCTATTCGCATTGCTATACTAAGCACGTTCATCAATATCTATTCCGATAATCGACTAACAAAATCATTCAAGTTTTTATTCAATCAATAATCGAAATCTGACTATATCAATCCAGCCAAAGGTCGTTCCATCAACTCCCAAAACAAATATTCGATCGCCTAGACTTATCCTCAACATGCACCACATCATATCTATCCTCGACACAGTCCCTTGTGCATCATCATTACGGTCATCATATGGGTCTCAAACATTCGCTTGATTTGGCGGTCCAGTCTTCTAGGACCAGCTGTCCTGAAGCTACGCTCGATAATTATAGATCATCAACGAGGGACAGTTACTACGAACCATGCTATATCCTATCTCGGAGCCAAATCAATTCTCGACGACTTCTATGAGACTCTACCCAATCCAATAATACGTTCACAATCCGAAATGATTCATCCTACCCGAGCAACTGATGCGCCCCATCCAATTCACTCATGTACTACCGTTAACAATTTCGCTAACCATCCTCAAATAACTAAATCGTTTCGCATTGTATCTATCACGAAACTTCTAATCGCTTTGTTCAACTTCTCGTACTGTTACCTACCAAAATCTCGATATCGTAAACTTGCTCCGGTTCGTATCCTTATTCGCACTTATGTTTTTCATGTGTGCCTTTGTCTCGACATGCTATGTCTAATTTCAATATTACGAGCAAAATCATTATGAGCAAAATCATCCAATCTCAATATTAACTTGACTTGCATCTTATTCATCCAACAACAACGCTCAACATAATTTTTGTTTATTCAATCAGAGTATCCCCAAGTTATTGTATATCGTCTTTGACATGCCCCAATACCATCGTCGATGTGCATAACCTGAACACCTTCCTTTCTCATAAACTCCAATTCGTTGCAATCACCGTTATCATCCGAACTGAATACGAAATTTAAGTCTCGCGCGCATCAAGGTCCATCTTGTTGTAGCTAACTATCGTCATCGAGTGACACAAATTCCAATCCCTTACATCTATTCTCGTGTTTCCTAATCGAACTTCCAAATCGTGCCACCGACTCTTCGCACTAACTCAAATTTGTTCGCACAATTCTTCACATCTACTCAAACTCAAATCCTACCGAGTCAGTCATTCCCTCAACGTATAATTCCATTGCTATACTCAGTCTATCGTCCCACTTATACTTAATGGACTCTCGCTCGACTTAACATCTATCGATACGAGTTCCCGCATGATCGTTCTAACTCAATTCATCGAAACATACTCGCATCGACATCTATCGAACCATTCCCACTCGAGTCTCAGCACTATCCCGTCCGTTGCGGATAAACTTATTGCGATCGACACAATCGTCTCGACGCATCTATCGCAAGTCACCAAACGGTTCGACATAGCTATCGCTAAGTGGTATTGCATATACCACTCAGAAATCGAGCATATCGTTATCGATACCGATGTTCCGATACACTGATCACATAAGTGGTATGGCATATACCACTCAAAAATTAAGTCATTCCTCTCGCAACATAATACACGTTAGTCTGACATCTATTTCGATCTAACCGTACCTCGGTGACAACGCCGATCACAAACGCAACATTCGCTTACTCAATACTCAACTCTAAATTCGGCCAACATATAAGTTTGCCTACTCGAAGTTCGACACAACTCGTCCAACTTCACATGTTCGTCTTCTCAAGTTCGACTAGCGACTAAATCGACTCGTTCCATCGACTTATGATTTCTCAATCTCATTCGTTGCAACTCGTACAACGATTCATTCTCGATACTCCAACTATTGCTCGAATCTACTCAACGTATTCACTATTCATTTGCATACCCTTATGCAACGCATCATTCCACTTGTCGACTTCGTCGCACTGACGCACAATCATCTCGCGACATGTTGCGCCGATGCAACAAACATTGCATGACTCGTTGCACTTGATGCAACCAACATTTCGCAACATTATTCGACAGCATCACGTAAATTCTGAAACACATACAGCAAGATACACTCAACTATTTAGACTTATTGTATGGAACATCCAATGTAGTATCGAGCAGATTCATAAGCCATGCGATTGCGAAAATAACTTAGGGCCAACTGATTTCGATAGAGGAAGTAACTCAGGGTCAAAGTGATTTGTTCAAGGTCCAAAGGATAGAACCGCTCGTCCTCGCATCGATTTCATCCGAACCGATCGTCCTCGCATCGATTTCATCCGAATTGATCGTCCTCGCAGGGGCGTGATGTCGTACGAGTCCGGAGTTGCACTCGTGCAAGGCAGGATGACAGATTCTCAAAATGGTTATCTCAATTTAATACATAAGTAGCGAAAAAAGGTGGAGACACATCAGCGTATACAAAAGAATCACTTTTATTAATTAAGCAGTTTAATACAAAGGCTCTGAATAGCCAAAGTGAACGTGTTAATTAGGCTTACAACACTCATGATCCCTCTAGCTCACAAAAGATTTCTTCGTTCCATACATCATGTCCCATATAGCAGTATGCATCGTCTTGTAGGAAGAGCTTTTGCACACCCATCTGATTCATTGCCGCCTCAGCACTGATCAAATGACTCCCAAGCTCCAGCACCTGAAAATGATGTCTACAACGTGGGCCAGTACATTGTCGTGCACTGAAGAGTGAGGTAACCACTGGCCTAAACCAACACTAAGTAATATCACATTAGTCGAAGTTGCCATCGGAGTGCCAAGTAGTTTAACTGCTTCCAGATCGAACTTCTTTAATAAGTCTTTTGTGTACTTGGCTTGATTAATGAACGTCACATTGTTGGTTTGTTTGATTTGCAGTCCGAGAAAGAATTTCAGTTCTCCCATCATGCTCATCTCAAACTCATTCCGCATACACTTTGAAAATTCTTCACAGAGAGATTCATCAGTAGATCCAAAATTGATATCATCTACATAAATTTGAATTAAAAGAAGATTGCTATTGCAGGATTTTATAAACAGTGTAGTATCAACCTTCCCTTTTGTAAAACCGTTGTCAAGTAGAAAAGAGCTTAGACGATCGTACCAAGCACGAGGAGCTTGTTTCAAACCGTATAAGGCTTTCTTCAACTTGAAAACATAATCAGGATTTTTGAAATCAGTAAAACCTGGAGGTTGAGCTACATAAACTTCTTTTTTTATAAAATCGTTCAAAAATGCACTTTTGACATCCATTTGAAATAGTTTAAAGTTATGAAAACATGCAAATACACATAACATGCAAATAGATTCTAATCTCGCAACTGGGGCATAAGTCTCATCGTAGTCGATACCTTCTTCTTGATTGTATCCTTGAGCTACGAGTCGAGCCTTATTACGAGTCACTAAACCATTCTCATTCAGTTTATTTCGGAATACCCAGCGGGTGCCAATGATCGAATGATCAATAGGCTTGGGAACAAGTTCCCAAACTTGATTCCGTTCAAATTGTTTCAATTCCTCTTGCATAGCATCTAACCAAAAATTATCACTACATGCTTCTTCAATATTTTTGGGTTCAAGCTGTGAAATAAAGGCAAAACAGGAAGCTATATCTTTACTAAAGGAACGAGTACTTATACCCCTGGTAATCTCACCAATTACCAAGTCCTTTGGATAGTCTGCCAAAAATCTCATTTCTTTTGGCATATCCTCTGGATTGTTGGTTCCGACTTCTGGTTCTGTACGTGATTTGTTTGGAGAATCAGCTGATGCTTTGTGTGAAGGTTCTGCAGGAGCTGTACTTGGTGTACTTATGTCTTCATCATCATTATCGACTGAATGTTGATTTAGTTCGTCAAATATAATATTTATTGATTCTTCGATGATCATGGTTCTCTTGTTGAAGACTTTGTACCCTTTGCTCTTCGCCGCATAACCTAAAAAGATACCTTCATCGGCCTTTTTGTCAAATTTTTCCAGATTGTCTTTAGTATTAAGAATAAAGCATTTACAACCAAATATTTTGAAATAAGAAACAGAGGGAGTTCTATCAAACCATAGCTCATAGGGAGTCTTCTTCGATATATGTCGAATTAGAACCCTATTGAGAACATAGCACGCTGTATTGACAGCTTCAGCCCATATGTATTTAGGTAGACTAAACTGGTTTAACATATTCGGATAGAGTCATGTTCTTACGTTCCACAACTCCATTTTGTTGTAGAGTACTAGGGCAAGAGAACTCATGCAAATAACCGTGTGTGTCACAAAATTGCTTGAACTCTGTATTTTCAAATTCGCCGCCATGACACTTCGAATACGAGTAATCATGAAACCTTTTTCATTTTGAACTTTCTTGCAAAAGGTGACGAATTCTGATAATGCATCATTCTTGCGTGCAAGAAAATATATCCACATGTATCTAGAGAAATCATCTACTATAACAAATACATATAATTTACCACCTAGGCTAGCAATTCTACTAGGTCCAAATAAATCCATATGCAGTAACTGTAGAGGTCTAGTGGTACTTACAGCGTTCTTAGACTTAAAAGTGGTTCGGGTAGCTTTGTTCTTTTCACATTCACTACATACCGTATCATTCTTGAAAGAATATCCAGTAAGCCTCGTACCAGCTTCTTTGTGGATAATCTTGAAATTGTGTCCATATTTGCATGACCGAGTCTCATGTGCCATAGTTGACCCTCATCACTTTTGGCCATCAAGTATCTACCTGCTTTGTTAGCATCTTCTAACAAATAGAAAACATATATATTGTCTTCCCTGATACCTTCAAAGATAGTACTACCAATTGAGCTATCAACTATAGTACATTTGTCTTTAACGAAGTTAATACCATAACCATGATCAGCTAAATGGCTTATGCTGAGCAAATTATGTTTTAACTCAGTAACTAGACAGATATCTTTAATCACAGGACAGGGGGTCTTACCAATATTTTCGATACCAATTATGTACCCTTTCAAATTATTATCGAAGGAAACGTATCTTCGACAGTGTTGCGAATAATGAAGCGTCACCGGTCATGTGCCGTGAGCAACCACTGTCGAGGATCCATTTGCTTCTAACATGTGAAGGGTGTTTCACCTACAAAAGAATTTGTAGATGAAAACTTTGGTACCCATTTCTTGTAGGGTCCTGGAATGTTAGTTTTTGGTATCTATGCACAAATCTTCAAATCAACAAGCTTTCTAACTCTACATGCAGAAGAAATATGATCAATGGTGCCACAATAGTGACATCTAACATGTTGAGTGTTGAATGCAGTGCGTTGTGCATTGTTGGTAGGTCTAGGTTTTCTAGTGTAAAAGAATGCATGCATATTTGTCTTTTTGGGCAAGGGTTTGGTTTGGTTATGTCTGATAGTATTGGGTTTGACCGTGTTCCGTTGATTCGGTAAGTGACACGTGTTAGGGTAGGAAGCAACAACTTCAGGCTGTTTTCATAACATAATTTTTAACTTTTTGGAGGTGTCATGTAACAAGCTATATTTAGCAGTGAGTGCATCATTTCTAACAATAGCTTGTTGGAGACTTTTCTTCTCTTTAAGTAAGTCTTCCTCTAATTGGGTAATAGTCTTGTCCTTCTCTTCGGATAGTCTTTGGGTCTCGTGTAATAACAGCTTAACAGAAGAAAGCTCACCTACCTCGCTAGAACTATTACTACTTCTAACCTCATCTAGTAGGTCGGTAAGTCTTCCTATTTCACCTTTGTACTCTTTGAGTACCTTCTTAGATGTCTGGTATTTACTACGCAGTCTTCTGTATTCCCCTAAGAGGTCAGTAAAGGCTTCTCCTAGTTGCTCAATGGTAAAATCATCATAAGTATCAAACAGAGGGTTAGTGGTTACCTGATCGTAAGCCATCAAACATACATTTGCAGCGTCATCTGATTGCTCGTCTTCTGAGTCGTTGGCTTCACTTTCATACCATATGCTTGTATTGGCATATCTTCGGGATGTAGTTTTCTTCAGGTAGCCTTTGTCATATTTGCTGCTCTTCCTAGTTGATGATGATACTGTTGGACAGTCCTTCTTCATGTGTCCTTTCTTTTTACAACCATAGCAGATAGGATCTTCTTCGTTGTTATTGTTATTGTTGTTGTTGTTGTAGTCCTTCGTTCTTCTGTTGAATCTCATGAACTTCTTAAATTTTCTCACCATAAGAGCTTGATCCTCAGTGTCAGAGTCACTATCGTCGGAATTATCTTCGACAGTTCTTCTATGTTGAGCTTTGAAAGCAATCGACTTCTCTGACTTCTCCTTTGGTGTAGCATCTTCAAAATCTTGAAGTTTTAGCTCGTGAGTGAGTAGCTTACCCATGAGTGTTTCAATAGACATAGTTGTAAGGTCGTTCCCTTCAATGATTGTTGTAGCCTTTGGAATCCAGTTCTTTGTGAGAGCTCGCAGCAGTTTACGAATCTTCTCATGGTTATTGTACTCCTTGCCTAATGATGACAGAGGATTTACAATATCTAGGAATCTCGTAAACATCTGGGTGACAGATTCGTTTGGCTTCATCTTGAACGCCTCATACTCCTGAGTAAGTCTGCTGATCTTTGACTCCTTGACTTGTGTTGTTCCTTCGTAGGTTACTTCGAGAAGTTTTCACACTTCATTTGATGTTGTGCATGTAGACACCTTGTTAAATTCAGTCCTGTCTAACGCACAAAATAAAGCATTAATAGCACGTGCGTCAAGAATGGCTTTTTTCTTTTCATCCTCAATATATTTATTATGGGGTTTTTCAACCAAAACATCTTCAACAAGAATACGATGAGGCTTTTTGTAGCCATCAATAACTATAGACCATAAGTCAAAATCTAGAGATTTCAAGAAGAAATTCATCCGTGTTTTCCAATAGGTGTAATTTGTATCGTCAAACAGTGGAGGTCTGTTTATGGCTTGGCCTTCACTTGTGAACTTCATAGTTGCCATGTGTTATGTTGTGATCTATGTAACAGTTAAGAATTAAAAAAATATAACTGCAATGTTACCTTGCTTTACCTGTATAACCCGCTCTGATACCAATTGTAGGAACGAATCGTAAAGCGCAATACTCTAAAGGGGGGTGAATAGAGTAGGCAGCGGAATATTGCTAATTAAAAAAGTTAGCAGCAAGATCACAGAGAAATATCATAAGTAAATAAATGTAAAAACAGAGATCAGAGAGCAAACGTAAAGGCGGTGATGTATACTGGTTTCCCTCTTGTGAGGACTATTCCAGTCGGAAGAACTCTAGCTTCCAATTGAATCCACTATTGAAAAATACCGCAAGTTTACATACGAAGTCCTTGCAACTTCTACAAACGCGAGCTTTGATCTGAAGTACTCGACCAACTTCAGTTGTGAAGTGTCTTTCTTCAATCAAGCCTCTGATTACAATCGCTCTGAAGCTTCTAGACCGTACCGCACTGGCAAGTCGATTAGAGGATTGTAACTGGCTTGGGATATAAAAATTAAAGCTTAGAACACTTTGGAAGAGAGCAGTAGGCTTTAGAGAGAAGAGATGAAAGTGAATGAGTGAATTGAAATGATCGAAATTCTTCTCTATTTATAGCTTTTCCAAAGGCAGAACTCTGTCAGAATTCGGATAGAATTCGAACAGAACTCTATGAGAAAATCTCGGCAAGATCCGTAACTGCAGGAGGACCAAGTTCAAAAAGCTACGTTCACTAACCGAACTCTGGCCGAACTCGGGCCGAGTTCTATCAGAGTTTTGTTAGGTTTTTGCAAAAATAATTTTTGGAATTTTTGAAATTGTTTTAAACAGTTAGGAACTTTTTGTAAATAGGGGACTGTTTTTTAAAACATGGAATATTTTGAAAATATTTTTAGGGTAGCCTATTTGCCAGTACGACTCGGTGTACAATGTATTCCTAGACTCAAAAAATGTGAAAAATACATTACATAAAGGAAATACAGACTCGAGTGGCAAACACAGCTCCGGTCTTGAACAGAATGGGTAGCAGTTCTCTGGCAGTGTCCAAGAGTCCAAATAAACTTGAGTAGCCCTTATATCGAGAACGAGTTTGATCAATTATTAAAATCAGGTTTGACCATGACCAATGGGCCAACAACAAGCACCTTCTCAAGTCCAACACATAAACCATATCATCTCGTGTTAACATCTTTCTATCTCAAGTTCCATCGGCACTATGCTCCAACACATCCGTATTGATGCACGATGCCGCAAACGACAACCCATCGGTCCCGAATATCTTTATACTACATAACATGTTCCATTTCTAAGTCGTTTGTATGATGGCAGTTCCGTGGCATTTGTGCCAGAACTACATACTTCGATGCACGAAATATATCTTTCAATGTTTCAACAGTTCCGTGACGTTGTGCCATAACTTGTTTAATTCGTTCACCAAGTCATGCGCATAGTCTTCGTGCACATATGCACGCTCAACGCCATTATTCAATGTTGTAGGCCTAGTATTTAATGTTCTCTGAGTCATGCATTTGATGCACGCCTCGATGCTTCCTTTCAATGTTCTACCATTCATATCCTACCGCGACTTGTGCACTTGATACACGTTCGCCTCAATTGTTCAATGTTCAATGTTATATCTTAATGCTCAACACGTACTAAGACCTTTATACATTCCAGCTATGCTCGTGAACTCAATACTGACGCCCGCATATTATGGTACACTTTATTTGGCATGGAGGAGTAGAGGAGAAGGGACAGAGCCCATTCAACTTAAGCCATTCCGCCTATCGCTTCGCCGAACCAATGTGGCCCGACACCTTATCATTGTTGCACGATCATCTCGTCCGAGCTAACCATGCGAACACTTTGTGTTCCCTGGCCCTTGAACTAACTACTGATTCGAACTATCGTACCCATGCTTCAACTCTTCGCAAGGCGATATTCTGATCGCAATAAACTTTGGCTATGCCTGCACATAAAGCCAACCGAGTTAATACCTCTTCAAATTGAAATTATGCTTCCTCGATTCGAACTCATACCTTATCAAACCAATCGAGTCAGCATAATGCACCGTGCGGTACGGGACATTACACCAGTCGGTGTCAACACCAGTCAGTTCAACCTACGTAATCATGACAACCAAGTTAGCCTCACCTTGCTCTTTCGTTTTGGGCTTGGATCTGCAGTCCTTCTTGAAGTGGCCCTTCTTCTCACAGTTGAAACAAGCCCCATTGCCCTTAGGCTTTGGCTTGAACGAAGCCGACTTCACCTTCAGATGGCTGATGGCTGAAGTCCTTTTTGTTGTTGTGAGAAGCCTTATGCTTTCCCTTAGAGTCTCCAGCATGCAGCATGTTGGCCTTTGCCAACTGATTGAACAGTCCACTTTGAGTTGAGCCCTCAACTCGTCTTCAATATGGATCCAGTGCAGAAGGCACTCAAGATCCACTTCTATCTTCTTACGGTGCATGTCCACAATAAAGTTGCTCTACCCAGGCGGGAGCTTGGTGACAAACCCCCGACAATGAAAGCATCGACTAGGGGCATGTTATCATCCTCAAGTTTTTGACGCAACTTGAGAAATTCCTTGACTTGAGGCAACATCGTCTTATAATCCTCAATTCACATGTTCCAGACCTTTTCAGTCACATAGATCTTGTTACTGTTCTCATCAGCCTTGTAGTGCTTCTCCAGAGACTCCCAGACATCCTTTGCCTGGACCGTCTTGTTGTGTGACTCCGTCAGGGAATCATGTATGGAGTTTAATATTAGCAACTTGCAGAGGTTGTTGTCTCTCCTCCACTTCGACTACAAGGCAGTGGCCTCAGCGACCCTCCGAACATTTTCATCCTCTGGAATAATAGGCTCAGCGTCTGTCAACACGTAGTCCACGTTTACGAGTTGAAGATTAAGGCTGACCTTTATCTTCCAGATGTTGTAATGCTTCTCGTCAAACTTCTCAAATTTGTAAAAATTTGTATCGAGAAGACTTGCACGGTTGTTCTCCATCGGGTCTATAATCTTGCTTTGAGATTGTTAGTCCCGAAAACAGATCATGATGGAAGAACAGTTTGAATCACTCTACAGGAGGATCAAGATGGAAGAATAGACAGAAACAGAGATCTTTCCACAGGAGTTGGTATCTCTGTTCTGAGTTATTAGGACTGAGAATCCGGTCGAAAAGTACTTGAAACTACTACTGGAAGTAAAAAAAAAACTTATGTTACAAACTGACGGAACAACTTCACGTTCTTCCTTGCAATTGCAGTTGCTGACAGACAAAACGGATTACCACAGAAGAAGGAAGGAGAAGAGAATAGAACAAAAAATTATTCTTGCTGGGGTGGTGAAGACCACCGTTGCTCAAAGCAAGATTCGCCTGCCGCGATCTGCTCCCAGAAACTAGCAAGTTCACAAAGAACTTTTGGAACGTTCGTAGTCAACTTTTTATGACTCGAACGGACTCCCTGGACTCAACAGGCTCCCTTTTCTTTTAATATTTTGTGTCTCCAAAAGGAGGCTAAGGGACTCTATTTATAGAGAGGATTGAGATTCTACCTCTTCTCCTATCCGACGTAGGACTAAAATACCAATACTTAAAAAATGAGTTTGATATTTTAGATCATCCTGCAATCAGTGGAGTCGTGTGCCAATCCGTGCCTACTTCCGTGCACGCGCAAGTGCATGCACGATGCGCCACTTTGCGTCCTTGAGCCCGTGTCTGAGTCTGAACGACCAGTGTTCTAAATTTTGGCCTAGGCGCTAGGCGGTCGCCGGCCGCACTGAAATCCTATAGGCGGCGGTCCTAGGCGGGTTTCGGCTCTAGGCGGTGCCTAGGCTGTCCTAGTCGGGCTATTCACCCGATTGTTTTTTGAAATTTTTCAAAAAAAAAATCCAAAAAATCATATTTAAAATTCAAAAAAAATGTTGTACTTACCTGCCGTCGTCGCCTGCTAGTGGTAGCTGCTGGCCTACTGCTGCTGATAGAGAGGACGCCGCCGACGCCGCGAGAGGGGAGGGGAGGGGTGGGGGGAGGAGAGAGGGAGGACGGGAGGGGAGGGGAGAGGGGAGGGGTATTGCTGATAGAAAGTTTCCTCTCTCCTCTCCTCCCCCTTTTATTAGGTTTAGGTCAAGTAAAAAAATGAAAAAAAAAAAAATCCAATAAGAAGATTCGAACCTCTAACCACAACCCTCCATAAATCACCAGCTTTAGCACAGCCATGCTAGCTATTGGAGCTCATAAACATTTATCTCAAGAAAAAAAAATCCAATAGGAAGATTCGAACCTGTAACCACAACCATCCATAAATCACCAGCTTTAGCACAGCCATACTAGCCATTGGAGCTCATAAACATTTGTGTCAATATGTTACATATGAGTACTTTATATATGTAACTATTCGAAATAAAAAAAAATTAAAAAAAAAACAGATCGGCGCCTAGGCGCTAGGCGCACCGATTCTGCCAGCGAAATTTAGAACATTGCGAACGACAAAAAGCATACATGCTTCCTTGAGGAGTTAATCATTTTTCTCTTCTAGGAAAATACCCCACATGGCACCCACATGTGTCCCACCACACCCCATGTGCACACCTCAACACATGCAAAGCATTATATTGAGATACCCACTTGGTGGTGTAGTCGATGTGGAACTATTTTTACACTAGTCCAAAGGCAAAAACACCAACAACTACTTAGACTCGGAAGATCTTTCTGAAATATCTGAGGATAGAAAAATTCATTAACGGTAAACACCATACATGGTGAGATTTTAGTTACTGCCATAAAGGGAGAAGGATCCAGATCTTTAGGTCCTAAAATGGAAATTGATTCAATTGAGAGACAAAAAAGGATTGAAAATCCTTGCAAAGAAGAACAATGATCGTACAAAGACCACCCAGCAACTGGACATTTCAAACCAAATGACTGGTATCAGCCATCTTACCTACGAGATAGTAAACTCAGAGGGGAATATTTTGTTAAACAAAAAGCTGACTTCAGAAATGAATATAGACACTCTATAGAAGTAACTTCTCTGCATAATCCAGCTAGCTTCCTAAAATTGATAAAAATACCAATTATGGAAAGAGCCCAACATATAAATAGGTGGACTCAACATATCTCTGGATTAATCCATATCTACCAGGAACAGACAATCATCCAATTTATAGATTATATAACTATGCTATTTGGCGTAATATCTGCCAATTGGTTAAAGCTATTAGCAATCATTTAAGGTGACAATAGGCAAAAAGTTTATGACGATGAATTCATAACATGCTTTGGCCTCCCTAAAGAATACAACTGACATTTGTGGTCAATCTATGATTGAACCAGATCCAAAATCTGGAAAAGGTTTACAGTAGATGCAAATATGTAGTATCTGCTACGTTGAAGAATTTATGATGAACTTTTTCAAGCAAGCCTTTAAATTAAAAGACAGACTTGTGGACTGAACAAATTTCCAAAGAATTTCCCAGACCTTGGGATATATTTCTTGAAGAGGCTTATTTTAAAGAAGTTCCACAGGAATTAAATCTAGTGGATTTGTATAAAGTTTTGTAATGAAAGAACTTTGAATAATACTGTCAAGTCTCGAGTGCCTTCAAACAAACAAAGACCAATTTAAAAGCTATTATTTAGGAAAGACGTTGCATGATAAAATACACGTATATCCTAGAGATTATGCTGTGAGAAAGGTCTAATACCAAAAGGTATAAGAAAAGAAAAAAACTCTCCATCCCCCCTTCTCTTTCCACCAGTAATACAAACGAACATGTTCATAAAGGATGAGAGATCCAACAAACTGTGAGTCTCTTGAAGAGTTTTAGGCGGATTCCTGGAAGCAAACAATCCATTTGCTTTCTTTGTTCCAGCTTTGGAATCACACTTTGTACAAATAACTTCTGCTAGCAAGATTATCTAGAACATAAAAAAGAAGCAAAGAGATGACAATACAACATGATTAATTAATGAAATCTAAAATAACACAAAGAAAGATGCCCATCCACTAGAACTAGCAACAGGGTATTAATTTAGTTTTACTTGTCATGAAGTAGGGTATGTGGTTAAATTCATAAGTCACATCAAACTGAATGTCACATTGGTTTCAGTAAGACAACTTACTACAGAAAGTCTGAAAGGGCAGAATTTTGGCTTCCCTCTGCGACCATACTTGAGTAAGTGTGCCCCTTTCTTTAAAGCTGTAATTGCCTGAGCATCAAATGAACATATAAACTTATTTAGTAATACAGTAACAGAAAATATCAGAAGGCAACTATCATAGCTACGTAACAACAATTGTTGCAATTCTGTAACTAGACGAATTCTGGACTAATGCTGAATCTGCTGTTATAACACAAGTAACTTGATTAATATATTAAAAGTCTAAAGTTTGTTTTAAGCATTTTATGCTATCACTTCATAAGTGTGCTGTAAGCATTTCTTGGAAAGAATTTTCAAACCAACACAGAAAAGTGCTGCTTTTATGTTCTACTTAATTTTCACCTGTCCACCCTCCATTAATACCTCCAGTTTCACCCCAATTGTTCTCAGTATTAACCATTGGGATAAAATCATTGGTGGTAAGGAGTTACGTCCTACAATATAGTTGTGCAATAAGGTCCGCATTGTCTATAGGATGAATTTGCAGTCAGAAGGTCATGTCAGACAACTATTTTTCCTACATCCGTTGAAACAGAACATATGGGCTTGCTCAAAGGTTAAGGTAAGGACTTCTGACGCCACTTCTTTTTTTGTCTAATTAAGAGGTAAGGATTGTTCTAGCTTCATGTCTAATCAAAGGCTTAAAAAAATTCCATAACAAATGGTAAAAATAGGGGCTTATCGGAATGGGAGACAACACAGGGAATAGGATAAAATAGTCATGCCATCCATTCATAAGACCAACACTAATGGATTTAAAAATACTCTGAACAAGTGGACCTCTTATGAAATTTTCTTTTGAGAAACTATGTGTTGAACAGAATGACCAAGATGGCAAGATTACTTGCTGAATTCAACAGACTAATAATGGTCAACCGATGTGAATACATCAAAGAATCCTACTACTGTTAACACCGCCTAGGAATCAAGCACCAAACTTGTTATACTACCATTTGATATAAAAAAATCTCTAAACACCTAAAACTCTCCCTAAACCAATAAATGTGAAATAATTCTAAACAACTATCTCCTCAAAAGACTTCGCGGAAATCTGTGAACAACGGTGAACATTCTTTGATGTTAATAGGATAAGAAAGTTGCAATTGATCTTCTTTATTATAAGGTTTCCCAACCATGCATAATTATAGCCTCTACAACCTCCAGTCATGAATATTGGGATCAGTTGTTGACGAATAGTGGTTAGACATTATCAAACTTTGCTCATGGTAGCAACATCCAACTTAAATAACTAAACCTTAATATAATATCTCTTATCATTTCGTTTCTGACAATAAAATCAGCAAAGTTGTACTAGAAACTTCCATTACAGATACTTGTGTAGAAACCTATGAAGAATACAAAATGAAACTAAGAGAGAGTACGTTTGTCACCTTTCTACAAAAATAACCAAAGGCAAACTGGATCCTTTCTATAAACAAGAATCATTAAATGTGAAATCAGGAAAGAAACTTATAGTGGGTAATGAAATGCCAATACCAAAATGAACGAAATGGACACAAACACATTAGGGAACATATTGTAGACCCCCTCTCTTCCAACAAAGCAATGTTCTCACAAGGAATTTCAAAGACGAAACCTTGTAGAAACAAATATTTATAGCAGATAACTCATAAACAAATAAATGATTCACCAAAGAGCTAGAATAGAAAAGAAAACCAAACAAAAATGACATCCTTGGCTATGTCTTCCTAAATAAGAATGACCATGTACCAATTGAGAAACAAACATACCGTGGATTGTGAACTCCACAAACGAATAAATGAGAGAAACCCTAGCAAGCTTCAACAAGAAACAACGATAAACAGAGAAAATGGGAAGTGTATGGGGGAAAAGAATGTAAAAGGAACAAGAGAAGAAGGGTCACAAAAACCAACATCAAGATAATTTTGATACCATGTAGAAGAACTGATAGAATGAGAACATGGATATATAAGAAAAACAATTGTACGTTTGTTAAATAAACCATCAAAGTATTAGTTAGTAAATAATTAACTACGTAGAATATCGGTCAATCTGATATGTTGATTATCACCCGTCCATGCCACAGTAAAAGTGGAAACGGGAAACAAAAAGATGGATAAAACTACATAAACACAGAAAAATCACGGAGAATTGCAGTTTTAATTGCATAGTTCACCATGGGTGCGATCAGTTTTAAATACAAGAGATAATCCACCTTAACTTAAGTTTTAATTGCAGATCACACTTAAAACATGTCGACATGGACCTATGATACTAATTAGAGCTACATTCCAGGAAGAACGATACATCTTCAGAAATGACTCGACATCTTGCAGGTCTCGACTTCAGGCCCTGAGAAAAGGCCACTTCCAACAGTGTATCCTCTTTCATCGCCCCTTTGGACTGATTTAGGGTTTGGAGTTGTGGACACAAATCCAAATGTGTGTCATTATCTACATAGAGAATATAATTTAAGTAATTCATAATTGTTGATAGCTTTCCTTTTTTAATTTATTTAATTATGAGACCTTTTACATAAGATGGCATATTATGGAATCTATACTTAAGGTGTTGTAGTACAGTTTCAGGTGCAACAGAATACACACCCTTGTACTTGGCATAATAAAGGTTGAGAAATGAACCTTCCGATTACAGTTTCAGGTGCTGCGTATCTTTGTCGTTGTGTCCATATCATGTTGTATTAGTGTCCATGGCAACATAATCTTTAAGCATAGCTTTTTAGCAGAAAATGTCTTCGATATTGTTATCTTGCTAGCTAAACTCTATGTTGCACGGACACAGGGACAATGCTTCGACACGGCAACATGGATTCTGTACCTATTTTGATGTGTCGTAGTGTATTTTAGAGTGTCCCTGCATGCTGAAACGTGAGTCTGGCACCGACACGGCATGAATGCTGGAGAGTCCGTGCTTCTTTGACTAAACTCAAAAGATTACCATCATTATATACAATAACAGAATCTAGATAGCACCGGCACTCCAAAAACCAGTGCCGTGTCCGTTTCACATCATGCAATAAGCGTATTGGACACGACACAAACGCTCCAAAATATGCTAGGACATGGGGGGGAAAATGCCGTAACAGACACATTGAGCACGACAAACATTCTAAAATACAGTAGCTCACACCAAATTAGGCTGTGCCGTGTGCGAGTCGTGTAAAACACATATTGTACACAAACACACGGACACTTCAAAATACGTTCCGTCACGCCAAAATAAATATGTGCAATGTCCGTGCCGCCTTATCTGTAGTGTGTCACATTCGTGTCCCTGCAATCTATATCACAACTACAGATTGATCCATTACCTGCTCAACATCCCTCTCAAAGGGATAATTTCTAGAGGTATCCGCCATCCTCGCCGCGAAGTCAGGCACCGCATTGTCGAAGAACAAGTCTCATCGCAACGCTGAGACAGTAACGTCCGAGATTTCCCCATAAAAATTTCCCAAATTCTTCATCTAACTCATAAGAATTTACCCCCAACCAACAGAAACGTAAGTATAATTTCACCCTAATTTCCAAAATGTTAAGAGGTTATGCCATCTCCGGAGCTCCAAGAACAACACAAACCCTCATAAGAAACCCTAATTCGATCCAAATCGCGTAATTTCTGTTTCGGCTCCAAGGAAATGGCGAAAGCAACCCTAATTCGCAGCCATTTTCTTCGAAGCAGGGCTCGTTCGGTTCGGATTAATGCTAAGAATCGTCATTTTTTAGCTGGAGAGAGAGAGAATCGATCGAGAGCTCTATGACATGAAAGAGGAGGAAGAGATCGATCGGGAGGAAAATTATGAAAAAGATACCATCAAAGTATCTCTCCCTCCTTTCCCTCCCTCTCCCCCTCTCCTCCTCCCCCCTCCCTCTCCTTTCTTTGTGACACGTCAGCAACTGCGCATTTAATATGGGATTCTGGCAGTTAGATGAGGTTAATTTTTCTTCTCTCCTCCTCCTCCTCTTCCTCTTTATTTCTAGGGCTATTTAGTGTTTAGACCCTGGATTTTATACTAACTTAGAGTTTAAGCTCTAACATATTTAATTAGAGAATTTGGACTCTGAATATTTCTTTTTTTCCATTATACCTTTCCTCCCGATGCATGAGAATAATATTTTTAATATAAAATGGAGGATATAATAGGAAAGATTGAAAAAATAAATAAAATCCAGGGCCTAAACTTTCTAATTGGACATGTTATAGCCTAAACTCTAAGATGGTATAAAATCCAGGGTCTAAACTCTAATTAGCCCTTTCTAAGGCTAAGGGCTAATCAAACTCTAATTAGCCCTTATTTATATTTCATGTTTATAAGAACTCTTATTTTGATAGGTTCAGAAATCAATGTAGAGAAGCTAGGACATGCTTTAAATCTAAAGTTTTCCTTTAGGCCTCGTTTGGTTCGTCATGGGAATGGAAAAGAAAAGTGATTGCTTTCCTATGTTTGAGTGCCAAATGAATTGAGAAGCAAAGGAAAGTAACTACAATGGAAGAAAATTTAGGGAAGAAAATTTTACATCCATCCAAGTAAGGTATCACTTTTCCACCTTGAATTACTCACTTTCATTTCCAAATTCTTTGGCATTTCCAAACATGGGAAAGAAAAATCAATAGGAATTATTTTCCCAAAGGAAAGGAAATGCCTAGGAATTGATTTCCTTTCCATTCCTTTCCGTGAACCAAACGAGGCCTTAGGGTCTGCTTGGCAATTGTAGGGGTAACGGTTATGAGGTATTTTTAGAGTACCGGTTATGAGCAGTTATGAAGGATTTGGTTTTAGGTGATTTTAAGTAGCAGCTTTTAAGCAAGTCCAACCCATACTTAGTTCACTAACGAGCGGTTCTGTTTTTTACACGAATAAAATTACCTATATGTTCATATATAAACAAAACGAACTCGAGCATGGGAACTGCCACCCAATCCACGACTCGAAGGTAGAAGTCCATATTCAATCAAAATAATAAAAACATATGAAATAATTGAAACGTCTGGTTAAATGTAGCCATAGTTTGGAAGAAATATAAAAGAAACAGATGAAAAAGAAAAAATAGAGTAGGGTATTAGTAGTATAATTATATATTTTTAGTAAGGATATAATCGGAATAAAATAATAAAACCCCTAAAAACCTATTGATTTGGGGTGTTTATAAAGCAACCCAAAATTACATTCCACCGATTTTAGGGGAGTTTTGAGCTGACCAAAACTGATGCCTCAAAAAAACTAACAAGCATGGTTTTTTGTAGTTCCCCGCCCCGCTCAGGTCATCGGAGGAATCGAAATGCAACGACGTTTGAACTTGGCTATGCAACGACTGACTCGAAGTCCCACTTGCTTGAGGCAACTCCTTGTTCAGGTGGGTGGCTTCAATGAACTTGCCTCTGCTTGGCCTTCACACTAATAAACTGGATGTTTTGAATGCACTGAGTAGATTTGCTCATAAAAGAGACGTACCCACATGTTAAAGGAACAATTCTACTATGAGTCAGATTTCATAGAACATAGAAAATATGAAAAGTTGATGCTTAGATAAGCACGTGACGCTAGGTTTTTAAATTGGCACTTGGTCTTTCGATCCCACGACTTGCTTCGATCCCATGACTTAGACAAAAGTAGTATTCTTATGTTGACATAAAGACTAACAATTTGATTGACATGGTAGGCACGACCCTATGATTTTATTGTCACGTTTCCATGGTCTCAAAGACTTGTCATATAGAGTATGACTTGATTTGTGGCACGACACAGAATACGGTTGGTTCAAGTTGAATATGCAGGAGGGCTAACAAGTAGTCATTCCTGAGTGGAGTCAAAGGTATGGTAACATAAATAGAAAGTTCTCAGAACTGTAGCACGCTTAGGCAGTCCCTGAAACAATGGGAGCACGCTGAGGCAGTCCCTGAAACAATGGGTGCTGCAAAAAGGAAAGAAAAAGTATGGAAACAATATAAATGAGTAATATATGTGTAGGACGGTAAGTTGAGTTGAGTCTTGTATGGTCATTGGACAACTTGTGCATAAGGAACGGCTCCCTGAATGGTAACCCGAGAAAGCGGGGCCAACTTTGGCATAGGAGGAGCAAAAAAAATAGCCGTTTTGGCATACAACACTCAGATGGGCTATTTGAAAACTTTCAGCGGGGATCGCTACTGGTGCTGAAAGGGTCACCGTCTAAATAGGCTATTATCCAGGATAGCTTGTGATGCTAGTAACCCTTCATATAGATGAGTCGGCATAAGAGCGGCTATCCACGTGCATGCCTTAGATTGAGTCAAGTAATGTGTGTACGGTACAAATGAGTCAAGTAAAGTGTATGCACGATTTACAACACAATATTTGAGCCTAAGATTTGGCTATAATAGAAATACGTACTTCGATACGAGACGTAGTATCGTAAATTGTGTCGTTGACACTAAATTCACAAGTTTATGATTAAGCTATTTTTATGACAAAATTGAGGAAAGGCCGTAAGGCAAGTATTGCCTCGATGATGATACATGAATGGATCTTATGGCACAATCATGATGTTGGCACAAATGGGTTTTGTAGTACGGTCACAAGGTCTTAGAGCACGACCACGATATTGCAACATGAGTAGACTTATAGTTATGTAATGAACTGATCCTAAGATAAGATTAGAAATACAACCAAAATCATATGGAGCACTCACTAAATGAATGTGTTAGTTTTATTTGGGTGGGAGAGAGGCTTACTTACCAGTACGGTTGCATACTGGCACCCTACTAGTTTTCATGTGTAGGTTACAGGTACTTGCTAGTACGCGGCAGATCTCGCTTGGAAGCGTTGAGGTATGGAGTTCCTCGATATTTTAAGACATGCGACTGCATTGAAGACTTTACCTATACTGTAACGCCCTAGTCCCAAAATACTGTCACCCTCATTTCCCGTATTTCCCGTATTTCGTATTTATACTCGTATCTGGATTTTTGGCATGTATTTTTATTTTTCTCAACTTGTGGGATTTCGGTATTTCTCGTATTTTAGGTTTTGGCATGGCTCGATTTTATTTGGATTGGTTCGGTTTTATGTGATTTGGATCACCTTAACCTATGCTACCCCTCAACCCACCACAACTCACCCTCTTTATAACCCCCACCTACCACTCTCTCTCCTCATAACTTCCACCATTAATTTCCTTCTTCTTCTTCTTCTCCTTCCTCCACAACTCTCCTAACCCTAGGCAAGTGCACCTTGCCACTTCATGAGAGCCCTATTTTCTTGGTTCATTTGCTAGATTAGGACACGGTGACCAACATTAGAACTTGGTGTTTTATGATTTGAAGTCTCCTTTGCTCTAGATCTAAGTTATTTCTATTTTCGGATTTTGCATGGTTTGATCTCTTTAAGTTGGATTTTCATGGGTTTTGGTGTTTCCATGTGGAAGAGCATTCAATTCCACCCAAATTGGAACTTTGGAAATCCGGATTTGGAGTTTGGATGGCCAAGTTATGATGCTGTGTAGCCTTGAGTTCAACCATGGTGTTCTTGTTGTTTGGAGAAGACAGTGAGCAGTGTGCAGAGCTGTTTAGCTTACGCACACTGAGCTGCGCGCGCTTTTTAGCGTACGTACGCAGACTTGGGTGCGCTTTTTGTTGGAAGCGTGTCTCCTGTAGCGTGCGTGACTTTTCACCTACGCTGCTCCCTGTAGCGTGCGTGACTTTTTACCTACGTTGCTCTCTCAGCGTGCGTGACTTTTCACCTACGCTGCTCTCTCAGCATGCATGACTTTTCACCTACGCTGCTCCCTGTAGCGTGCGTGACTTTTCACCTACGCTGCTCCCTGTAGTGTGCGTGACTTTTCACCTACGCTGCTCTCTCAGCGTGCGTGACTTTTCACCTACGCTGCTCTCTCAGCGTGCATGACTTTTCACCTACGCTGCTCCCTGTAGCGTGCATGACATTTCACCTACGCTGCTCCCTGTAGCGTGCGTGACTTTTCACCTACGCTGCTCTCAGCGTGCGTGACTTTTCACCTACGCTGCTCCCCTGACCCCCTGCTCAACCCATTGACTCTTGGAGTTGTGGTCTTATTCTTTAAGCTTGGCTTTTCTATAGCCCTGTATATTGATATTTTATTAGATATTTTACGCCCATTTTATATCCTTACGCCTTTTGTCATGAACTTAATTTTACTTAATATGTTTGGAATGACTATTGTACATGGCATGGTATGACAAGGAACTAGCATAACACGACAGTGACCCGTAGTGGTGCACTCCTGGCATGACCAACCTGACATGATAGTGGCCCGTCGTGGCGCACTCCTGACAAGTACCCTGACATGATTTATCTTAATAATTTAATTTGACTTGCCTTGACACCGTGGATAGTTCTTTCTTGCTTGCTTGTTAAATCCACTTGTCCAGTCTCGCATCATGTCTAGGATGGGACTCATGAGTACCACGGTCAGGAGTACCTACTAAAATGGATTAAGGTTAATAACTAGAATAACACAGTAGTCATGAAGAGATGACACAGCTACGGGCAATCCCGTTACCTGGGCGCTCTTGGGATCTGTAGCCTGCCGTCGAGTAGGGCACATTTCCAGCACACCGTCGCGTGTTGCACCCTCTAAGTCACCTAAGGGTACATGCGTCTCCTGGATGATGTACCCACCTGAATTCAACCCTAATCTTTCGTCCTGGATAACCTGGATAGTCTGCAGGGCTTATGGCTGTGGATCAATCTCACTGCATCTTGTTAGTAATTAGGCTGTGATAACCCTAGTTAGTTAAAGTAGTAAGCCGTAGGATCTGCTTGGCCTTGATTGATTGAATGAGGTATAACCAGTCTAGTCATGTCTTGATCCCATGCAAGATTGCTTTCTGTCTTGATTACTTACATTACTTATCTTGCCGATAAATGGTAGGAAATCAAGCTCTGTTCAGAAGAAGGGTTACAACCCCGGTCCTTGTTTGGTTTACGGGTTGTAACCTGGCTATCAGAATAGTTCCATGGTTATCTCGTCGTATATCATCCTGACATGTTTTCGTAATTTTAGTTTTAATATTAGATTTTCTGTGCTGATTGCTGGCTTTTGTTCTTATTTCGTGGCCCCCTTGTGGCACTTGCTCTTTCTGGGGTTAACTCAGCTGGTTTTATGTGGCCAGATTTCGGAGCAGCTCCCGAGGATCTACCAAGCTTCTAGCCTAATGGTGAACACTAGACGGAATTCGGGCCAAGAGTGGGTTTTCTATTTTGTTTCACTCACTCTATTGTAAAAATTATTCTTTTGAGGCATTTAGCCGACGAGCACCTGTTAGCTCGAAGCACTTTTACTTACTGTCTGCCTACGGGCTGTAAACATGATTGACAAATCCTAGGGTTGATCATGTATGACTAAACTCTTGCTAGTCCTAACATTTTGTAACGACTAGCTTCATGATCAGCTGAATATGTAATATTTGGGACGCCTTATTGTTGTATATTTAATGATCATACATCTTGCGACTTACTTACTTGTGGTGATTGAGACACTAGGCTTGTTCATGACCATAAGAGACTGTTGGCTTATAGAAAACCCTCACATATCTAGACAGCCGTGGCCGTATATCGAGGTGGTTTCTATTTCAATATACGTAGCTGGCTATGTCTGCCCCCGCTCTCCAGTATTCTGGTTCTGGGGCGTGACATGGTTTAAGTGGTGGCCCATGCAGGTCTTGTAAATCAAGATGTGTGGGGGTTTACCAGATAGATGTCTCAATCAGTACTCGTCCTTGATCTCTGTTCGTATCCTCTGAATGCCTGGATTCTTGCCCTGATCCTGTGCTTATATCGTTGATCTGTCCTGGTCCTTTCCTTATTGTTCCCTGTGTCGTCTTCTTCAGTGGCACTGTACCTGGTCCTACCGATCGACGAGGTGGAGCACTTCCCGCAGATCAGCAGCAACCCGGAGATAAAGTCCAGCATTCCGGAGTCGCCTCTAGAGTTGTGCCTACTGGAGGAGAGTCACCAGTTCGGCCCGTCCAGCCCGCAGAGCCAGATGATGGTACCTTAGTAGGCCTCATCAGAACCTTGATAGCTTCCCAGGATCGTCGAAGCGACGCCCTGCACCAGACAGTTCAAGATGCTTTGACCCGAGGTGGACATCCAGGGAACCAGGCGGCCAACAGTTTCAAGCGATTGAACCCTCCTTTCTTCGACGGCAGCGAGGATGCGATTGCCGCGAATGCATGGCTTCAGGATACTGAGGTGATTCTGGAAGTAGCCAGGACACCTGAGAATGAGAAGGTGGCGGTGGTACGCCTGTAGTTGTTAGATTTAGCTCGTAATTGGTGGACGATGCAGGTCATGGGATTAGTGGCACCCATTGCTTGGGCAGTATTTAGGGAGAGATTCTAGACGAAGTACTTTGATGCTGTGGCTCGGTACGACCTGCAGACCAGATTTACCAACTTGAAGCAAGGAGGCAGGACGGTCGATGGTTATGCGACCGAGTTTTCTAGGCTGAGTAGGTTTGCCCCCACCTTGGTGGCAACCGAGCTCGATAGAGCCCAGCGGTTCCAGCAGGGACTGTATTTAGAGATCTTGTTGGCGGTTGAGCAGTTCGAGCACCAGACGTTCGATGCAGTCTTGAGAGCAGCTAGGAGGCATGAGTATACCTCCCAGAGGATCGTGGATAGGACCAGAAGTAGGAAGCGGTCCCACAGTCAGATGCACCAATCATCAGCTCCAGCCCCAGCAGTTAGGGGGTTGACCATTGGAACTCTGAGGCGGGCGGCCTCAGTAACGTCGGTTCACAATTCGACCCCGACGTACCCGCAGCAGCAGAAGCAGAAGCAGACTTCCGCGATGGGATATTCTCATTGCGGGAAGCCAGGGCATGTGGTGGCAGATTGTCGCAGGGCACAGGGATTGTGCCTGGCTGGTGGAGCAGCAGATCATAGGGTTGGGGCTTGCCCGAATATGGGTGGTTCATCTGCATCCAACCCTTCTAGCTCTTCGGTGAGAGGACCGGCCCCAGCACCAGTTCAGCAGCAGCAGTATCAGTCTTCGAGGCCCTTGCCGCCTCAGTCTCAGGCATTCCAGCAACAACACCCCCAGCAGTATGTACAAGCCCAAGCTCAGACCCAGAATAGGCAGAGAGGTTTCCAGCAGAGGGGACCAGCAGCCAGAGGACAAGGTCAGGCCATGATGATGGCTATGGAAGAAGAAGTTGCACCAGGTGAGGTTATGACAGGTACTATTCTCGTCAACTCCTCTCCAGCGTCTGTATTGTTTGATTCTGGTGCATCGCATTCATTTATGTCTGCACGATTTGCGACACGGATAGGATTGGAGCCCGAGTCATTATCAGTGAGGCTCAATATACTTACTGGTAATGGTCTTGTGGGAGTAGATCGAGTGTTTTCCTCGTATCGGATCGTAGTTAGCGGTAGGGAATTCCCCGCTAGATTCATAGAGTTTCCTATGGCAGACTATGATGTAGTCCTAGGCATGGATTGGTTGAGGAACCAGTATGCTAGGATAGACTGCCATATTGGCAGAGTTGTCTTTAGTATCCCCGGCGAGCCAGAGTTTTCGTTTTCCAGAGGCACAGTGGAGCCATCTTCCCCAGCATTGCGGATGGCAGTAGCAGCAGTGCAGTTACCCCGGATAGTTGAAGAGTTTCCAGATGTCTTTCCAGAGGGGCTTCCAGGGATACCTCCAGAGCGGGAGATTGAGTTCAATATAGACTTGATTCCCGGGACAGCACCAGTGTCAGAGCGAGTCTACAGGATGGCGCCCTCAGAATTGGAGATTTTGTACAAGATGTTTGAAGAACTGAGGACCAAGGGATTTATCCGTGCAAGTGGATCGCCTTGGGGAGCCCCGATGCTTCTTGTGAAAAAGAAGGATGGTACGTCCAGGCTATGTGTTGATTATCGTACCTTGAATTCGGTGACAATCAAGAACAGATACCCTCTTCCGAGGATAGATGACTTGTTTGATCAGCTCAGAGGGGCTTCAGTGTTCTCGAAGATCGACTTGCGGTCGGGATACCACCAGATCAGAGTCAGAGAACAGGACATCCCGAAGACAGCATTCAGATCGAGATATGGACATTGGGAGTTCCTTGTTATGCCCTTTGGAGCGACCAATGCGCCGGCCGTATTCATGGACCTCATGAATCGCATTTTCATGCCTTACTTGGACCAATTTGTAATCGTGTTCCTAGATGATATCCTGGTCTACAGCAAGAGTGAAGCAGAGCATGAGCAGCATCTCAGAGTCGTCCTTCAGACGCTTAGGGAGCATCAGTTGTATGCCAAGTTCAGTAAATGCGAGTTCTGGCTCGATCGCATTTCGTACTTGGGTCACATCATTACCCGAGGAGGAGTGGAAGTGGATCCCCAGAAGATTGTGGCTATCGAGTCATGGCCGGTACCCAGCTCAGTGGCGGAGGTTCGCAGCTTCCTTGGATTGGCCGGCTACTACCGGCGGTTCGTTTCAGATTTCGCAAGGATTTCAGCGCCGATGACCCAGTTGACCCGCAAAGATGTGCCGTTTGTTTGGACAACAGAGTGTCAGGAATCATTTGAGAAGTTGAAGCGAGGTTTGATAACGGCTCCCATTCTCACCCTTCCAGATGGGACCGGAGGATTCACAGTTTATTGCGACGCTTCAGGCAGAGGATTGGGGTGTGTCTTGATGCAGCATGGAAAGGTAATATCTTATGCATCACGTCAACTACGTGATCATGAGAAGAATTATCCGACCCACGACTTGGAATTGGCGGCGGTAGTGTTTGCTTTGAAGTTGTGGAGACACTACTTGTACGGAGATAGAGTGGAGATCTTCACTGATCATAAGAGCCTGAAGTATGTTTTCACCCAGAAGGACCTTAATATACGGCAGAGAAGATGGCTCGAGCTACTAATGGACTATGATGTGGATTTGCAGTATCATCCCGGGAAGGCCAACGTTGTAGCAGATGTATTGAACAGGAGAGCCGGAGTTTATCTCCTGACGGCGCAACCAGAATTATTGGCAGATCTTCAGAAGATGAGAATTGAAATGGTTCTTCCAACCAGCATGGCATTGATGGCCAGCCTACAGGTTCAGTCCAGCATAGTTGAGAGGATCCGGGTGGCGCAATCAACAGATTCCAAGATCCAGCGACTCAGAGCAGAGTGTGAAGCAGGAAGAAGGCCAGAGTTATGTATCCATGAAGATGGTACACTTCGGCACGGCATTCATCTTTGTGTACCCAGTGGAGATATCAGACAGGAAGTCATGGCAGAAGCCCACAGTTCACAGTATTCTATTCATCCGGGTGGTACGAAGATGTACCGTGATATTCGTCAGCATTTTTGGTGGAATGGCATGAAGAGGGAGATAGCCCGGTTTGTCTCTCGGTGTTTGGTTTGCCAACTGGTTAAAGCTGAACATCAGAGGCCCGCTGGACTTCTTCAACCCTTACCGATCCCAGAATAGAAATGGGAACATATAACCATGGATTTCGTGACTGGATTGCCCAGATCTCCGGCCGGCAGAGATGCTATTTGGGTAATTATGGACAGGCTTACCAAGGTGGCACACTTTCTCCCATTCAGAGTTGGGCAGTCGACGGTGCAGTTAGCAGAGATGTATCTCAGGCAGATTGTCAGGCTTCACGGTGTGCCAGTCAGCATCACCTCGGACAGGGATTCAAGATTCACATTACACTTTTGGCGCAGCTTGCAGAAGAGTTTGGGGACTCGTCTTCAGTTCAGCTCATCTTATCACCCACAGACGGATGGTCAATCAGAGCACACAATCCAGACTCTTGAAGATATGTTGAGATCTTGCACCCTTGACTTCGGTGGTTCATGGGAGAATCATCTGCACCTAGTAGAATTCTCGTACAACAACAGTTATCAGGCCAGTATCTAGATGGCACCCTTCGAGGCTCTCTATGGCAAGAAGTGCAGATCCCCGCTAGCATGGGACGATATCGGAGAGAGGCAGATGCTCGGACCCGAATTGATTTCTCAGACAGTTGAAGCGGTCAGGAAGGTCAGAGATCACCTCCGAATTGCCCAGGACCGCCAGCGCCATTGGGCCGATGCTCATCGGCGTCCCTTAGAATTTGTTGTCGGCGATCATGTATTCCTTAGGATCTCGCCTAACCGCGGCGTCATTTGCTTTGGCGTACGGAGAAAGCTTAGTCCTAGGTATATAGGGCCGTTCGATATTTTAGAGCGAGTAGGAGATGTATCCTATCGTCTCGCTCTTCCACCGTCGTTAAGTGAGGTGTATGATGTATTCCATGTGTCCCAATTATGACGGTATATTCCGGACCCGAGCCACATCCTAGACCATTCGGAATTGGTTGTTGGTACCAACCTTTCGTATGAGGAGAGGCCCGTGTCTATATTGGACCGGAGGAAAAAGATACTCAAGAACAAGACTATTAAATTAGTCTGTGTTGCTTGGGGTCATCACTCTCTGGGTGAGTCAACGTGGGAGCGTGAGGACGACATCCGATCGCGATATCCCTACCTGTTTGACTCGTGAGGTATAATGTCTTTCTTATGCCTTACATTTTCCCTTCCTTGCTTGCATTGTATGATTGTATGATTGGACTGCTTAGTGTAGCTTGCCTGTGCTTAGTGTAGCTTGTCGTGGCAATCTCTAGCTCCTTGATTAAATTTCGAGGACAGAATTCTTTTAAGGTGGGTAGAGTTGTCACCCTTATTTCCCGTATTTTCCGTATTTCGTATTTATACTCGTATCTGGATTTTTGGCATGTATTTTTATTTTTCTCAACTTGTGGGATTTCGGTATTTCCCGTATTTTGGGTTTTGGCATGGCTCGGTTTTATTTGGATTGGTTCGGTTTTATGTGAGTTGGATCATCTTAACCTATGCTACCCCTCAACCCACCACAACTTACCCTCTTTATAACCCCCACCTACCACTCTCTCTCCTCATAACTTCCACCATTAATTTTCTTCTTCTTCTTCTTCTCCTTCCTCCACAACTCTCCTAACCCTAGGCAAGTGCACCTTGCCACTTCATGAGAGCCCTATTTTCTTGGTTCATTTGCTAGATTAGGACATGGTGACCAACATTAGAACTTGGTGTTTTATGATTTGAAGTCTCCTTTGCTCTAGATCTAAGTTATTTCTATTTTTGGATTTTGCATGGTTTGATCTTTTTAAGTTGAATTTTCATGTGTTTTGGTGTTTCCATGTGGAAGAGCATTCAATTCCACCCAAATTGGAACTTTGGAAATCCGGATTTGGAGTTTGGATGGCCAAGTTATGATGCTGTGTAGCCTTGAGTTCAACCATGGTGTTCTTGCTGTTTGGAGAAGACAGTGAGCAGTGTGCAGAGCTGTTTAGCTTACGCACACTGAGCTACGCGCGCTCTTTAGCATGCGTACGCAGACTTGGGTGCGCTTTCTGTTGGAAGCGTGTCTCCTGTAGCGTGAGTGACTTTTCACCTACGCTGCTCTCTCAGCGTGCGTGACTTTTCACCTACGCTGCTCTCTCAGCGTGCGTGACTTTTCACCTACGCTGCTCCCTGTAGCGTGCGTGACTTTTCACCTACGCTGCTCTCTCAGCGTGCGTGACTTTTCACCTACGCTGCTCCCTGTAGCGTGCGTGATTTTTTACCTACGCTGCTCTCTCAGCGTGCGTAACTTTTTACCTACGCTGCTCCCTGTAGCGTGCGTGACTTTTCACCTACGCTGCTCCCTGTAGCGTGCGTGACTTTTCACCTACGCTGCACTCTCAGCGTGCGTGACTTTTCACCTACGCTGCTCTCTCAGCGTGCGTGACTTTTCACCTACGCTGCTCCCTGTAGCGTGCGTGACATTTCACCTACGCTGCTCCCTGTAGCGTGCGTGACTTTTCACCTACGCTGCTCTCAGCGTGCGTGACTTTTCACCTATGCTGCTCCCCTGACCCCCTGCTCAACCCATTGGCTCTTGGAGTTGTGGTCTTATTCTTTAAGCTTGGCTTTTCTATAGCCCTGTATATTGATATTTTATTAGATATTTTACGCCCATTTTATATCCTTACGCCTTTTGCCATGAACTTGATTTTACTTAATATGTTTGGAATGACTATTGTACATGGCATGGTATGACAAGGAACTAGCATAACACGACAGTGACCCGTAGTGGTGCACTCCTGGCATGACAACCTGACATGATAGTGGCCCGTCGTGGCGCACTCCTGACAAGTACCCTGACATGATTTATCTTGATAATTTAACTTGCCTTGACACCGTGGGTAGTTCTTTCTTGCTTGCTTGTTAAATCCACTTGTCCAGTCTCGCATCATGTCTAGGATGGGACTCCTGAGTACCACGGTCAGGAGTACCTACTAAAATGGATTAAGGTTAATAACTAGAATAACACAGTAGTCATGAAGAGATGACACAGCTACGGGCAATCCCGTTACCTGGGCGCTCTTGGGATCTGTAGCCTGCCGTCGAGTAGGGCACATTTCCAGCACACCGTCGCGTGTTGCACCCTCTAAGTCACCTAAGGGTACATGCGTCTCCTGGACGATGTACCCACCTGAATTCAACCCTAATCTTTCGTCCTGGGTAACCTGGATAGTCTGCAGGGCTTGTGGCTGTGGATCAATCTCACTGCATCTTGTTAGTAATTAGGCCTGTGATAACCCTAGTTAGTTAAAGTAGTAAGCCGTAGGGTCTGCTTGGCCGTGATTGATTGAATGAGGTATAACCAGTCTAGTCATGTCTTGATCCCATGCAAGATTGCTTTCTGTCTTGATTACTTACATTACTTATCTTGCCGATAAATGGTGGGAAATCAAGCTCTGTTCAGATGAAGGGTTACAACCCCGGTCCTTGTTTGGTTTATGGGTTGTAACCTGGCTATCGGAATAGTTCCATGGTTATCTCGTCGTATATCATCCTGACATGTTTTCGTAATTTTAGTTTTAATATTAGATTTTCTGTGCTGATTGCTGGCTTTTGTTCTTATTTCGTGGCCCCCTTGTGGCACTTGCTCTTTCTGGGGTTGACCCAGCTGGTTTTGTGTGGCCAGATTTCGGAGCAGCTCCCGAGGATCTACCAAGCTTCCAGCCCAATGGTGAACACTAGACGAAATTCGGGCCAAGAGTGGGTTTTCTATTTTGTTTCGCTCACTCTATTGTAAAAATTATTCTTTTGAGGCGTTTAGCCGACGAGCACCTGTTAGCTCGAAGCACTTTTACTTACTGTCTGCCTACGGGCTGTAAACATGATTGATAAATCCTAGGGTTGATCATGTATGACTAAACTCTTGCTAGTCCTAACATTTTGTAACGACTAGCTTCATGATCAGCTGAATATGTAATATTTGGGACGCCTTATTATTGTATATTTAATGATCATACATCTTACGACTTACTTACTTGTGGTGATTGAGACACTAGGCTTGTTCATGACCATAAGAGACTGTTGGCTTGTAGAAAACCCTCACATATCTAGACAGCCGTGACCGTATATCGAGGTGGTTTCCATTTCAATATACGTAGCTGGCTATGTCTGCCCCCGCTCTCCAGTATTCTGGTTCTGGGGCGTGACAAATACGTAGGACTATAATACGTATGCATGACAGCTATGTATCAAGTGGACTCCAGCCCAACTCGAATACGTGTAAGCTGTCTACATTGGGTCTAAAATGGCAAGTCAATGATATCTCAATCCACAGATAATAATCTCAAGTGGGAACCAGTGCATTAATGCTGGTCAAATAATAATACACTGATGCCAATTGAATATAAATACAAGAATATATAATTAGTAATAAGGTTGGTCAGACCTTAATACAATCATTTGAACAAGCTCATGATAAAAAATAAAGCTTGTAAAACTAGGCTATGCAGCTGAAGATGTCATCATAAAATATTATAGATGAAAGAATGATAAACGTACCACTATCGATACCTGAATCCTCAAGATACAATCGTCCACCAATCTATCCTTCTATTCTTGCAGTCTCAACAAATACCTAGAAGAAAATCAACAATAACCTGGAGAGATCATCAGGTCATCAGAGGGACTGTCACGACCCGTACCCAGTGTAGGGGCACGAGAAGTGGGTACGTCCAGCCTACGCCGCAGTGTTGGCGGTAGAACGCTGTTCTAGGTCATGATCTCAACTAACCATAATATGATATACTCTCCAAACAGAGGCCAATCACAGAAGGTACAACTCAATCACAAGTCTAAAGATGGAAATAACACGATATGATAGATAATAAAATCCTCAAAACTGAGGTACAAACAGAAGTGAAACAAAACCAAGTTAACAACCACAAGTCTCAACATCTCAAATATAATACAACTCTGAAACCATAAATAACAAATGACATGAAGAAAGGAAATAACAGTCTAACTATCTACTCTAGGCAATGGTAGGATCCTCAGCAGCTGCTTGAACCTCCTGGGGGTCCAGGTTGCAAGTGTCATCTAAGCATGCTCCGTAGTAGGTAGGGTAGAACGCCTCCTCATCCTCTGTAATATTTTTAACAGGTCCAGTCAGGACAGGAACGAACATAATACATCTCACGCAGTTCATATCATGGCAGAAAATATAAAGCAAGCAATAGAGTAAGATACATGAAACGCTGTAAGAAAATGTACATGAAAACATGAGAGATATTTGATAACTGGAAATATATACATGATAAGTAAGAACTGTAAGTGACTAGTAATTTAGAGTACGAGATGGCATGTAATTGACTTGGGTTGAACATGATATAACATGGGTGTATATGAGGGACACTAGCCAAGAAGTCTGTGTTGTACATGATAAACACATGAAAAGTAACAGAGTGAACATAATGGCTAAATCACATGACAATTTATACTCACCCCTACCCACAATCAATACATAAGGATCCAGTAAAGTTATGTTACGAACATGATGGTTTGGTTACACATGAAGCACATGAGAAAATATGAACGTACATGAGAGCACATGAAAGTACATGAGCGTATATGAAAGCACATGAGAATACATGAATAATGCAAGAGCAAGGAATACATGATGTACATGAAACACATGACATAAAATATCTGATGCGCCCGCTAAGAGGGATAACATCCTATGAAAAGATCCATATAGTACCAATCCATGATGATAACGTGACAACATCAAGTAAAGTAATCTAGAACAAGAATATAAATTCTAACAAGTATGAAAGGGTCAGAGAATGTACTCGCCTGCGATCTGAATGTTTATGAGAATATACTGTCCGAATCGAGGTATCTGACTCCTATTTAGAGCAACACAAGTCATGATGTATCCACAATGGTAAAAATAAAGTTTGTAATGTATTCTATATGATTCTAGGTCAATCTAGGCCAAAGTCAACTCTGGTCAACCATACAGTCAAACTAGGTCAATTATAGTCAAACTAGGTCAAACTAGTTAGGGTTTGCTCAACCATGGTCAACTTTTCTAGTTTAGCCATTTCTAGGTCATTCTAGACTAAAGTCAACTCTAGTCAACTATACTAGTTAAACTAGGTCAACTAAGCCTATTGGGTCAACGTCTAGGTCAACTTTATAGGGCTATCTCATAACTAACCATAGGCTAGTATATCTAGGATACCCTAGGATACCATATAGCCTATACCATATATATACATATCACATATATATATCAAGCCTAAGCCTAAACATACAAACTCGCCATATATAATACATATTGTATCATACAGAATCAAGCTAACTTATATATCACATATATATAGATGCATACATACATTTCAATACTGCATTTCATTCATCTCATTCTCAGATTTTTGCTCAATTAGATATCATACCTACAATCAATGTATACATATTTATACAAATCAAATCATTTATATAGATATATATATACACATCTAGTATCCCATATCCATATTGTCTATACACAAGTATACATACCTATAAGTCTAAAGTAACATACCATATTATGTCATGTATATATTTACATATGCTCAGCAATTCATGGGAAGGAAACTCAGAAACATGCTCATTCTCAGATTTTGAACTCAATATCAAACATTAGAATCCCAACCAAAGTCACAGTTTTAATGTCATGAATCTCAGTTAACATTGGGAATTTAACTCAGGAAACCCAATGAAAAGTAAATCTACAAAATCAGTTTATTACATACAATCAAACCCATGTATCAAAACCCAAATCTCTGATTCATATATAACCCCAAATTCGAAAATACTGTGTATCAATAATGTAAAGCCCAACTTTTCAACACCAAAATTTTAGTAAAACCTTACACAAACTCCACCCTCATGCAATCCAGATTAACAATACATTATACAATATGTAATGAACCAATTAAACTCATAATTAACATTTAAAAATTAATTAAACTTATTAAAACCAATTTTCGAAACACTGAGTGTCAGAACAGTATGAACAACCTCAAATTTAAACTAAAACCTGATATAAATAACCATTTAAAGTGTGCAGAGGGTAGGTATACATTATACGTGTCATGGGGGATGTGTTCGTGTTCATGTAAGTGGATACGAGGTGTCCAAATGGCTGAAACCACGCACAGACACAGTCTGCACAGACCGCGTAGTGTAGGCGTGTTCGTGTCTCATGGACACGACACAGAGCATGATACTGCATGTGCTCGTGTCAGAAGGTAGGTGGCACGTAGGGCTACACAAACGACACTTAGTTTTGTGTCCACGTGGCGTCGTGTCTCGACACGAGACGTATATCAGTAGGAAGTTTTCGCACGTAGCAGTGTGGTTCAAAACCAGTACACGCGTAAGAACTCCCTCAACATGACACGAAACTCAAGGGGGGTCCTGTCAGAGGTTGCCCCAACCTCTGTGTCAAGTGGCACATGTCCACGTGGCGTGTCGCATCCGTAAACAGGGTCGGGTAGCACGGCAACCGTGCAAGGGCTCGTGCTGCATGTCCAGTCCAATTTTGGACACGAAAATGATGCGAAATTCAACTCATTCTTCTTGAAAATTAACCTACAAATATAAATCTACAAATACATGTAATTAGTTTTGCAATTTACAGAAATTCATTTTAATGTGACATATCATCAATCATATGCACACACACTTCGATACGTGTCCGATACGCATACCGAATGGACACAAATTTCTACCAAACTCGAGGAACAGCTAGGGGAACCCTAAATGAATGCATCTATGGAAAGAAATCAAGAATTTGAATGGATTTGATAGGTTTACCTATTGAGGGTGAAACCTCAAGAAATAGCCTTTTGAATGAGAGTTCCTCTCCAACTTGCAATGATCCCAAGCCTCCAAATCCTTGCTAGGTGCCCACTATTAGTATCCTCTACTGTAGGGGAGTCTAACGCAATTGATTTGGTCCAATTTGGAGGAGAAATGAAGAATTAGTGAAGGTTCGGGGAAGAACTAATTAGGGTTTCTTGTAGGTATTTAAAAAGAGGCAAGAACAATATAGGTTGATACTTATAGGGGGATTTCTAGGTTGTGGTTGGCCATCTAAGTAGGAATTAGGGTTTGGCAATAGCTAGATGTGTGGCTAAGGTTCTTTCCATGCAAATCAAGCTCAATCAAAGGCTAGAAACAAAGCTAGGGTGGTTTACCTTTATTAATATCTAACCAAAATATCCTACTAACATAATATATAGATATTTCTAATCTTGGCACTTAGTAGGAAAGTTCTAATCATCATCTAATCCTCATGACTAATCTAGATTAGGCTAAACTTCTTGGTCAAGTCTCAAATAATTAACTAGCACATATTTGTAACTCCGCTTCCTGATTTTCCTAGAATAAAAAAAATTTTGATTTTAATAATAGCAATTGATTAAATTGGGTTTCAAATAAAAAGTTATTTTTATTTATTTTAATTAATAATATGATGATTGATATTTTAGAGGGAAATAAATTGGGAGCAATTTTAAATTTGAAAAGTGGTTACAACTAATTTAGTGGTCCCCTCACCTTTGTTTTAAAATAATAATAATTTTAATAAAAGTTTTTAACTGTTTTTCTAGCACTTTTGTAAATTTCGTAAAGGAGGAGGGTTTTTCAATAAAGAGTACTGAGCGGGAGGACCTAGATAAAAACTTAGTTTTGCGGGGGGGGGGGGGGGGGGGGGGGGGGGTTTGTTGCAAAAATTACATTGTTTCTTTAATAGTTACTGTGGAGAGGGAAAATCTATTCTTCTCCATTTCTACATTTTTCTCGAGAGCTCTCTGTCCCCTTTTCCTTTTCGAAGCCAGACCTAAATTTCCGACCTCGGCGACTTCGGCGGTGGCGAACCGGCGACTTCGGTTGTTTCTACTCGGCGGCGACCACCACTCCAAGGGCGGAGACCGCGACGATGATGTCGGTGGCAATAGCACCCATCTCCGGCGCTCGATCGGCCAGATCTGGAGCAAGATCACCTCGGGGAGCGAACCCTAACCCTAATCTCTATCGGCGGCGATCAATCCGGCGATGGCAGCGCGAGCTTCTCTTCCTCGGCGAATCAGAGCAGCCGTGCGTCTCCAGAAGCATAGGCGTGCATTTTCTGACGACGACCTCGAGAATCTTCGGCGGCGACCATCTCTCAACAACAACGACAACGACGATGGCAAAGTCTGCAATCGTCTCTGGTGATTCTTGCAACGGTGGCGGCATGGAGCTCAACTCCTTCTTCAGAGATCGGTAAGCAAACCGACTCCTCGAATCGATCTTGTTCATCATGTCGAGTAATTCGTTGGTTGAGTTTTTGATCGATTTGTTTTCTTCGATCGTTCGATTTTGGGTGTAGGGACACAATTCCGTGAGCCTAATCAATCTCGATCCTCGTCTCCGGCAGAACGAGGGATCGACGAGTGCTAGATCGATGGATCATTGCTCCTCTAGAGATCGATTTCCTCTCAGATCAACCTGTTCTGTAAGTGATCCCTGCTCTATAGCCGATCGCCATTCTGGGAGAATTTATGCTCTGTTTGATGTTGTAACTGAAAAATTCTGTAGGGATTTTGTAGATCCTTTGACTGAGTTTAGTTGCTTATTTGTGATAGATTTGAGTAATCCTTGAGGCCGAGTCGATCCGGATCTTGTAGTAGCAGAGAAGGAGTTGTGAGATTCGAATGATGATTAAGTCCTCGGATCGTGTCCTGAATTTCATTGGATTGTTTTTCCAGGTATATATGCTATCATTCTAATTGTTCTATATTTTTCTCTTCTGCGTTTAAGTGCGGGTTTGGCCAGGACTGTATATTGTGGTGTGGATCGTGTCGGCTAGCTGTGTTCGTGTCCGGGAAGGTGGGTTGTATTCTGGGGCAGTGTTGTACCTGGGTGAGTCGGGTGGACTTACCAGCTGACCCTGAACTGGAAAGTCTTGTGTCCAAGCTATTGTCAGAGTCGTGTCCGTGTGCGTGGATTCATATCTTGCCACGCTTACTCTTGTTCGGGTGCGTGTATTCGAAGAATGGGGTGCGTTCGAGATTTCCAAGTTGCAGATCAGTTGATTATTTTTCTTTTGGTTGTTTAATAACATTCAAATTCGGTTTGTATATTGATTTTCGATTTATATACCTGATGGATTGGTGGAATTTAATGTTCAGTTTTTCTATAAGTATGTGTTGATCGATGTATATATTCAGACTGGAATTCCTGTAAGGAATGGATGAATCCTGATATAACTCTGTTGGATTTTTGATGGCCAAATTTTGGTATAGTTAGATGCTGCTTGCAGGTTCTATTATTTTTTCGATGGTATAGATTTATGGTTGCAACTTGACTGTGGATGAACTAAAATCCAGTTGTTAGCAAGTTTTGGTGTTGTGTTCTTAGTTCTGTTCGGAATCATTTAAGATGTTGAAGTTCTTTTCGATTTCTTAATTATGGGTGTTTCTGTTAAGTTTGGTTTTGAAAGCTTCAGTGAAGTTCCTGAATATGTATTTTTCCTTTAGTCTGTATTTGACTTGAGGTTGGTGTCCATAGACTTTGAACCTTGTCTATATTTGGACTATGTCATACTGTGGACTCTTGGTTGTATGAAGCCAAGTGGTGAGTGAACTTAAAACCCACATGTATAGCTGCTGAGTTCAAATACATTTTTGAGAGTAGTTGACTAAGAATTTAATGTGTCAAACCTATGCTGGTTTAGATGATCTGGTCCATGTTTTTGCTAGCTTTTGAAGTGGGGATTGATAAGTGTTATGTAAATTCTACTTTTGGGTATATTAAGACTTTGGTTATTTTCACTTAACCAAAGTTAGACTTGTATTGAAGTCCCATGTGTTAAGTATAACCAAATGATCACTGGCCAATAGCTTAGAGCTAATGTACTATTGTGGCATATACTTTCCTTGTGAATATTATTCTGATAAGACTCATTCATAATTTGGTGTCTACAATTAAGCTTATCTTGCTAAATAATTGGTAGACATTCTAAACGAAATTTTTACTAATAGAAGATTTCAAGTTAGATATTTGAGCTTTAACCTAATTGATGATAATGGGTTTAGTTCCTTGCTAAATATTATATGTAAATATAGTTAAACCAGGATAGTGATTAAGGAGTTTAGTATGAAGATATTGTCTAGAACTTAACCAATTTATACCAAAAAACAGGTGGACATACAGCTTTACTACCATTCATGATCACCCGGAGCAAGGCAAGTACTTTTCTATGGTTTTGTGCATTTACATTCCTGTACCCTTTCTTGTGACACGTCATGGCACGATATCATGTACTCCTGTACTCCTGTACTCTTGTTCTTGTACTTATTAGCGTCGGGTGGAGAAATACACTAGCCATGTGACCAATCCCGGTTACTATATATTCCTGTACCTAGCTTAGGCCTCGCACTGTGCACGCGGGTCCTAAGTCGTACCATATTCATGTACTCCTATGCATGCTCCTGTACTCACCCCAGCCGGTCACATGGACTAGATGTATTTCGATATTGTGCACTTGTCATGTCTGGTACTTCAGGATTATAGTTTCATTCCTGTACTTTACATGTTCCTGTACTTTATATTCATGTACTATAGTTCCTGTACTTATTTTCCTGTACTATCCTGTACTTTCATGTTCATTCTTGTATTTCATTTTCCTGTACTTCTGTACCCTGTTCATATTATGTTCATGTTTCATTACCTAGAACTGTACTTTGCTCCGCTCCTGAATAGGATATATTGCAGGTATGCTTGCAGGACATTGTTCTACTCTATGGGCCAGAGTCCAGGATTTAGCTGAGCAGGATGAGGCTTAGCTTGAGGCTTCAGGTTTAGATTACTTAGCTTTACTTTTAGATATTGACTCTAGAGTTCATAGCACTTTTCATTCCTTTTGATTCTGGTACATTATGATATCTGGATTTGTGGATTATGGTGATCATTCTGGGATACGTTTTTAGATGCTGTGATTCTATACTTTCATGTTTATCTGGTTAGTTTTCCCTAGTATTGGTACAGCTTACTTCGTCGTGTCCAACGACGAAGGCTGGGCGTGTCCGACTCGTGTCCGATTATTCGGGAGCGGGTCGTGACATGTTTTTAGTGGTGGCCCATGCAGGTCTATCCTAATAGTACCTAGGTATTAGCGTACTATTGGGGGACTTGATTTAAACTAGGAAAACTTGATCACAGTATAGGAAAAATCGGGAAATAAGGGTATATCAGGTATATCAGGTATATTGATATTCTATAAACACTTGTTGTTTTAGGTTTAGGATATTTTAACAGTTTTCTGTTTTTCAGATAGTTCAAAAGCATACGACACCAGAATTGTCGATCCACCTACACTTGAAGATTTCGAGCTTCCACTATCTTCTATCGCTACTACTATCCCCATGGGTAGTACGCAGTTGACGAAGACGTTTCAAGAGTTCCTTGACACCAGCAGGCCGTCCTTTTCCAATCCAGAATTGCAAATGCCCTCTCCGAGCCAGAAAGGACTTCTGATTTCCAGACTCTTAGACAATTGGATTTTTTTTCAACACCGAGCGTATATCTTGTACCAGGAAGAAGATCGAGAACCTGGAGTCACCACTGAAGATCATCCAAGTTTCTAAGGACCTGACTTCTCTGAAGATTAGATCCACCAGCCAGGAGATTCAGAATGTAGCACGGACAATAGGACGAGACGGTAAGCTGAAGCTCATGAAGGACATGAAGACTTATGGTGAAGAAATCAACTATCCTGGACCCACAAAGCGTCGCAACACTCAGTCAGCGCTTCTTCGGTCACAACACCAGTATCATCATCAAGAGCAGGTCTCAATAGCCAGCACGCCAGCAGACGTATATTCCTATCAGAGACTCTGCGTTTCAGCCCAGCGGGAGATTCAGATTCAGTCGGCTATCAATTGTATTTTCTGCCGCAACTCAGGACACTACTACGAAGAGTGCTGCAAAAGACGAAGGCTATGCTTGTATTGCTGATCGCTTGCCCACCAAGTCAAGGACTGCTGGAGACCACTGATCACACTGCCCAAGGACAAGCACGAGGAGCAACAGTATCACAGAAGAAGGACCCGCCTCTCCAGATTCCGCAATCATATGAAGCACTACCGCATGGATCAACCTATGTCAGGACAATTGAAGAAGTTGAAGTGATTCCAGTCCCGGAGGAACATTGAAGATAGATCGAAGACAGAAGATTTCTTTTGCATGGTTGGGAAAACCATGTATCTTGATTAATAATCCAGTCTTCCCTTAAATTCCTCCTAACACATTGATCATTTCTTGAAACTTCTTGTTCCTATTTTGGAACCTTGATGATGTTCAAAACTTATTTCAAGATACTGTTTCATATTCAACAAACTTGTTTCAGACCCACAATTCGATATTTGTTTAAAATCTATTATTCGATACCGTTTGCACATTCATTCATGACCTTGTTTCCTAGTGATGACTCCTATTTGTAATTTTGTTCTTTTATCAACTTCGTGTTAATTAAGATTTAATTCCTACTCGAGATTTATTTCGAAACCCTATTCCTCATTCGAAGCATTATTTGTGCTTTGTCCTATTTAGGACATTGTTGAGGATACCTTTGAGGGTTTTGAAGATTTCGTTTCCTATTCGAGACTTGTTTCCTCATTCATGACTTTGATTTTCTAGTCGAGAGTTGTTGTTCCACTATTTTGTTTCGATCTTGTCTCATATCCAAGATTTTGCTTGTTTCATGGATACTTGTTCCTACTCGTTTATTGATATTCTGTTCGCTAATCGAACTTGTACTATTCGAGAAATATTTCTACTTGAAATATCATTCTGAAACCTTGTTTGAACCTTCGCTTCTATTTGATGCTTGTTTGAGATTCTATTTCCTATTCTTGACTTTATTCGGGACTTGTTCTCTATTTACGATTTTGTTGCTATTGAGATTCGCTTGTTTTATGTTTACAATCGAATACCTTGTCTCTTATTAGAACCTATTTTCTAGTCACTATTCTAAACCATGTTCCTCGTCAAAATTTTCTGGTCGAGATTTTGTTTCCTAATTATGACCTTGTTGATATTGGTTCACTAATTGAGACATTCTATCCTATGGGAGGTTGTTTTCCCTTCGAAACTTTGTCTGAGGTCTCGTTGTTAATTGAGATGTTATTGAACCTTATTTCCAGTACGGGATTTTATTTCTTATTTTGAAACTTGTCTCCTATCTGATACCTTGCTTCAGTTCATCCTTCGAGACTCTGTTATTCCCTCGGGATAATGCCCTACATATGGAATCTTGTTACCATTCTAGATATCAGTTGAAATTCTGTTATAATTTGAAACTTCGCTCCCTGTCTGAAATTTAAATCTCCCTGGTTGCCCTTTTGTGCTCACCGATGGGATCCCTTGTCGTCTCTTAGTACCTAATAAATCCTTGTATTCTAATAGTCAGGTAACTTCACCATTTCCGTGACTTGGACTATTGAAACTCATTTTGAATTCCTTGAAACTCTTTTTGAAAGTCCTAGGGATAAAGTCGAGTGGCTATTCGATGACCTACTATGGCATGACAGTTGTGCGCTGCAGCCATTAGCTGGATTATGGGGACTGAGAGTTCACTGCAGCCAGTAGCACACTGGCGAGGCATGAACTCTAAGTTGAAGTGATTTCAGACAATCATAGGTTTTCGAGTACTGTCGAGACTTGTCCTAAATTCTTCATGTCATGATCTCTTGGGTTGCTTCGTTGATGATTGTTGGAAAATGGATATAGTGCACAGAATATTCGATGACATATTATTATTTGAGTCACAGAGCCGAAAGTCCACTGCAGTCAGATATATACTGGCGGGGTAGGGATCTAAGCAAAGAGATTTCAAATACCTATATGTTCTTGGGTGTCATGGAAATTATATTCCTTTTTCATATGATTATTGGTTTTCGAGAATCACAAATCCTTGCACGTTTATCCTGATTTGATACTGTACCTCCTGAGTATTTTGTATGTTTCCTCAATCAATCCTTGCTAACTTTCTATTAACATTTTATCGTTAGATCATGGAATTCCTCAAAATTATATATTGCTAGAGTTTGATTCCATACTTCGTTTGTGTCTTGTCTAAACTTCGATCTTAAATCATGACTATCTAACCATGATTTTCCTATCTTGTCCTAGCCCACTTGTGTTAAAATATCAAAATTTTTGATCGTACTTAATAATTGTGTCTTCATGATTTTGCTCCTCTAAGTTGTAATTGGAACTTCATTCTATCTCGTGCCTATTTGATTCTTGATCATTGATCGTGTTTTTCCAACTTCTTGTGTGTAATTATCATACGGGGTCTTAAGGCTTTGGGAGCATCTCAGAGTTGCACATGATCGACAGAAGCACTGGACGGACAGCAGCAGACGGTCACTAGAGCTCGTGGTTGGAGATAGAGTGTTCCTGAATATCTTGCCGACTAGGGGCGTCATTCACTTTGGCAGAGGCGGGAAGCTCAGTCCGAGATTCATCAGGCTTTTCAATGTGACGGCGCGGATTGGCGAGGTGGCATATCGACTAGCGCTTCCAGCTAGCTTGGAGGAGTGCATGAGGTTTTTACGTGTCTCAGCTTCGACGCTACATTCCGGACCCGAGCCATGTGGTGGACTATTCAGAGCTGGAGGCGGGTCCGAGCTTGACCAACGAGGAGCAGTCAGTAGAGATCCTTGATCAGAAGGAGAAACGCTTGCGGAACCAGACTATTCCACTTGTCCGCGTCATGTGGAGACATCACTTTCCGGGAGAGTCCACATGGGAGCGCGAGGACGAGATGCGGAAGCGCTATCCCAGTTTGTTTGTCTGATTGTATTTTGATATTAAGAAATTTTAAATACAATAAATAAATTGTGTTGAACTTTCTTGGGATTTGCTTTGAGTTTGTTTTGTTGCCTCTCGAATTTCGAGGACGAAATTATTTTAAGGAGGGGAGATTTGTAACTCCGCTTCCTGATTTTCCTAGAATAAATTTTTTTTTTGATTTTAATAATAGCAATTGATTAAATTGGGTTTCAAATAAAAAGTTATTTTTATTTATTTTAATTAATAATATGATGATTGATATTTTAGAGGAAAATAAATTGGGAGCAATTTTAAATTTGAAAAGTGGTTACAACTAATTTAGTGGTCCCCTCACCTTTGTTTTAAAATAATAATAATTTTAATAAAAGTTTTTAACTGTTTTTCTAGCACTTTTGTAAATATCGTAAAGGAGGAGGGTTTTTCAATAAAGAGTACTGAGCGGGAGGACCTAGATAAAAACTTAGTTTTGTGGGGGGGGTTTGTTGCAAAAATTACATTGTTTCTTTAATAGTTACTGTGGAGAGAGAAAATCTATTCTTCTCCATTTCTATATTTTTCTCGAGAGCTCTCTGTCCCCTTTTCCTTTTCGAAGCCAGACCTAAATTTTCGACCTCGGCGACTTCGGCGGTGGCGAACCGGCGACTTCGGTTGTTTCCACTCGGCGGCGACCACCACTCCAAGGGCAGAGACCGCGACGATGATGTCGGTGGCAATAGCACCCATCTCCGGCGCTCGATCGGCCAGATCTGGAGCAAGATCACCTCGGGGAGCGAACCCTAACCCTAATCTCTATCGGCGGCGATCAATCCGGCGATGGCAGCGCGAGCTTCTCTTCCTCGGCGAATCAGAGCAGCCGTGCGTCTCCAGAAGCATAGGTGTGCATTTTCTGACGACGACCTCGAGAATCTCCGGCGGCGACCATCTCTCAACAACAACGACAACGACGATGGCAAAGTCTGCAATCGTCTCTGGTGATTCTTGCAACGGTGGCGGCATGGAGCTCAACTCCTTCTTCAGAGATTGGTAAGCAAACCGACTCCTCGAATCGATCTTGTTCATCATGTCGAGTAATTCGTTGGTTGAGTTTTTGATCGATTTGTTTTCTTCGATCGTTCGATTTTGGGTGTAGGGACACCATTCCGTGAGCCTAATCAATCTCGATCCTCGTCTCCGACAGAACGAGGGATCGACGAGTGCTAGATCGATGGATCATTGCTCCTCTAGAGATCGATTTCCTCTCAGATCAACCTGTTCTGTAAGTGATCCCTGCTCTATAGCCGATCGCCATTCTGGGAGAATTTATGCTCTGTTTGATGTTGTAACTGAAAAATTCTGTAGGGATTTTGTAGATCCTTTGACTGAGTTTAGTTGCTTATTTGTGATAGATTTGAGTAATCCTTGAGGCCGAGTCGATCCGGATCTTGTAGTAGCAGAGAAGGAGTTGTGAGATTCGAATGATGATTAAGTCCTCGGATCGTGTCCTGAATTTCATTGGATTGTTTTTCCAGGTATATATGCTATCATTCTAATTGTTCTATATTTTTCTCTTCTGCGTTTAAGTGCGGGTTTGGCCAGGACTGTATATTGTGGTGTGGATCGTGTCGGCTAGCTGTGTTCGTGTCCGGGAAGGTGGGTTGTATTCTGGGGCAGTGTTGTACCTGGGTGAGTCGGGTGGACTTACCAGCTGACCCTGAACTGGAAAGTCTTGTGTCCAAGCTATTGTCAGAGTCGTGTCCGTGTGCGTGGGTTCATATCTTGCCACGCTTACTCTTGTTCGGGTGCGTGTATTCGAAGAATGGGGTGCGTTCGAGATTTCCAAGTTGCAGATCAGTTGATTGTTTTTCTTTTGGTTGTTTAATAACGTTCAAATTCGGTTTGTATATTGATTTTCGATTTATATACCTGATGGATTGGTGGGATTTAATGTTCAGTTTTTCTATAAGTATGTGTTGATCGATGTATATATTCAGACTGGAATTCCTGTAAGGAATGGATGAATCCTGATATAACTCTGTTGGATTTTTGATGGCCAAATTTTGGTATAGTTAGATGCTGCTTGCAGGTTCTATTATTTTTTCGATGGTATAGATTTATGGTTGCAACTTGACTGTGGATGAACTAAAATCCAGTTGTTAGCAAGTTTTGGTGTTGTGTTCTTAGTTCTGTTCGGAATCATTTAAGATGTTGAAGTTCTTTTCGATTTCTTAATCATGGGTGTTTCTGTTAAGTTTGGTTTTGAAAGCTTCAGTGAAGTTTCTGAATATGTATTTTTCCTTTAGTCTGTATTTGACTTGAGGTTGGTGTCCATAGACTTTGAACCTTGTCTATATTTGGACTATGTCATACTGTGGACTCTTGGTTGTATGAAGCCAAGTGGTGAGTGAACTTAAAACCCACATGTATAGCTGCTGAGTTCAAATACATTTTTGAGAGTAGTTGACTAAGGATTTAATGTGTCAAACCTATGCTGGTTTAGATGATCTGGTCCATGTTTTTGCTAGCTTTTGAAGTGGGGATTGATAAGTGTTATGTAAATTCTACTTTTGGGTATATTAAGACTTTGGTTATTTTCACTTAACCAAAGTTAGACTTGTATTGAAGTCCCATGTGTTAAGTATTACCAAATGATCACTGGCCAATAGCTTAGAGCTAATGTACTATTGTGGCATAAACTTTCCTTGTGAATATTATTCTGATAAGACTCATTCATAATTTGGTGTCTACAATTAAGCTTATCTTGCTAAATAATTGGTAGACATTCTAAACGAAATTTTTACTAATAGAAGATTTCAAGTTAGATATTTGAGCTTTAACCTAATTGATGATAATGGGTTTAGTTCCTTGCTAAATATTATATGTAAATATAGTTAAACCAGGATAGTGATTAAGGAGTTTAGTATGAAGATATTGTCTAGAACTTAACCAATTTATACCAAATAAACAGGTGGACATACAGCTTTACTACCATTCATGATCACCCGGAGCAAGGCAAGTACTTTTCTATGGTTTTGTGCATTTACATTCCTGTACCCTTTCTTGTGACACGTCATGGCACGATATCATGTACTCCTGTACTCCTGTACTCTTGTTCTTGTACTTATTAGCGTCGGGTGGGGAAATACACTAGCCATGTGACCAATCCCGGTTACTATATATTCCTGTACCTAGCTTAGGCCTCGCACTGTGCACGCGGGTCCTAAGTCGTACCATATTCATGTACTCCTGTGCATGCTCCTGTACTCACCCCAGCCGGTCACATGGACTAGATGTATTTCGATATTGTGCACTTGTCATGTCTGGTACTTCAGGATTATAGTTTCATTCCTGTACTTTACATGTTCCTGTACTTTACATTCATGTACTACAGTTTCTGTACTTATTTTCCTGTACTATCCTGTACTTTCATGTTCATTCTTGTATTTCATTTTCCTGTACTCCTATACCCTGTTCATATCATGTTCATGTTTCATTACCTAGAACTGTACTTTGCTCCGCTCCTGAATAGGATATGTTGCAGGTATGCTTGCAGGACATTGTTCTACTCTATGGGCCAGAGCCCAGGATTTAGCTGAGCAGGATGAGGCTTAGCTTGAGGCTTCAGGTTTAGATTACTTAGCTTTACTTTTAGATATTGACTCTAGAGTTCATAGCACTTTTCATTCCTTTTGATTCTGGTACATTATGATATCTGGATTTGTGGATTATGGTGATCATTCTGGGATACGTTTTTAGATGCTGTGATTCTATACTTTCATATTTATCTGGTTAGTTTTCCCTAGTATTGGTACAGCTTACTTCGTCGTGTCCAACGACGAAGGCTGGGCGTGTCCGACTCGTGTCCGATTATTCGGGAGCGGGTCGTGACAATATTTAATTAATATAATTTACAATTTCACAAAATTGTCAAAATGACCAAAATACCCTTAGGCTAAAAAGTTGCAATTAGTCATCCTAATCACATGGTTAGGTCCCCGTGGTCAAGGTTAGTCTCTAGGTCATGCAGTCTCTAGGGTTACACTAGCAAAACATCAAAATCACAATTCATTGATTTAAATAGTTTTAAATTGATTAAAAATCATCAAAAACCATAACATGGTTTAAATATCATTATTAAATGATTATAATTACAAAATTTCAAATTACCCTCATTTTAGAAAAGTGGGTGTTACAGGGACGTAGTAAGATAGATAAAACATGCCAAATGTAACAGTAAATAACTTGCATGGAAAGAGAGAAAAGTAAAATATGTGACAGATCAATAAAGACGTCTCAATACCGTAACGCCATAGGACACTCCCGATCTCGAGACAAAAGATAAGTCTATACTACCGCAATGCCATGGGACACTCCCGGTCCTAGAGACATGATAACAGGTCGATAACAAGTCTCTAACACCGTAACGCCATGGGATGCTCCAGTCCTAGAGATGGAATAACAAGTCTATAAGGAGTCTCTATATCTAATGCCATGGGATGCTCCCAATTTAGAGATGGGATAAGTCAATATCTAGCAATCGATCTCGGCTACAGGTCAAATCAACTCAATGGAACAAAGGCTAAGGAATAGCAAATATCGTTACGACACTCATAAGAAATAAATAGTAACACAAGAAGAAAATAAGGAACATGCACGTAAAATAAGAAACTAATAATGACATAACCATGAGGAACATGTAATCAAGTAAGACTGAAAGAAAGTAGTAATATAAAAATGCATGAAATAAACTGTACAATTCGGCAAGGTATACTTGCCTGGAGTTTTGTCCAATATGTGCTGAGACTGCAGTACCAAAGTCTAACAAAACTATCCATGAACCAACAAATTATACTTCATGCAATATCTATCAACCCCAAATCATAAGCAAATATGTATTATTTACTAAATACAAATATGACTATCAGTTTCCTACCTAGAGAGCTTGGTCGTTCTAAGTTGTGTAATACCTATGTTACCTAAGCCATTTATTAATTATACATCTAAAACTAGGTTACACTAATCTCTGTGATCATTATTTGCTAATAATATGGATTACAAACTCTAGGTTTAAATATTAAGTTTGTATCTCGTAATTCGTATAAAGAAACCTACGACGTGCGAATCGCGACAAGATGATCAACAACAAGGTTAACAATCTTACCTTGTCATTCCATATCATCACTTTGTCAATTTCAGCGATGTGAGATCACTGGAATTGACTGATCTCAGTTTCGACACACGGATTCTAAAATACGAATATAATATAAGTTGACTATAATTTAATGATACTACAGAAGGAGAAATCTAACAAAAGTTTTTAGATGATGAAACATACATTGCCAACGTGTCCAAAATAGTCAAATTAGATAGGATATCCTACCCATAAGTCCAATTTTGGACGCAGGGGCAAAACGATAATTTTGGGTCAAAACGGTGTTCGTCGTTGGACCTATTTTACACAGAAAAATGTGCCAAGACAAAGGTTTTTCAAATTGGACAAATTATATTTCAATCTTGGCCATAACGATGCCACGGCCAATGGTTGTGTCAGATTTGGAATCCAATGTCCCGGGTTCAAAATTCAAATTTTACATGTTGGAAATTACGATTTCGAACGGTCAACTTTGGTGTCGATTTCAACTAACCAAATGACATCCTATGAAACTAAAAATTTTATGGCACGAAGGTGAATATACTTGCTATGCATCGGAGCTAGTGGTTCATTAAACGGAGCTTCGACAAGGGAGAAACAAATTCGCGAAGTTGGCTCCACGAAATTGTCCAAAATAAACGTGATTGAAACGATCAACTTGGTAGCCGGTTTTGATCTATCAAACGATCGAATTAACGGTTGAAATTTTAGGTGAGTTAAGGGGTATATATCAAAATTGAGACGGAAGAATCGAATCGACGATCCAACGATTGGATTGTCCAAAAAATGCACCCAAAGTTGTTGCGACGAAATAAATTTATGAACTCGAATTTACGTGCATCACGACGGGGTTTCATGCAAAATGCATAAATCGACCGTAATACGCAGTGGGAAGGACAGTAGGACACTGGAGGAGGTTTTCGGAGCGTGTGCCGGGGCTAGAGAGGTGGTCTCACGGCGTGGCGGTGCGACGGTTGCTGCCGCCGTCGCCGCGGTGCTGCTACTACGACTGTCTGCTGCTACCGCGATTGCCCGCTGCTGCTACCGCGGTTTGCCGGGGGCACGACGGCGCAATAGGGTACTCCATCTACGGCAGTGGAGGCCGGTGGTTACCCAGGTGAGGATGGGTTGGGTGTCGGGTGGCCGCGTGCGCCATAGATGCAGCTGTTGCTGCTGCTGTTGCATAAAATATGGAGAGGGGAAAGAAATATTTTAGGTTTTTTTATTAATAGGTTTAATATATATGTGTGTGTATATATATATATATATATATATATATATATATATATACATGTATGGGTATTTAAATACATATATACAGGTTTATTACATATATGTATATACAAGCAATTCGTATATAAATTAGTATATGAATAAAAACCGTATAAATTATATATATTGTATATAAATAGTATATATGGTTATTATATATATATATATATATATATATATATATATATATATATATATATATATATATATATAAAATATATTTTTATATATATATATATATATATATATATTTTATATATATATTTTATATATATATATATATATATATATATATATATATATGTATATATATATATATATATATTTATATATATATATATATATATATATATATATATATATATATATATATATATATATATATATATATATATATATATATATATATAAAAATATATATATATATATATATATATATTATTTTTATTTTTTTATTTTTTTATTTTTATTTTTATTTTTATTTTTATTTATATATATATATATATATATATATATATATATATATATATATATATATATATATATATATATATATATATATATATATCAAATATATATTGTAACTCCCTAAATCGTTTTTATGGATTTATTTTGAATTTCCTGAATTTTCTACTTTGGAAGTACCATTTTTGATAAACTTGGTTATTATCTTTAGAAATTTTTGTATTATAACTCTCTTGGGAAAAAAAATCATGATTTCTTTATAAATCAAATTTAGGCAATTAATTGTGGCTAATTATGTTCTAACCAATTATAGTTATTAGTTCAAATTGTTTAGTTCTAATTATTATCATTATTGAACTTTAATGGTATTAATTTCAGTTTTATTATTCTGTTAATTAAACCAATTTTATTAGGTTTAATCTAAATTCTAATTCTGTTAGCTAATAGTCATTTCCAACAAATTGCTAACTTGCTAAGACTTAACTATTATTTACTTTAGTAAATTGATTATTGATTATCACTCATCCATGGTGGAGAGTATTTTTAGTTATTAAACCTTGTTAGAGATTAAAAACCTGATTATAAAATACGTTTTAATAGTTGTTAAGATAATTTCGATTATTATGACTAAATTATGATTTCAAATGGGAGTTGAATTTATACTAGTTATTTTTCTATCAAAGTCTACCAAGCCCTAGGCCTTGGATTGTGGGCTTTGGCCTACTAGTTCAATAGAAAAGTTTAGTGTAATTTACTTTAGTTAATTTTAGTTTAATTAGCAGTTAACTAATCCTGTAATTAGTTAGAGGATTAGTTATTCATTTAGGAGTTAGTTATTTGTTTTCACTATGACCCTAGATCTATTACAAATTACATAGGGTGCCACCAACGCTGACTTGGAGCCTATTCTAATATTTTAATATAAATATTGGGGATGTTTCCAGTTATTTTATTACATTTTTATTTTTGACAACACTGACACTGTTCCCAAAGCACTGCTACTATTGTCCCCTGGACGATCATCGACCGTTCTCCATCGTCTTCCGCTGCGAGCATCGCCGGAGCTCCACCTGAGCTGGACTCGACAGTTCGAATCTGCTCACCACCAGAACCGCCTCATCAGGAGGCAGAGTGCCACTGCCTACTGCCGAAGCCGAGGAACCCCGACGTCTCCGCCTTCCTTGAGAGCCACCACCGGATCTGAAGTTCTAGGAGGTCGACGACGAGGCCTCTCACCAAATCTCGACCAAGGAGTGTCTCTGCTCGTCGGAGGTCGACATCACGTCGCCGGAGCCCGATCGAGACTCGACTACTGCACTGCCTTGGAGATCACGTCGACGCCTCGAGACAGGATCTACCCCTTCGATTTTCGTGCGGCCACTTCGAGCCGCGTGTTGCCTCCTCGAGGGACGTGCTGACCCTTCGAGTCTCGTGCCGTCACCTCGAAGCCCGGACCGCCATCGGTGACCAGATCCAGCTGGAGACCGACATAGCCGTCCTAGACCACCAGATCTGCCGTCGAGGTAAGCCTTCGCCCGATCTTATCGTCCCTCTTCTTCTTCTTCGTGTTCCTCTTTTCGTGGCTGGGGTTTGGTGGAAGTGTAACCCCTCTTCCCAAAATTTTGAAAATATTTTTATTTTTATTTATTTGAATTAAATGGTAATTTTTAGAATTTTATAAATATTTAGTTAAATAGTTATTACGTTAGAATGCTTTAGTCATGGTTAAGTTTTGGATTGCAAGATGACTAGAAATCATGGCATGGATAATGTAGTGGCGTGACTTGACTAGTGTTTTAGCCATGGTAGGAAAGGTCGTGTAGGAACGAATTATAAAGCGCAATACTCTAGAGGAGGGTGAATAGAATATGCAGCAAAAATTAGCTAATTAAAAATGTTAGCAGCAAGATCACAGAATATATCACAAGTAAGTAAATAAAAAGTAGAGATCAGAAAGCAAATACAAACATGTCGATGTATACTGGTTTCCCTCTTGTGAGGACTAGTCTAGTCGGAAGAACGCTAGCTTCCAGTTGAATCCACTATGGAAAATTACCACAAGTTTTTATCGAAGTTCTTGCAACTTCTACAACGCGAGCTTTGATACGAAGTACTTAACCAACTTCAATTGTGAAGTGTCTTTCTTCAATCAAGCCTCTGATTACAATCACTCTAAAACTTCTAGACCGTACCGCACTGGCAAATCGACTAGAGGATTGTAACTGGCTTGGGATTTGAAAAATGAATAGCTCAGAAAACTTTGGAAGAAGTAGTAGGCTTATAGAGAAGAGATATGAAAGTGAATTGGTGTGTTGAAATGATCAAAAACCTTCTCTATTTATAGTTTTTCTAAAGGTAGAATTCTGACAGATTTCGGACAGAACTCTATAAGAAAATCTCGACAAGACCCGTAACTACAGGAAGACCAAGTTCAAAATCCAACGGGCACTAACAGAACTCTGGTCGAACTCAGGACGAACTCTGTCAGGGTTTAGTCAATGGTTTAGTCAATATTTTCAATGTTTTTCAAAACATGGAATATTTTGAAACCATTTTTAGGATAGCCTATTTGCCAGTACGACTCTGTGTACACTGTATTCCTAGACTCAATAAAAGTAAAAAATATATTGCATAAAAAAAATATCTTGAACAGATCGGATAGCTATTCTCTGGCAGTGTCCAAGAGTCCAAAACATCTTTAAGTAGCCCTTATATCGAGACAGAGTTTGATCACTTATTAAAATCAGGTTTGATCATGACCAATGGGCCAACAGACCGAGCCATAAGTGTGTCCCAACTAGAAAAACTAGACTAAGTTGTGACATGACCCTATAAACGATTTAATTAGTTATTTATTAAGATTATGACTTTTAGGAGACCCGGTTGTACCAATTTAGCCCGAACTTGACCCTAACTAAGCCCAAGCCTATCTAGATAGGTAGTGTGTCTAAGAATGTCCATGTAGATGTAAAGATTGGTCTTTTAAATTATTTTAGTGACCTAGCAGGCCTTTTTACAAAAGGCAGTTATATTATATGTGCTTGTTATTAAAAATAGTGTTTTATTTTAGTGACCGTATGGGGGTTGTCGACATATAGGATTTGACGGAACTCAAATTCGTTTCACATGCGCGACGAAATCGAGGCATATCCGTCGAAATATCCCGTATCGGCCCCTTTGCAAATTAGTCAATTACTTCGTGTACATTCGTCAACTCGAGATAAAACTTGAACTAATATGACCATATTATTTTTCTGGTCCTATATGCCAAGTTTGGTCCGATTCTGATAAGGTCGACCGGAACACTATTTTCGGCGGGCCCGCGACCCGATCCAACGGGCAAATTTGTGCACGGCCCACCAGAATCCAAATTTGGACGTACCATTGGGTTCATATCAAAAAATAAATCCGTAGACATATAGTTTGATGACTTTAGAGACCGTAGGTACTAGTACGCTTTTTGGTGCAAAACGGGTCCAACGGCGAAAATCATTTTGACCCAAAATTATCGTTTTGCCCATGTGTCTAGAATTGGACTTATGGGTAGGCTATCCTAGCTAATTTGACTATTCTAAACATGTTGGTAATATTTGTTTCAGCTTCCAGAGACTGTTGTGAGAGTTTAACTTTTGTGCCTTGACGATTGACTGGATAGTGTTGGTTCTACGTGCTACCACCAGTCAAGTATACCTTGCCTTTCTTTACAGTTTATTTATATACTTATATTCCTTATCCTTTTATGATATGTCATCATTTAGTTCTTGGAATGATTGTTGATGTGTGTTTCTTTCATGCATACTAGTTTACTTGTCTTGTTCACATATCATTTTTGTTCACGGTTGGTATTATAGTTCATATTGGACCCGTTCTCATTATACCTTGACTGAGTCATACCATGTCATAGAATGAGTGTGTTATAAATGAACTAATACTTTTGATTTCGACTTTTCTCAACCTGCGAGTCCACACTAGGGGCGAGGGTTGATTGCTTAAACTAACCTACGAGTCCACACTAGGGACGAGGGTTAGTTATTTGTTTCAACCTATGAGTCCACACTAGAGGCGAGGGTTTATTCCTTAAAGCTAACCTGTGAGTCCATACTAGGGGCGAGGGTTAGTTATTTGTTCAAACCTGTGAGTCCACACTAGGGGCGAGGGTTTGATTATCTGTTTCTTATCATGTGTTCATGTTTCCTTTCTAACAGTTCATTTATGCGTAGTTGTTCATATATTCATGTTTCGTAGTTGCTTAGTCCTTTTTTGCTTATATCATGGATATTCTTCATGTATGATAAACTGTTAGATAGGCATGTTTGATGTATCTTGCTAGTCCCCTGAGGACCTGATGATCTCTTCAGGTAGTTGACTGCACGGAGTTAGTTAGCTGATCATGATGGTAGTTGATTACTTCAGACTCAGGTATCTTTCGTGATTACATATTTACATCATTATTTGTACTCTGCTTGCTAGCCTAGTTTTATAGACTCATGTTATTTCTTTGGAGTCTAATCGGACATATATGCTAGTGGGCTGCAGACCATGAACCATAATGTTCATTCTTGTCTTATATTCTTCTTGTGGATTGAGATATAGTTTAACTTACCATATTAGACATAATACCCTATTCTGGATAGCGTATACGTATGCGAGTTGGGCTGGAGTCCGCTTGATACGTAGCTGGCTTGCACACGCGCTCGCATCCCAAAAAGCGGGTACGGGTCGTGATAAGTTTTTGTGGTGGCTCATGCAGGTCAGAGCATATCGTCTCGGTTACGTTAATGTACTGAGCGAGCCTGCATTAGGATGAAACCTAATAGGATTCTCAATCCACAACTGTCTTGACACTTCTTTTGGAATTCTCTATCGTTCTTAAACCTCTTATTTCACAGTCAACAATTTTCTTTTGCTTTCTCGCGTTATTGTTTCTTGTCCCTCCCTATTTTGGAGCGACGAACGTTCGTGCATCTTAGCATATTTTAAGAGAAGGCGGTTACTAGAAGTTAGTATTCCTTAGGGAAGTTGTATAATTAGTTGCTTGTTATGATCTCGAATGCCTTGGTGGATAAAGGGGATATGATAGATACCATACATATTGAAGGAATAACCAATCATATACGAAATTATGAAAATTTCTTTGGAAGATAAAATCTTGTAGGAATTTGATGTTTTGATAGAGTGGTTTGATCCGAGGTGAGTAGATTTTCTTAATTAGCAGTTTGGTTTTTGGTAATTAGGGGTTAGCAGGCTTGAATTATGACGATGAGGATATTACTAGAGGCTAAGTTAGTAGACAATGGTTAGAAGAACTCTTTAGTGAAACAAGACTATAAATCTTTAAAAGGTTTTTATGATCTTATGGTATTTGTGACAATGAGAATTTATAGGATTTAGTGATAGAAAAATTGAGAGGACCAAGGATTAAGGAAGCTAAATTAATGTGTGTTTACTCATCAATCAAGGAGGAATGATTGTTTACAAAATAGTATGGATAGATGGAAAAAAATGGTAACTCGAAGAATGCTATTTCTAGAGACTAATGATTAAAAAATCTCTAAACGGAAGAGAGCTATTATGTTGGAAGAAAAAAAGGACAAACTTTGAGTACTGGATTTAAGTATGAAAATTTTGAGAAGATTCCACTTTATCGTATGTTTTTGTGTTACATGGGTTAAATCAAGATGGGTAGAATCCTTCGAGAATTCATAGTTACATAATGGCTAGGAGAATGATATAAAATATTTTTGAGAAATTAAATTTTGAGAAAATTATAACCTAGTGGATTTAGAATTTACCAATTTAGGAAAGGATTTCGAATGTAAGCTTGAAATGTGAGGTTATTTAACTTTTAGTGCTTTTATTTAAAAAAAAAATTCTAATTTGAGTATTTTGAATTTCGTGGACGAAATTCTTTTAAGGTGGGAAGATTTGTAACCCCTCTTCCCAAAATTTTGAAAATATTTTTATTTTTATTTATTTGAATTAAATGGTAACTTTTGGAATTTTATAAGTATTTAGTTAAATAGTTATTACGATAGAATGCTTTAGTCATGGTTAAGTTTTGGAGTGCAAGATGACTAGAATCATGGCACGGATACTGCAGTGGCGTGCCTTGACTAGTGTTTTAGCTATGGTAGGGAAGGCCGAGCCATAAGTGTGTCCCAACTAGGAAAACCAGGCTAAGTTGTGATATGACCCTATAAACGATTTAATTAATTATTTATTAAGATTATGACTTTTAGGAGAACCGGTTGTACCAATTTAGCCTGGACTTGACACGAACCAAGCCCAAGCCCATGTAGATGGGTAGTATGTCTAAGAATGTCCATGTAGATGTAAAGATTGGTCTTTTAAATTGTTTTAGTGAGCTAGCAGGCCTTTTTACAATAGGCAATTATATTATATGTGCTTGCTATTAAAAATAATATTTTATTTGATAATATAGTAAATAATTTTCTTAACATATATTTTGGATTTTTGGAATTTATCTAGATTATATATACTTGTGTATATATATATATATATATATATATATATATATATATATATATATACTCATATTATATGAAAATTGGGTTTTATATATATACAACAATATAATTTTATTTTATTTATATAAAATTTAGTATATAGAATTAAGAATTTTGTATTTCAATTATTGATTATATTTAGAATATTTTATTGCTTATATTTGGATTTATGGTGTATTATTACATATATTTACATATGTATATATATAGATATAATTATAAAAATATAAAGGAAAAGAAATAAAAGAAAAAGAAAAGGAAAAAACCATCCCAGCCCAGCCAAATAGTCAAAGGAAAAGAAATTTAGTCGGAGTTGAATGCTGAACCGACGTCACTGAGGCTGTTCGCCTCGGAGCCCCAATAGTCAAGGCCCTGGCTGCCGGGGCTGGTGCTGAAGACTGATTCATCTGGCCGTGAGATCTCTTCCGACCCCCGGCCCTATCCACAATCCTCTGGGAGGTATACTCATGCCTCCGGGCTGCTCTCAAGACTGCATCAAAAGTCTGATGCTCAAACTGCTCAACTGCCAATAAGATCTCCAGGTGAAGTCCCTGCTGGAACCGCTGGGCTCTATCATACTCGGTTGCCACCAAAGTGGGAGCAAACCGACTAAGTCTAGAAAACTCGGCCGCATATCCGTCGACCGTCCTGCCCATCTGCTTCAGATTGGTAAACCTCGTCTGCAGATCATACCGAGTCACGGCATCGAAATACTTGGTCTGGAATCTCTCTCTGAATACTGCCCAAGCAATGGGTGCTGCTAATCCAACGGCCTGCGCTGCCCACCAGCTGCGGGCAAGATCTAACAACTGCAGGCGCACAATGGCCACCTTCTCGTTCTCTGGAGTCCTGGCTGCTTCGAGAATCACCTCAGTGTCTTGAAGCCAAGCATCTGCTGCGATAGCATCTTCACTACCGTCAAAGAATGGAGGGTTCAAGCGCTTGAAGCTGTTGGCCGTGCTGTTCCCTGGATGACCACCTCTAGTCAAAGCATCCGCCACTGCCTGTTGCAAGGCATCTCCACGACGATCTTGAGAAGCTATCAAGGTCCTGACGAGACCTACCAAAGTGCCATCATCATGTTCTACAGGTTGAACTGGCTGGACTGGTGGCTCTCCGCCAGAAGGCACGACTCTGGAAGCTACTCCGGAATACTGGACTTGATCTCCAGGTTGCTGCTGGTCCGCGGAAGGTGCTCCGCCTTGTTGATCGGCCGGGTCAGGTACTATGCCGCTGAAGAAGACGACATAGGAAACAATAAGGAAGGACCAGGACAGAGCAACGATACAAGCATATGATCAGGACAAGAATCCAGGGATTCAGAAGATACGAGCAGAGATCAAAGGCGAATATTGATTGAGACATCTATTCGGTAAACCCCCATATATCTTGATTTACAAGACCTGCATGGGCCACCACTTAAACCATGTCACGTCCCAGAACCAGAATACTGGAGAGCGGGGGCAGACATAGCCAGCTACGTATATTGAAATGGATTCCATCTCGCTATACGGTCACGACTGTCTAGGATACATGAGGGTTTATCTACAAGCCAACAGTCTCTTAAGGTCATGAACAAGCCTAGTGTCTCAATCATAAGCAAGTAAGTAAGAGTCACAAGATGTATGATCATTAAATATACAATAATAAGGCATCCCAAATATTACATATTCAGCTGATCATGAAGCTAGTCGTTACAAAATGTTAGGACTAGCAAGAGTTTAGTCATACATGATCAACCCAGGATTTGTCAATCATGTTACAGCCCGTAGGCAGACAGTAAGTAAGTGCAATCGAGCTAAACAGGTGCTCGTCGGCTAAACGCCTCAAAAGAATATTTTTTTACAATAGAGCGGAAGAGCCAAAAATAACCCACTCGTTGCCAGGGTTCCGTCTAGTGGCCACTATCTGGCTGGAAAGTCGGTAGATCCTCTGGAGCTGCTCCGAAATCTGGCCACACAAAACCAGCTGGGTCAGACCCCAGAAAGAGCAAGTGCCACAAAGGAAGCTTCACTTAAGAGCTAAAACCAGCAATCAGCACAAGATATAAATAAAAGTAAGAACTGAAAATAAAGAAAATACACCAGGATGATATACGACGAGATAACCATGGAACTATTCAAATAACCAGGTTACAACCCGTAAACCAAACAAGGACCGGGGTTGTAACCCTTCGTCTGAACAGAACTTGGAATTCTCACCATTTATCGGTAAAATAAATACAAGCATTCTGGTCATGCAGTAATCTGGAACAGGATTAGGGCAAGTCTAGACTGGTTAGACTCCATCCAATCATTTCACGACCAAGCAAGAATTACGGCTTGATACTTTAACTAACTAGGGTTGTCACAAGCCTAATTACTAACAAGATGCAGTGAGATTATTCCACAGCCACAAGCCCTGCAGACCATCCAGGTTCCCCGGGTTAAAAGATTAGAGTTGAATTCAGGTGGGTACATCGTCCAGGAAACGAATGTACCCTTAGGTAGCTTGAAGGGTGCAACACATGACAGTGTGCTGGAAATGTGCCCTACTCGACGACAGGCTACAGATCCCAAGGCGTGCCCAGGTAACGGGATTGCCTGTAGCTGGAAAATCTCTTCATGACTAATGTATTAATCTAGTTGTTAAACTTAGTCCATTTTAGTATGTACTCCTGACCGTGGTACTCAGGAGTCCCCTCCTAGACATGATGCAAGACAGGACTGGATTATTTGTACAAGCACAATCGCCCACGGTGTCCAGGTTATTTATACAGGTCATGTCATGTCAGGTAGCCGTCGCAACAGCTTATCAAGATATAACATGTCAGGTTTATCATACCAAGTGTACTTGTCAGGAGTGCACCACGACGGGCCACTATCAGGTCATGTCAGGTCATTAGGTCAGGAGTGCACCACTACGGGTCACTATCGTGTCATTCTCAGGTATCATTTCCAAATATATTAAACAAATCCATGATTATCAAGTTCATGACAAAAGGCGTAAGGATATAAAATAGACGTTAAATATCTAATAAAATATCAATATACAGGGCTATAGAAGATCAAGGGTAATCAGGCTACGCTCAAGCCAGGCTACGCTCAGGCTAGCGTACGCTCAGGTCTGCGTATGCTCGAGCTAGCGTACCAAAGGTTCCATACACTTCCAATGGGGAGCGTACGCAAGGGTCAGCGTACACAAGGGCACGCTCAAGCTACAGGTCAGTATACGCTCAAGCTACAGGTCAGCGTACGCTCAAGCTAGCGTACGCTCAAGACACGCTACCAACAGGCAGCGTATCAAGGCTAGCGTACGCTCGCTAAAGAGCAGCGTACACAAGTTAGCGTACGCTCGCTAAAGAGCAGCGTACACAAGTCAGCGTACGCTCGTTAAAGAGCAGCGTACACAAATCAGCGTACGCTCGCTAAAGAGCAGCGAACACAAGTCAGCGTACGCTCGCTAAAGAGCGCGCACAGCTCAGTGACGTAAGCTAAAAAGCTAGCTCACTGTTCACTGTCTTCTCCAAATGGCAAGAGCAGCAAGAACTCTAAAGTTGAATCTAAGCTTCAATTGTCCATATCTTGGTCAAAACAAGTCCGAATCCAACTTTCCAAAGGTCAAAATTGGGCAGAATGAAATACTCTACAACATGGAACCATCAAAACTTGAAAACAAAGAAGTTTAATAGATCAAAACCACCAAAATCCAAAAGTAGCAAAACTCTAGATCTACAAGAATTAAAGCCTCAAAATGGAAAATGACAAGTTCTAATGTGATTTAGAATCATGAGGAGAAGCTAATGAAACCATCAAAAGGAGTTCTCTTGTGGAAGCAAGTTGCACTTGCCTATGGTGTTCTTGGTTGGTGGAGAAGAGTAATGGTGGGGGAAGTTGAAGTAAATGAGAATTATGGAGGAGAGAGAAGGTTGGCGGGGATAATAAAGAGGGGGGTTGTGGTAGAAATGAAGGAGAAGCATAGGCTAAGGTGTTCCACCCTTGGCCCATGATGAACCAAGCATTGGGCCGGCCGAACCAAGCCAACCCAAACCGAGAGTAAACAAGCCAAGCCAAACCAAGGAGATATGCAAATACAAGATAAAATACGTATATGTATTCCAAATACGTAATACGAACAACAGGCATTACAACTCTACCCACCTTAAAAGAATTCCGTCCTCGAAATTTAATTAAGAGGCTAGAGGGACAAGAACAAGCTACACTATTCACAGGCAATTATACTAGGCAATCAATCAATCATGCAAGCAAGGAATTGATGGCATGAGGCATAAGAAAGACATTATACCTCACGAGTCAAACAAGTCAGGATATCGCGATCGGATATCATCCTCACGCTCCCACGTTGACTCACCCAAAGAGTGATGACCCCAAGCAACTCGGACTAACTTGATAGTCTTGTTCTTGAGGATCTTCTCTCTCCGGTCCAATATAAACACGGGCCTCTCCTCATACGAAAGGTTGGTACCAACAACCAATTTCGAATGATCCAGGATGTGGCTCGGGTCCGGGATGTACCGTCGTAATTGGGATACATGGAACACGTCATGCACCTCGCTTAGCGACGGTGGAAGAGCGAGACGATAGGATACATCTCCTACTCGCTCCAGAATGTCAAACGGTCCTATATACCTAGGACTAAGCTTGCCCCGTACGCCGAAACGAATGACGCCACAGTTAGACGAAATCCTCAGGAATACATGATCGCCGACCGAGAACTCGAGAGGACGCCGATGAGAATCGGCCCAATGGCGCTGGCGATCTTGGACAACTCGAAGGTGATCTCTGACTCGCCTGACTACTTCAACGGTCTGAGCAATCATTTTTGGACCAAGCATCTGCCTCTCTCCAACATCATCCCAGGCTAACGGGGATCAGCACTTCTTGCCATACAGTGCCTCGAACGGTGCCATCTGGATACTGGCCTGGAAACTATTATTGTATGAGAATTCTACTAGGTGCAAATGATCTTTCCATGAACCATCGAAGTCAAGTGTGCAAGACCGCAACATGTCTTCAAGAGTCTGGATCGTGCGCTCCGACTGGCCATCCGTCTGTGGGTGATATGCTGAACTGAACTGGAGATGAGTTCCCAAACTCTCTTACAAGCTGCGCCAAAAGTGCGACGTGAATCTTGAATCTCGGTCCGAGGTGATACTAACTGGCACACCGTGCAATCTGACAATCTGCCTGAGGTACATCTCTGCTAGCTGAGCCGTCGACTGACCAACTCTGAATGGAAGAAAGTGAGCCACTTTCGTGAGCCTATCAACTATAACCCAGATAGCATCTCTACCAGCTGGGATCTAGGTAGTCCAGTCACAAAATCCATGGTCACATGCTCCCACTTCCATTCTGGAATCGGCAAGGGCTGAAGAAGTCCAGCGGGCCTCTGATGTTCGGCTTTAACTTGTTGGCAAACCAAACACCGAGAGACAAACCGAGCTATCTCCCGTTTCATGCCATTCCACCAGAAATACTGCCGGATATCACGGTACATCTTCGTACTGCCGGGGTGGATGGAATACTGCGAATTGTGCGCTTCTGACATGATCTCCTGTCGGATATCTCCGCTGGGTACACAAATACGCTTACCATGTCGAAGTGTACCACCCTCATGAATGCATAACTCTGGTCTTCGTCCTGCTTCACACTCTGCTCTGAGTCGCTGAAGCTTGGAATCTGTCGACTGCGCCATCCGAATCCTCTCGACTATAGTGGACTGAACTTGCATGCTGGCCATCAAGGCCACACTGGAAGGGAGAACAACTTCTATACCCATCTTCTGAAGATCGGCTAACAGCTCTGGCTGCGCTGTTAGGAAATAAGCTCCGGTTCTCCTGCTCAATGCATCCGCAACAACATTGGCCTTCCCAGGATGATACTGCAGGTTGACATCATAATCCACAAGAAGCTCCAGCCACCTCCTCTGACGCATGTTAAGATCCTTCTGGGTGAAAACATACTTCAGGCTCTTGTGGTCGGTAAAAATCTCCACCCTGTCTGTCACGACCCGCTACCCAAATTGTTGGGCCAGGCCGAGTCATGCCCAGCCTACGTTGAGATAAAACGTAGTAAGCTGTTCTAAAGACAACAGGATAAGACTAAATGTGCTAACAGTTCTATAAGTGAAGAAGAATCATAAATGCTCCAAACACAAAAGTTGTCGTATATAGTAAAATATCCAAGTACAAGTAAACTGAAATGTAAAACTGGATACATGTCCAGTTACAAAATGATATAGTCTAATACATGTCTACTCTCAAAAGTCTAAGTAAACAAAAGACAACTAGGCGAGGTTCCCTGCAGGAACATCCTCGTAAAGCAGAGCCGGGTCCTCGGCAGTATCTCTATAGTATGTGTCACAGAGTAACTCCTCCTCAGTAAGGACACCTACAACGTTATCCTGTCAGGACGGGAGCAAGTACTAAATCTAACAAACATATAATACTGATCATATGATGAAAAGGAAATGACATATCATGTTGGTTCAGTTTTAGGTATGTTTTAGAATGGCGACAGATATACATTTTAAAGTTTAAAACTGTAGTAGGTGAGTGATCAGTCAATAGGTAATCAGGATGTACAGCGGTACATATCAATTTTCTGATGTGCACATACGTACACATAACGGCATCGGTGTATATCCATACACAAATGCGGGACCAGACATACGACACAGATACATATAGAATATAACAGTGCTCGGTAAATACATACGGAGAAGGGGGTCATGATCACGTACACTACTAGCAGTTTCCCCTTAACCCGTTATTTAAGCATGTGAGAGAGATTATGAGATACGGTATAAACATGGTAAAGACTGAAAGTAATACAACATGTAAAGTTCTAACTTGCTACCCCAAGGATCAGCATTTAACATGGTTGGTGATTCACAGTTTTATGGTTTATAGCAGTATGTAAAGTTCGTAGAAAGTACTTGCCTCTAGCAAAGCAAAACAAAACAAGCTGCGATAACAATGCTATGGATGTCCAGTAACTCGTCGCTGTAGAAGTAAATACAATAACTTAGTTTACACTAAGCTAAAACACTAGGACACTAATTGGTGAAACACGACTTGTGACTGGACACCTAGCCAAAATGATGACTTGGCATAGGAGACCAATGTGGGGTGACACACTATGTTAACTAACTTTCTAGGGTCTTTACACTAGTGAGGGATGGGGTTCAACACGACTAAAACTCCAAATAACACAAAAAACTACAAGTCGTAATTAATCAATAAATAAATTAAAAGATCATTGTGTTCTAACAATTTTTGAAGTAGACAAAAAGCCTAGTTTTTCTTAAAGTAAAGTACCAAGGTGATCCTTGTTAATCATAGAAATTTATTATAATTTTTCTGGAATTTATTAACCAGTACAAATATTTTATAAAAATCAGTTTTCCTAAGTATACAGAAAATGAGTTTTGGTTTCATATGCCAAACTAGTGGCAAAACAGTAAATTAAATACTAACAAAATTATACTAAATTAGCTAACTTAACATAGTATCTAAAAAATATTTTTCCATAATTTTAGCAGCACTTTAAGTATTTTTAGAAAATCAAAAACAGCATTGCACACAATAATTAATTATCTGCGTATTTTGTCCATGTATATAATTTGAACCAAAGTTCAAATACAGGACCCAAGGCCATGAATCAAGTCCAATATGACTTGTACAGGTCTTGAATGTGTGAAAACACATTTGAGCCCAAATACCCATGCTAGGCTTGGACACCAAATGGTTGCAGTAAATTAAACACAATGAAAATACAATTTGGTAATAGTCAAAATAAATATTATTATTTTAATAAGGTAAAGTTTTACATAGTAACTATAAAAGTATGAACATTATTTTATATAAATAATTTACACTAAGCTAAGTAAAATACATATAGGAAATAATATATATATATATAAATATAGGGATATTTATATATATAGGAAAATGCTCAACTATATATTATATATATATATATATACAAATATATGTATATATACATACATATAAAAAAAATACTCAACTATATAATATATATATATATATATATATATATATATATATATATATTTTTTATAATATACTCAACTATATAATATATATATATATATATATATATATATATATATATATATATATATATATATATATATATATATATATATATATATATATATATATATATATATACAAAATGATGTATACATATATAATAGTATATATATAATAATATATATATATACACAAGGAAATATATATATACATAAAATAATAAAGTATAAAAGGATGAAGTATATATATATATATATATATATATATATATATATATATATATATATATATATATATATATATATATATATATATATATATATATATATATATATAAAAGATATAGTATATATATATATAAAATATATATATATATATATATATATATATATATATATATATAAAAAGAAAACAACAAGTATATATATACATAAATATAGTATATATAGTAATACATATATATATACACAAATAAATGTATATACATATAAATATAAATATATATATATAAAGAAAAAGAAAAAGAAAAAGGAAAAGAAAAGGGAAAGGAAACAGAAAGGCTCGAACCCGAGCCAACAGAGCGCGGGGGGGGGGGGGGGGGGGGGGGGGGGTTAGGCTCTGTCGGGCTGGCCAGGGGGTCAGCCCATGGGTCGTATTAGGGATAGGGTTTTAGTTTATTTTATTTCGTTTTAGGTTAGACATTATATATAAAAAAAAATATAAACACGAGCCTGTGTCCGGACAGTTTGGGACACAGGGATCCTCGTGTCTGTGCTATGCACGACACGCACGAGCTCAGCCTCGCGTGTCCGAGCACAGCACCATGCTCGTTGTGTCCTGACGAGTCTCGTGCGTGAAGGCGAGACACGCATGACACGATTGAGTTCTGTTACTCACGTGTCCGACTTCTCGAAGAAGTTTCGAAGGCGAAGGCGGCGGCTTGGGGCGTCGGGACGGTGGCGCTCTGGTGGCGCTGCGTCCAGCTCGGCGTGGCGAAGCGGATGGCGGTGGTGGTTGGTGGTGAAGGTCGTCGGTTGGGGCGAAGCAGTGTTCGCCGGAGTAGGGTTAGGGTTTGGGGGTTCGTCGGGGAAGAAGGGGGGTCGTCGGTTGCTGTGGGGAGAGTTTAGGGTTAGGGTTTAGGTCAGGGGAGAGTGGGGGTTTAAATAGGGGGGTTGAGGTCGGTGGGGTCAGCCGGGAAAGGCGGAGGCAGCGGTCGTAGTCGGTCGGGGCAGTCGTCGGGGGTGGGTGAGAGCTGGAGGAGAGAGAGTGAGTTGGTCGGGGGGGTTTGGGTAATTAGCAGTTAGGTCCTTGGGGATTAGGAAATTACACAAAGGCATTTTTGTGAGCAAATACAAAATAGAAATTGCAAACTGATATAAAAATAATTTGAATAATTACAAAACAGTATTAAAAAAATTCTAGTAATTGCAAATTGATATTAAAACATTTTTAGAAAATTACAACTTGATATTTTTTGTATTAAAACTCATTAAAATATTAATTAAAAATTCTAGAAAAATTCCTAAAAATCCTAATAATTATTTTAAGGCTAAAATTAACATTAAAAATTAATTAGCACTAATAAAACTAAAATTGAAAAACAGGGGCTTACACTGTCTCCGTACAAGTAGTGCCTCCACATCTTAAGTGCAAACACCACTGCTGCCAGCTCCAAGTCATGGGTTGGGTAATTCCTCTCATGATCACGAAGTTGTCGTGACGCATAAGCTATCACCTTCCCATGCTGCATCAGAACACATCCTAAACCTCTGCCTGAAGCATCACAGTACACTGAGAATCCTCCGGTCCCATCTGGAAGCGTGAGAATAGGAGCTGTTATCAGGCCTCGCTTCAACTGCTCAAAAGAACTCTGACACTCTGCTGTCTAAGCAAACTGCGCATCCTTGCGGGTCAACTGGGTCAATGGTGCTGATATCCGAGCAAAGTCTGAAACAAACCGTCGGTAATAGCCGGCCAATCCAAGAAAACTACGAACCTCTGCAACGGTGCTGGGCACTGGCCATGACTCAATAACCACAATCTTTTGGGGATCCACTTCTACTCCTCCTCGAGTGATGATATGACCCAAGTACGAAATGCGATCGAGCCAGAACTCGCATTTACTAAACTTGGCATATAACTGGTGCTCTCTAAGGATCTGAAGAACTATACGGAGATGCTGCTCATGCTCTGCCTCACTCTTGCTGTAGACCAGAATGTCATCCAAGAACACAATCACAAACTGATCCAAGTAAGGCATGAAGATGCGATTCATGAGGTCCATGAATATTGTCGGCGCATTGGTTGCTCCAAAAGGCATAACAAGGAACTCCCAATGCCCATATCTCGATCTAAAAGCTGTCTTCGGGATGTCCTGCTCTCTGACTCTGATCTGGTGATATCCTGAGCGCAAGTCAATCTTCGAGAATACTGATGCCCCCTTGAGTTGATCAAACAAGTCATCTATCCTCGGAAGAGGGTATCTGTTCATGATTGTCACTGAGTTCAAGGTACGATAATCAACACATAACCTGGACGTACCATCCTTCTTTTTTCACAAGAAGCATCGGGGCTCCCCAAGGCGATCCACTAGCACGAATGAATCCCTTGGTTCTGAGTTCTTCAATCATCTTGTATAATATCTCCAACTCTGACGGCGCCATCCAGTAGACTCTCTCTGACACTGGGGCTGTCCCGGGAATCAAGTCTATAGTAAACTCGATCTCCCGCTCCGGAGGCATACCTAGAAGTTCTTCTGGGAAAACATCTGGAAACTCATCCACTATCCTGGGCAACTGAACTGCTGCTACTGCCATCCGCAATATCGGAGGAGAAGGCTCAACCTCGCCTCGAGAGAAAGAAAACTCTGGCTCTCCTGGAATGCTAAAAACAACCCTACCAATATGGCAGTCTATCCTAGCATACTGGTTCCTCAACCAATCCATCCCTAAGACCACATCATAATCGGACATCGGGAACTCTATCAATCTAGCGGGGAATTCTCTACCGCTAACTACGATCCGACACGAGGAAAACACTCTATCTACTCCCACAAGTCCGTTACCAGTAAGTATATTAAGCCTTACTGATAATGACTCGGGCTCCAATCCTACCCGTGTCGCGAATCATGTAGACATAAATGAATGCGATGCACCAGAATCAGATAAAGTTGAAGCTGGAAAAGAGTTGACGAGAACAGTACCTGCCACTACCTCTCCTGGTGCCAATCCTTCCTCCACGTTCATCACCATAGCCTGACCGTGCCCTCGGGGTGCTGGTCCCCTCTGCTGAAATCCTCGCTGCCTGCTCTGACTCTGGGCTTAGACTTGTACATACTGCTGGGGGTTCTGCTGCTGGAACACTTGGGTCTGAGGCGGCAAGGGCCTCGGCAATGGATACTGCTGCTGCTGGACCGGAGCTGGTCCTCTCACCGAAGAACTAGAAAGGTTGGACGATGATGAACCACCCCTATTCGGACAGGATCCAACCCTATGGTCTGGTGCTCCATAAGCCAGACACAATCCTTGTGCCCTGCGACATTCTGCCACCACATGGCCTGGCTTCCCACAATGAGAACAACCCACCGCGGAAGATTGCTTCTGCTTCTGCTGCTGCTGAGGGTGCGTCGGAGTTGAATGCTGAACTGACGTCACTGAGGCTGCTCGCCTCGGAGCCCCAATAGTCAAGGCCCTGGCTGCCGGGGCTGGTGCTGAAGACTGATTCATCTGGCCGTGAGATCTCTTCCGACCCCCGGCCCTATCCACAATCCTCTGGGAGGTATACTCATGCCTCCGGGCTGCTCTCAAGACTGCATCAAAAGTCTGATGCTCAAACTGCTCAACTGCCAACAAGATCTCCAGGTTAAGTCCTTGCTGGAACCGCTGGGCTCTATCATACTCGGTTGCCACCAAAGTGGGAGCAAACCGACTAAGTCTAGAAAACTCGGCCGTATATCCGTCGACCGTCCTGCCCATCTGCTTCAGATTGGTAAACCTCGTCTGCAGATCATACCGAGCCACGGTATTGAAATACTTGGTCTGGAATCTCTCTCTGAATACTGCCCAAGCAATGGGTGCTGCTAATCCAACGGCCTGCGCTGCCCACCAGCTGCGGGCAAGATCTAACAACTGCAGGCGCACAACGGCCACCTTCTCGTTCTCTGGAGTCCTGGCTGCTTCGAGAATCACCTCAGTGTCTTGAAGCCAAGCATCTGCTGCGATAGCATCTTCACTACCGTCAAAGAATGGAGGGTTCAAGCGCTTGAAGCTGTTGGCCGCGCTGTTCCCTGGATGACCACCTCTAGTCAAAGCATCCGCCACTGCCTGTTGCAAGGCATCTCCACGACGATCTTGAGAAGCTATCAAGGTCCTGACGAGACCTACCAAAGTGCCGTCATCATGTTCTACAGGTTGAACTGGCTGGACTGGTGGCTCTCCGCCAGAAGGCACGACTCTGGAAGCTACTCCAGAATACTGGATTTGATCTCCAGGTTGCTGCTGGTCCGCGGGAGGTGCTCCGCCTTGTTGATCGGCCGGGTCAGGTTCTATGCCGCTGAAGAAGACGACATAGGAAACAATAAGGAAGGACCAGGACAGAGCAACGATACAAGCATATGATCAGGACAAGAATCCAGGGATTCAGAAGATACGAGCAGAGATCAAAGGCGAATATTGATTGAGACATCTATTCGGTAAACCCCCACATATCTTGATTTACAAGACCTGCATGGGCCACCACTTAAACCATGTCACGCCCCAGAACCAGAATACTGGAGAGCGGGGGCAGACATAGCCAGCTACGTATATTGAAATGGATTCCATCTCGCTATACGGTCACGGCTGTCTAGGATACATGAGGGTTTATTTTCAAGCCAACAGTCTCTTAAGGTCATGAACAAGCCTAGTGTCTCAATCATAAGCAAGTAAGTAAGAGTCACAAGATGTATGATCATTAAATATACAATAATAAGGCATCCCAAATATTACATATTCAGCTGATCATGAAGCTAGTCGTTACAAAATGTTAGGACTAGCAAGAGTTTAGTCATACATGATCAACCCTAGGATTTGTCAATCATGTTACAGCCCGTAGGCAGACAGTAAGTAAGTGCAATCGAGCTAAACAGGTGCTCGTCGGCTAAATGTCTCAAAAGAATATTTTTTTACAATAGAGCGGGAGAGCCAAAAATAACCCACTCGTTGCCAGGGTTTCGTCTAGTGGCCACCATCTGGCTGGAAAGTCGGTAGATCCTCTGGAGCTGCTCCAAAATCTGGCCACACAAAACCAGCTGGGTCAGACCCCAGAAAGATCAAGTGCCACAAAGGAAGCTTCACTTAAGAGCTAAAACCAGCAATCAGCACAAGATATAAATAAAAGTAAGAACTGGAAATAAAGAAAATACACCAGGATGATATACGACGAGATAACCATAGAACTATTCAGATAACCAGGTTACAACCCGTAAACCAAATAAGGACCGGGGTTGTAACCCTTCGTCTGAACAGAACTTGGAATTCTCACCATTTATCGGTAAAATAAATACAAGCATTCTGGTCATGCAGTAATCTGGAACAGGATTAGGGCAAGTCTAGACTGGTTAGACTCCATCCAATCATTTTACGGCCAAGCAAGAATTACGGCTTGATACTTTAACTAACTAGGGTTGTCACAAGCCTAATTACTAACAAGATGCAGTGAGATTATTCCACAGCCACAAGCCCTGCAGACCATCCAGGTTCCCCGGGTTAAAAGATTAGAGTTGAATTCAGGTGGGTACATCGTCCAGGAAACGAATGTACCCTTAGGTAGCTTGAAGGGTGCAACACATGACAGTGTGCTGGAAATATGCCCTACTCGACGGCAGGCTACAGATCCCAAGGCGTGCCCAGGTAACGGGATTGCCTGTAGCTGGGAAATCTCTTCATGACTAATGTATTAATCTAGTTGTTAAACTTAGTCCATTTTAGTAGGTACTCCTGACCGTGGTACTCAGGAGTCCCCTCCTAGACATGATGCAAGACAAGACTGGATTATTTGTACAAGCACAATCGCCCACGGTGTCCAGGTTATTTATACAGGTCATGTCATGTCAGGTAGCCGTCGCAACAGCTTATCAAGATATAACATGTCAGGTTTATTATACCAAGTATACTTGTCAGGAGTGCGCCACGACGGGCCACTATCAGGTCATGTCAGGTCATTAGGTCAGGAGTGCACCACTACGGGTCACTATCGTGTCATTTTTAGGTATCATTTCCAAACATATTAAACAAATCCATGATTATCAAGTTCATGACAAAAGGCGTAAGGATATAAAATGGACGTTAAATATCTAATAAAATATTAATATACAGGGCTATAGAAGATCAACGGTAATCAGGCTACGCTCAAGCCAGGCTACGCTCAGGCTAGCGTACGCTCAGGTCTGCGTACGCTCGAGCTAGCGTACCAAAGGTTCTATACACTTCCAATGGGGAGCGTACGCAAGGGTCAGCGTACACAAGGGCACGCTCAAGCTACAGGTCAGCGTACGCTCAAGCTACAGGTCAGCGTACGCTCAAGCTAGCGTACGCTCAAGACACGCTACCAACAGGCAGCGTATCAAGTCTAGTATACGCTCGCTAAAGAGCAGCGTACAAAAGTTAGCGTACGCTCGCTAAAGAGCAGCATACACAAGTCAGCGTACGCTCGCTAAAGAGCAGCGTACACAAGTCAGCGTACGCTCGCTAAAGAGCAGCGTACACAAGTCAGCGTACGCTCGCTAAAGAGCGCACGCAGCTCAGTGGCGTAAGCTAAAAAGCTAGCTCACTGTTCACTGTCTTCTCCAAATGGCAAGAACAGCAAGAACTCTAAAGTTGAATCTAAGCTTCAATTGTCCATATCTTGGTCAAAACAAGTCCGAATCCAACTTTCCAAAGGTCAAAATTGGGCAGAATAAAATGCTCTATAACATGGAACCATCAAAACTTGAAAACAAAAAAGTTTAATAGATCAAAACCACCAAAATCCGAAAGTAGCAAAACTCTAGATCTACAAGAATTAAAGCCTCAAAATGGAAAATGACAAGTTCTAATATGGTTTAAAATCATGAGGAGAAGCTAATGAAACCATCAAAAGGAGTTCTCTTGTGGAAGCAAGTTGCACTTGCCTATGGTGTTCTTGGTTGGTGGAGAAGAGTAATGGTGGGGGAAGTTGAAGTAAATGAGAATTATGGAGGAGAGAAAAGATTGGTGGGGATAATAAAGAGGGGGGTTGTGGTGGAAATGAAGGAGAAGCATAGGCTAAGGTGTTCCACCCTTGGCCCATGATGAACCAAGCATTGGACCGGCCGAACCAAGCCAACCCAAACCGAGAGTAAACAAGCCAAGCCAAACCAAGGAGATATGCAAATACAAGATAAAATACGTATACGTATTCTAAATACGTAATACGAATAACAGGCATTACAACTGCTACTTTTGATTTTGACTTTTCTCAACCTTCGAGTCCATAGTAGGGACGAGGATTGACTGCTTGAACTAACCTGCGACTCCACACTAGGGGCGAGGGTTAGTTATTTGTTCCAACCTGCGAGTCCACATTAGGGGCGATTGTTTATTTCTTGAAGCTAACTTGCGACTCCATACTAGGGGCGTCACGCCCCGATCCGGGAAATCGTTCGTCCTCGCTAGATTTTACCCAAATCATCGTTCTCGCTGGGGCGTGATGTCGTACGAGCCTGGAGTTGCGCTCATGCAAGGCAAGATAACGGTTCACATAGTGATTATCTCAAATTCGTAACATAAGCATCGGAAGGAAACAAAGAATATAATAAGAATCTCTTTTATTCATAATGAACTAAAGATTACAAAGGCTCTGAATAGCCTAACATATATGCCAATTGGCTACAACGCTCATGATCTCTCTAGCTCACAAAGGATTACATTGTTCCATACATTATGCCTCTTTATAGACACCAAGTTGTCTTCGGCCGAACATCTCCATCTCGCAAGTCCGAACGCCTATGCGGTGCTTCTCTTGAACGCCAAGGACTCCATGCCTCGGCACGTCCAAGCCAAGCTCCGCCCCGTGCCGATCATAACCTGAGCCTGCACACAAACTAGTAGGAGATTAGTGCTTTCGTCCTCGCTTTGCACTGATCAAAACCCGCTGGCACCCAAACCAAACACTAAATCATTTAGTGAAACATGCATCTTAATTGGTGATCTTTCTATTTAGCCTTAGGATCAGTTTTATGGCAATATTCGATGTATAACAATATATCATAAATGTGTCCTATACCATGTTCCTGCAGCAGATACAGTTAGACATAATCTGAAACATAAACATAGTGTTTCGTGCTCATCTCTATTCCTCTTTGCCTAGCCTGCCATGGTTAGAACTTACATAAGCAATCGTACGATTCGCGCAACCAACCAATCATAACCGTAAATATATGCATAAGGGTGGCAGGCCCTGCGCCTGTACCCAACTCTCATCTCAGCCCACCGGCCCTATCTATATGAAGGTCACGGTGTTTCACACCGTAATGGACTTGGCATCTCTTATGTGTAAGCCTACAATCACTTTGATACGGGTTGCTAGCCCAGTATTCGAAGGATCCCAAACTTACGAATATCATAGCTTATCACAGCACTGGACGGTCGTAATCTGTCCGAATGTTGTGTACCATAAATACCACACATAATTCCTTCATAGGCCGAACGGTCCCGGTGCCCCGGCGTAACCGTCCGAGGGAAGCCGCACCCGTGCACGGGCCATCCGAGTCAATTGACCATATAATACGTACCATAGCATACAAGTCATACATTCCAACCATCCTCCGTTCTATAAACATAGTCTCGCACCATAAGCATATTCGCGTCTCATAAACATAATCCACCATCCATATAGGGAGCTCCGTCGGCGTTATGCCCCAACACATCCATATTGATACACGACGCCCAACGACTTAGTCATCTCGTACTCATATTCAACGCGTACCATTCGTAAGTCATTCTCATATCCTAGTTCCGTAGTTACTTAGTCTTTTCGTAGCATAAGTGTCCGAGGACACGCTCAGTGCCGTAATCAATGTTCTACGCCTAGTGTTCAATATTTTCGGAGGCGTGCACGTGATGCACATCTTGATATTTTCTTTCAATGTTCTACCATCACCGCCCTACCGCGACCCGTGCACTTGATGCACGTCGCTTCAATTGTTCAATATTCTTTCTTAGTGTTCGACACATACTTGGATCTTCGTCACTGAGCCATGCTCGCTAACTCGATAACATCTTACGTATACAATGCTATGTTTTATTAGACGTGAAGGAATAGGGAGAGAGAGTCAAGAACCCGCCCACCTTAAGCCGATATGCCTTGCCGTCTCGCCGATTGAAGTATCTCGCTTCCATAACTCGATCGCATAGCTAACTCCTGGACTTAGCCTTTCCTTTGAACTACTCGGTTGATTTGGCCTATCGTGCCCATGCCACAATCCGTTGCAAGGCCACGATTTGGTTTCGCGGACACTTCATTGCATAAGGCAAAATGTCGACCTCTTATCGTCCAGCGTAAAAGCATAGCCTGCACACCAGATCAACTAAAATCAGCACTTGCTTCAAACGGGACTTATCCTTTGCATCGATTCGATTCATAGATTCCAATCGACTCAAAGCTTACCTTTGGCCAACGTAACTCTCGCATCGATTTACATAGATACCTCATCCGGTCAACGCAACCCTTCGAGTCAACGACTCATCGTAATACACCGTGCGGAGCGGGGCATTACATAATATACCACTCAAAATCAGGTTTGTCCTCGAACCGAAACCAACACTTAATCCAAGTGCCTCGCTAGATCATTTCACGATCTCGTGCTACTATCGTTGGAATCATACAACTTAGTTTGGATCATACACATATTTTAGGTGTCCCACCAATATATGTATTTCAGCCAAGCTCAGTTGTAGGATATCGGGACAACTATCAAGCTCCACTTAAATCCTCAAGCACCAATCAGTTCGTACTCGACTTAGTCAAATCTTAGCGCCTATTCCCAAAATACTTCTCGTATGTTTATTCTATAACATGCGATCATCTTTCAATATCTTGCACATAACTTAATTCAAACCATAACTTCGATCTCATAAGTTTCTCGCCGATCATCTAACACTCGCATTGCATCAAGTCATTGCGCATCCGATCGCAACAATTCCCCGCAATGCCTATTCGCCCAACCGTTTCCTATCTCTCGTATAGCTCAAGTCTTTCATCCAATCCTTCATAATATTTAGCCTTAATGACATAGACTAGGTCCACATGTCTCTATTTTCCTTTGCTTACAATCCATACTAAGTCTTGCACACAACTATCCCAACACGACCCACGTTCTCGAACTGCCTACGCATCGCGTCTGGGGCTACCCCCGCTAGGTAACTTATCCAGACATCATGCTTAATCTCTTCCGACATAAGAGGTCTACTTGAGTCTACGATGCTCAAAGGCAACAATCTTTCTGACCCAAGGTCTCTTACGATATGCCCATCTCCTATTCTCGATCGAGTACAATCCTTTACTCACTTTTCGAATCAATCCGACTAGTTCGTTTCGTAACATAGATAGCACGCTCAACACACTTAGCCTAACCGTTACTCAACCGATCTACGACACACTCTTAGGGTCATCCCACTATCCGTCGTTCTCGTGCATTGCAGAATCCTTACAATCGCCTTACCGCATCACTACGCTAAGTATGTTTCTCAATATCTATTCAATCATCGACTAACCAAGTCTATCTGTGTATCCATTCGATCTATCATAAACTTTCTAACCATATCGATCTAGTCGAATACTGCTCGCTATCTTCTGAAACATGATACTCACTCGCTTAGACTTATCCTCAACATGCACTACATCGATCATTCCTTATCCTTAATAAAATTTCTTATGCGACTTCTTTAGGGTCATCCTATGGGACTCCAACATTCACTTGATTTGGCGGTCAAGTCTTCTAGGGTCATCTGCCCCGAAACTACGCTCGATAATTGAAGATCATCAACGAGGGACAGTTACAACGAACCATGCTATATCCTATCGCGACGCCAAATCAATTTCCGACAATTCCTATGAGACTTTTATCCTATCCGACATCATTCACCAATCCATAGTTTATCTATCCCTTCGCGCAACTGATGCGCCGTAATTACTCGAATGACTCATGCGCTTGCGCGCCGTTACTACTCGAATCACTCATACATTACCGTCGACTATCTCTGCTAGTCGCATGACATCTACTCGCCTCAAATCCGAGTTTACCTATTCGTGATCATAGTCCGACACATTCCGTACTCATCGAAACCATCCTCGAACAACTTTCACATCAAACCACAAGTCAAATCCAATTGCCACGCCTTGCAAGTTCGATCATCCCTGCTGGATGAATCACCATACCAGCACTCACGCGAAATAAACGCCCTAATTTGGTGTGATGCATGTACGATGCTGTAGTTGCACTCACATAAGACAAGAATGTTAACATTGTGGTTATCCTCGAAACAATCAAGCACTTTCGTTTTCTTCCGAGTAACATCCATCGACTCTCAGATTCTCCGAAGAATTCCTATTGTTACCGTCCAAACTACCATCCACTTAACTTGCATCTTATTCATCCAACAACAATGCTCGACATAATTTTCTTTCATTCGATCAGAGTATCCTCGAGTTATTGTATATCATCTTTGATACGCCTCAATACCATCGTCGATATGCATAACTTGAACATCTTCCTCTCTCATAAGCTCAACTCGTTGCAATCATTGCATTATCCGAACTCGAATACGAATCAAGTCTCGTACTTATCAAGATCCATCCAGTTGTAACTACTTAACATCGTCGCAATACAATTTCTAATTCCCATATCCATGCTCATATCCTTAACTCGCACTTCCAAAATCGTTCTACTGACTCCTCGCGTTAACCCAAATTCGTTCGCACAATTTCTCCATACCTACTCAACACATTCCGAACAAGCTTTCGTACTGACTTAACTCAATGTAAATTCGATCGAGTCAATTATTTCCTTGACGTAATATTTCTTTCGCTATGCTCCGTCTATCGTTCGACTTACACTTAATAAATCCTCGTCCGACTCATCATCCATAGGTACGATTTTGTACATAATTGTTTGACTCAATTCATCGAAGCATACTTGCATTGACTTCCCTCAAGTCATTCCCACTCAAGTCTCGGTACTACTTCGTCCGTTGAGGACAAACATATCGTAACAACATAATCGTCTCAATGTAACCTATCATAAGTCACCAACCAGCTTAACATAGCTGTCGCTAAGTGGTATTTCATATACCACTCAGAAATCGAGCCTATCGTTATTGATACAATGTCTCACTGCATCGATCACACAATTGGTATTGCATATACCACTCGAAATCGAGTCATTACTCGACATCACATTCCGCATAGGTCCGACATCTCTTTCTCAATCAACTATTCCGTATGGCGATCTTTCCGATCCCAGCTCTAGCGTTAGCTTAAGTTTGACACACATTCAATCTAACCGTACCTTGGCGATCATATCGATCACATATGTAACATTCGCTTATTCAAATCTCAACGCGACGTACGGCCAACATAAACGTTCGCCTACTCAACTCGACTTAGCGACCAACTCGAATTAGCGACCAACTCGACTCGTTACTATCGCATCTGCGATCTTCCAATCTCACTCGTTGCAAATCGTGCAACAACTCATTCTCGATACTTAAGGCCTTTACTCAATCTCGTTTAACATATCGCTATCCATCTGCATAGCCATATAACATGCATCATAACATATCGACTCGTTGCACCGATGCAACAAACGATTTACGACTTGCTGCACTCCGTACAACCAACGACACATAACCATTCTCATAGCCACATAAGACGCATCGCCTCACATATCGATCCGTTGCACTTCGTGCAACCAACAACACATATCTCCTCGCACTTCGTACGACCAACAACACATAGCTCCTCGCACTTCATGCGACCGACCACACATATCGTTGCACTTCATGCAACCAATATCACCATATTCGTTGCACTTCGTGAGACCAGCACATTCCATAACTCGTTGCACTTCGTGCAACCAACACTCTCCGATGGCACTCGGAGATAGCGTGATAGTCACGACATACTTGTGGCAGACGTATGCACTTAATATAGACTTATTGTATGGAACAACCAATGTAGCGTCGAGCAGATCCATGAGCCATACGGTTGTGGAAATAACTTAGAGTCAACTGAATTTGATAGCGAAGCAACTGAGGGTCAAAGAGATTCATGCACGGTCCAAAGGATGGAACCGCTCTGATACCAACTTGTCACGCCCCGATCCGGAAAATCGCTCGTCCTCGCTAGATTTTACCCAAATTATCGTCCTCGCTGGGGCGTGATGCCGCATGAGCCTGGAGTTGCGCTCGTACAAGGCAAGATAACGGTTCACATAGTGATTATCTTAAATTCGTAACATAAGCAGCGGAAGGAAACAAAGAATACAATAAGAATCTCTTTTATTCATAATGAACTGAAGATTACAAAGGCTCTAAATAGCCTAACATATATGCCAATTGGCTACAACGCTCATGATCTCTCTAGCTCACAAAGGATTATATTGTTCCATACATTATGCCTCTTTATAGCCACCAAGTTGTCTTCGGCCGAACATCTCCATGTCGCAAGTCCGAACGCCTATGCGGTGCTTCTCTTGAATACCAAGGACTCCATGCCTCGGCACGTCCAAGCCAAGCTACGCTCCACGCCGATCATAACCTGAGCCTGCACACAAACTAGTAGAGGATTAGTGCTTTTGTCCTCGCTTCGCCCTGATCAAAACCCGCTCGCACCCAAACCAAACACTAAATCATTTAGTGAAACATGCATCTTAATTGGTGATCTTTCTATTTAGCCTTAGGATCAGTTTTATGGTAATATTCGATGTATAACAACATATCATAAATGTGTCCCACACCGTATTCCAGCAGCAGATACAGTTAGACATAATCTGAAACATAAACATAGTGTTTCGTGCTCATCTCCATTCCTCTTTGCCTAGCCTGCCATGGTTAGAACTTACATAAGCAATCATACGATTCGTGCAACCAACCAATCATAACCGTAAACATATGCATAAGGGTGGCAGGCCCTGTGCCTGCACCCAACTCTCATCTCAGTCCACCGGCCCTATCTATATGAAGGTTACGGTGTTTTGTACCGTAATGGACTTGGCATCTCTTATGTGTAAGCCTACAATCACTTCAATACGGGTTGCTAGCCCAATATCCGAAGGATCCCAAACTTAAAACTTACAAATATCATAGCTTATCACAGCACTCGACGGTCGCAATCTGTCCGAATGTTGTGCACCATAAATACCACACATAATTCCCTCCTAGGCCGAACGGTCCCGGTGCCCCGGCATAACCGTCCGAGGGAAGCCGCACCCGTGCACGGGCCATCCGAGTCCATTGACCATGTAATACGTACCATAGCATACAAGTCATACATTCCAACCCATCCTCCGTTCCATAAACATAGTCTCGCACCATAAGCATATTCGCGTCTCATAAACATAATCCACCATCCATATGGGGAGCTCCGTCGGCGTTATGCCCCAACACATCCATATTGATGCACGACGCCCAACGGCTTAGTCATCTCGTACTCATATTCAACGCGTACCATTTGTAAGTCATTCTCATAGCCTAGTTCCGTAGTTACTTAGTCTTTTCATAGCATAAGTGTCCGAGGATACGCTCAGCGCGTAATCAATGTTCTACGCCTAGTGTTCAATGTTCTCGGAGGCGTGTACGTGATGCACATCTCGATATTTTCTTTCAATGTTCTACCATCACCGCCCTACCGCGACCCGTGCACTTGATGCATGTCGCTTCAATTGTTCAATGTTCTATCTTAGTGTTCGACACATACTTGGACCTTTCGTCGCTAAGCCATGCTCGCTAACTCGATAACATCTTACGCATACAATGCTATGTTTTATTAGACGTGAAGGAATAGGAAGAGAGAGTCAAGAACCCGCCCACCTTAAGCCGTTACGCCTTGCCGTCTCGCCGATTGAAGCGTCTCGCTTCTATAACTCGATCATATAGCTAACTCCCGGACTTAGCCTTTCCTTTGAACTACTCGGTTGATTTGGCCTATCGTACCCATGCCACAATCCGTTGCAAGGCCACGATTTGGTTTCACGGATACTTCATTACATAAGGCAAAATGCCGACCTCTTATCGTCCAGCGTAAAAGCATAGCCTGCACACCAGATCAACTAAAATCAGCACTTGCTTCAAACGAGACTTATCCTTTGCATCGATTTGATTCATAGATTCCAATCGACTCAAAGCTTACCTTTGGCCAACGTAACTCTCGCATCGATTTGCATCGATACCTCATCGGGTCAACGCAACTCTTCGAGTCAACGACTCATCGTAATGCACCATGCGGAGCGGGGCATTACAGGGGCGAGGGTTAGTTATTTGTTCAAACCTGCAAGTCTACACTAAGAGTGAGGGTTTGATTATCTGTTTCTTGTCATGTGTTCATGTTTCCTTTCTAGCAGTTCATTTATGCGTAGTTGTTCACATATTCATGTTTTGTAGTTGCTTAGTCCATTTTCTGCTTATATCCTGGATATTCTTCATGTATGATAAACTGTTAGATATGCATGTTTTATGTATCTTGCTAGTCCCCTAAGGACCTGATGATCTTTTCAGGTAGTCGATTGCACGGAGTTAGTTAGCTGATGATGATGGTAGTTGATTACTTCAGACTCAGGTATATTTCGTGATTACATATTTACATCGGTTATTTGCACTCTGCTTGTTAGCCTAGTTTTATTGACTCATATTATTTCTTTGGAGACTAATCGAACATATATGCTAGTAGGTTGCAGACCATGAACCGTAATGTTCATTCTTGTTTTATATTCTTCTTATGGATTGAGATATAGTTTAACTTACCATATTAGACATGATACCCTATTCTGGATAGCGTATACGTATTCGAGTTGGGCTGGAGTCAGCTTGATACGTAGCTGGCTTGTGCACGCGCTCGTATCTCTAAAAGTGGGTGTGGGTTGTGACAGGAAGTGTGTGCATATATGGAGGGCTAGGGTTTGCTGTTGAGGAAGAAGAACTGGGTTCTGTCGACTGGGTAAAGTAAATGTAAGAAGAGAGAGAAAGGATTTTATTTGAGTTTAGGGTTTCCTAACTATATGAGAGTGAAGAAGAAGAAGAACCTAGGGTTAGGGTTTATAGATGGGAAGTTGCTGGCGATAGGAAGAAGAAAGGTTTGGGAATAAAAAGAGATGTTGGTTGTAGAAAGATTTTAGGGTTTTCTCTTCCCTTGTGATTGGCGGCTGGTTCAGTGAAAGAATAATGAGAGATGGAGAAGAAATATAAGAATTAGGTTTTCTTTGAGTTGAGAGATGCAGAATAGGGAGGGGGAGGGGTAAAAGAATACTGTGTAGAGTGTTGGGTTTTTAAGTTAGGGTTTGATTTTACTTAGGTCGGGTCGAGCTAAGAGGGAGTTAAGGCTGGGCTAGTGAATGGTTAATCAGGAAATATTGGAAGAAATAAGGAAAAGCAGTAGTATCAATAGCATGGGCCAGGTTGGTTGTTGTATTGGTGATGGGCTGCAGCTCTGGACCGATCTAGGGAGCCTGCAGCAGTAGTCCTGGGTCAGGTCTGATCCAGTGATCAGACTGGGTTATTTCATTGGGCTGGGTTACTATTAGAGTTACTATTATTACTAATGTTCTTACTTTTATTGTTACCATTATTATTATGGTTATTATTGATAATTCGTATTAAGTAATTTTAGTTAATTTAATTTTCATTAGTATCATTATCTTTATTATCATTTCTTGATAATATTTTAGTTGTAGTTTGCCAATATATATTGTAATCTTACTAGTATTTAGATAACATCGTAATTGTATAAATATTGATTGTAGCTAGCAAGTATTTCTAAATGATTTTTGTTAAACTATATAGTTCAAAGTATTTTACAAATAATTATTAGTTTTATAATATAACGTTACTTTCTAGATAAAATTGCTATTATTAATATTAATATTTATAGTAAATATTACTTATTAAAAAATTCTATTTTGCTAGAATTATTGTTCTAATTAGATACCCTAAATTAGTGTTATTTTACTAAAGAATTAATTTGCGGGTAAATATATATTTCTAGCAAATGCCTATAGTTTAAAATTGCTATAATATTATGATAAGTATTAATTGCTAGCATCTATATTTTACTATAGAAATTTTACTAAGATATTTCCTTGTTGGCTAGTATATAGTGATATAGATAGTTAATGACATTGACTAGAATTTAACTTATTATTGCCCTACCTCTAGGTGGAGACATTAAGACATATTGACTTGCAAGGACAAAGGCAAGTACGCCGACTTGAACTCTTTACTTTGTATTTCTATCTTGCTTCATGTTCTCATATTGGACACGTTGTACACACGATTGTTTATGTGCTTCTGGTTCTGATACTTATCATGTTCTTGTTCTTTACTTGTATATTGGGGGAGGGAAAATACTACAGATATGTGACCAAATCCAAATATTAGTTAGGCATTCAATAGCTTAGGTTTCACATCGAGCACGTGGGACTCTAAGCCATACCATTATTCCTGTGCTTATTCATGTGCTTACCCCAGTCGGTCACATACTCTGGTAGCTATTTCAAAATTCACTATTGTATTGACTGTCTTATTCATTGTTCCAATTCTTGTACTACAGTTTCATATTCCAGTTTTGGTACTATTATTTCATACTGTAGTGAGTTCATATCATTACTTGTGCATTTCAGTTTACTTTGTATAGTATTTCTCGTCGGGGTTGTACTTTGCTTCTTTCCTGACTGAATATGTTGCAAGTATACTTGAGGATGTTGTACCACCTTTTATGGACTAGAGCTTGAGGCCATACTGAGGAGGATGACATGTTTCAGGACATAGGATTTGTAAAGATCTAGCCTAGTTCATTTCCTAGTTTTGTTTTAGAGATTTTATCCTGTATATTGTATTGAGATTTCAGAGTTGTATATTTTATTCTGGTTATCGGATTTATCTCCGACATTATTATTTCTTTTATTTTATCTGGTGACTTAGAGTTTTTCTTAGAATTATACAACTTACTGGTTGCATCTTCCTACATAGGCTTGGTATGTCCGACTCGTATCCGATTATTCGGAAGCGGGTCATGACACATATATAGTATAAACCCGTATATATCTATATATGTATACATATTTTATTTATATAATTGGAGAAGCATGTAAATAACGCAGTAGGTACAGAAGCACAGAAGACAATAGTTGCTTCACATACTTCACAGAAGCGCATGAGACATACAAATTTCTGTGCACTTCAAGAACTCGTGCTATACAAAGATAGTGCATAAAGGAAAGTTCTTTATTAACATCATATTTAGAAAAGATCTATTACAGACTATTCATGGTTACATATAAAGACTAAAACCTAAAAGCACAGTCTGCAAAGTGCACAGTCTTCAGGAGCGCGCAATCCCCAAAAGTGCAGCAGTGTCAGAACGAATCACTTTCTTGTCTGAGCGAGATACTTCCTAGTCAGATGTGGAGGAACTCCAATATGGCTAATGAAGCAGCTATTGGCCCGAGCAAGAACACAGCTCCTGCACGAAGTTCACAACACAACCTGTGGCTCTTCCAGCCTAACAGGGCACACAACTCCTCCCACTCCAATATAGCTAATGAAGCCATTATTGAGCAAGATAGAGCACAGCCTGTGGCTCTTCGGGTTGGCAATCAATCCAAACTCGGTAGCTTGGACCTCGAAGACCTCCAAGATGTTGTTCAGATTCGAACTCTTATGCCAAACGCTCAAGTGCATCTTGAAACTCTGTACTTGTTCTTCTACAAGGCCACAACTTCTTTGAACGAAGGGATCTACAACCAATAGTCGACTTATGCAAGGCCCATAGCCGTCCGGAGCTAAGTCAGAGTCAAGCATGATTGGAGAATAACTGGAAGCTCTGAGCAAGATCTCACCCAAAAGCTCCTCTTTATATAGGCTATGTGGTCCAACCCACTTGTCACGTGGCATTTGGTTAAAGGACTCCGAAGTAATGGGATGGACCTATAACTCACCACGATGAATCTCATTTAATAGATTCATTTGACTAAGTTTTTAAGTTACCGCTTCTCGAGCCCCCTAAACAGCGGTAATTAAAGAAGATGTTGACTCAACCACTCAAAGGAAGTCATTAATTTTCTTAGGAGCAAAAGTGACTTCGACGTTTCATAAAAAGTACGGCTCCTTCAGTCCAATCTAGAAGCACAGCTCCTTCAGTCCAATCCATAAGCGTAGCTCCTTCAGTCCAGTCCAGAAGCGCAGCCCCTTTAACGGCTCCTTTATTGACTTCTCAGAAACTTCACAGAAAAGTTGCCCTTTTATGGCTCCTTCATTTATCCCTCAGAGCTTTTCAAGAGCACAGTCTCCTTGTCGCCCAAAAGTGCAGTAACTTTGTTGCCTCAAGAGCACAGCCTCCTCATTGCCCGAAAGTGCAGTGACTTTGTTGCCTCAAAAGCACAGTCTCCTTATCGCCCGAAAGCACAGTGACCTCGTTTCCTCAAGAGCACAGTCTCCTCGACGCCCGAAAGCGCAATGACTTCGTAGCCTCAAGAGCACAGTCTCCCCGCCGCCCAAAAGTACAGTGACCTCATTGCCTCAAGAGCATAGTCTCCTCGTCGCTCGAAAGCGCATTGACTTCGTCGCCTCAAGAGCACAGTCTCCTCGCCGTCCAAAAGCGCAGTGGCTCGAACACTCCTAAAAGTGCAGCTTGCATAGAGCAGTTCCCCTACAACGTGTCATCATGCCACATGGACAGTATGACAGTTGTATCTTTTCAGGTACATTTGGGTCCAGTTTGGTATATCTTTTCAGATATAATCAAATCTGGTTTTGTTTAAGCTGCCACCCCTGAGATAGAATCGGATTTAGTTTAAATAGTTGCATCTTTTTCGATACAATCAAATCCGATTTTTTTAATCCCATCACTTCTAAGATGAGATCGGATTTTAGTTTATTTAAATAGTCGTTCTCTCGATAAAAGCAAAACCTATTCGATTTCGTACATGAAAATCGAACAATGAGCATACGCCACGTGTCAGTTGCTCGACCATGCTGATAAAGGATAATAATTATCCAAGATCCCGATCACGGAGAATCCTTAAAAACTACCATGTGTCAGTTCAGCAGCAGTCTTCACAAAGCAGTTACAATAGATACTTTCGAAGTCTCGTACGTCTATTGCTCCTGCATGCCAAAACCCTTATGCACATTGTATATGTGCTTGCCTATAAATAGAAGGAGTTTTCCTTCATTCAAGAGATCTTTAATATCTTCTTGATTGGCAATCCTGAGTTCCACTCACAAGCATCAGAAAGTCAGGGCAAGTTCTATTCGTCGTCGGATCGTTAATAGAGTAAAGGAGCCGCCGCAGTGCTCGATCTCCACCGTCACATTTTTTAGAAACTTTTGTACTTAGATCTCCTGTTTAGGAATATCTTGTACTCTTTTTACGTTTAACATACAAAAATTTTGTATTACTTTTGTCATGGCAAACAAGATGGCGACTCTGCTGGGACTTCCTTCTCCTCCGACGAGAAGGTGGTGACGTAGTCCGACGATAACTTGTTAGAATCTTCTTAAAAGATGCTGGTCATACGTTTCGACCAGCAATCTCCTCTCTAAAGAGAAGTCGAGCCCTTCGAAGTAGTTCATAAAATCGAAGAAGACTCGACGCACTTGGGTGCCCAAGATTGCTGCGATAAGTAGTATGGAGGAGGAGGACGCGCTCTAGAACCCTCTGAACGACGAAGCATCGAAGACGCCTTTGACCTCTGCTGCTATACTTCCTCGGCCAACTCCAGTTGCGGAGAAGCGTAGCGAAGAGCACATTCCTCCTATTATAGGCCCGACGAAGGCACAACACAGGAAGTCGTGTGCAGCTTCCCACCTGCACATGAAGACTGCTACACAGGCGAGAACTTCTGTCTTTGTCAGAATTGCCTACCCATCGGGTAAGGCTATTTGGACTCTGAATGATACACACCTTTTATGGGTAGCATGAAGAGATCCAACGCAGCACATGCCTTGTGCGATCAACGTACTATGCCAACAACTATATTGGATTCCGAATGCCATACACCTTCCAGGGATAGCGTGAAGAAATCAAAGGCAGCATACGCCTTGTGCGACCAAAGTGCTACGCCAACTACTATGTTGGAATCTGAATACTACGCACCTTCCAGGGATAGTAGGAAGAAGTCCAAGGCTGCATGCGCCTCGCATAATCAACATGCTATGCTAATAGCTGATCGAAAGCCTGCGTTGACAGTCACACACGCAGTCGATAGGAAACTATACAAAATTGATTCGAGTGCTTCGATCCCTCGACTAGTAAAGCCTCGCTGTCACTTGAGCGCTCATGCACATTATTTAAGCCAGGGGGTACATATTGTGGGGATAGACTCATGCGAATAGCATTACTGTAAGCTGTTTGCCATGATAAAATGTTATACGAACTTTTTGCATATTGAACGTGTAAATAGTACAATCGATTCCTAAATAGGAGATCTAAGTACAAAATTTTTGGAGAAGTGTGACGGTGGAGGTCGAGTACTGCAGCGGCTCCTTTACTCCGTTGACGATCTAACAACGAGTTAAACTTGCTCCGGCTTTCTGGTACTTACGATTGGAACTCTTGGTTGCCAATCAAAAGGACGTCGAAGTTATGAAGATTTTGAAGCCTCTTTATCGAAGGAAAACTCCTTCTATTTATAGGTGAGCACATATACGATATGCATAAGGATTGTACAGGAATGCTGCACGTAGAGATATAAGAGAATCTTGAGGCTGCACGGTGAGGGCTGCTACAGAGCTAACACGTGGCGGACGCTAGGATTCTCTTTTATCATGATCTTGGGGAGTTATCAACATAACTGAATAAACGACACATGGCGTGCATTTAGTGTTGATTGGATGAACTTGAGTAGATTCTGTTCCTATCCCCAAAGTTGAATTTTGTCCTTATCTTAGGGGACCATTGGTTTAAACAAACCGACTGGATATGGCCTACGTCTATAGGAACAAACTCAATCCTTATCCGTACTTTAAACAACCCGATAGGATATTGCTCTTATCAACAAAATCAAACTCTGTTCTATCTTAAGAGCGGTGGTTTAACCAAACCGATTGGGTGATATCTGACAAGATATAAGTACCTATTTGTGGCCATGTGGGAAAATATTACCTCACAGAACTACACATCTATACGAGCTGTGCTTCTGGTGAGGCTTCGATGTCATTATGCTTTTGGACGACGAATAGACTATGCTTCAGGCAACGAAGTCACTGTGCTTTGGAGCGACGAGTAGACTGTGTTTCGAAGACAACAGAGTCACTGCATTTTTGGATGACAAAGAGACTGTGTTTCAAAGACGATGGAGTCACTATGCTTTGGAACGACGAGTAAACTATGTTTCAGGTGACAGAGTCACTATGCTTTAGAGCGACGAGTAGGCTGTATTTCGAAGATGACAGAATCATTGCACTTTTGGGCGACAAGGAGACTGTATTTTGAATACGACGGAGTGATTATGCTTTGGAGCGATGAGTAGACTGTGTTTTGCAGACGACAGAGTCACTATACTTTTGGGCGACAAGAAGATTTATGTTTGAGGCAACAAAGTGTCAGCTGAAGGAGCCATTGAATAGGCTGTGCTTCTGGATAGAATAGAAGGAGCTACGCTTCTGGGTTGAAGCGAGAGAGCTGCACTTTTGAGTCGATCCGAAGTGACTGCGCTTCTGAGTCGAGCTGAAGTGGCTGCTCTTCTGAGTCGAACTGAAGTGGCTGCACCTCTGAGTTGAAGGAGCTAGTTTTTGTCAAAGTCATAAGAGCAATTTAATGACTGCTCTTTTAACGGATAAGTCAGTCATCCTCTTCTTTAATTGCCGTCGTCATTTGGGAAATTCAAGAAGTTTATGGCCTAAGATTCAGTCAAATGAACCTATTAAATGAGATTTACTGTGCTGAGTCCTAGGTTTATCCCATTAATTTGGGGGTCTTTGATCGGTTGACACGTGGCATTTGGGGTTGGACCACACTTAGCCTATATAAAGGAAAGCTTTTCTGAAGAGTTACATCCATTGTCTCTTAGCATTCCCACCGTCATGCTCGATCCTGACTTAGCTTAGAATGGCCGTTGGCCTTGCACAAGTCGACTGTTGGTTGTGGATCTCTTCGTACATAGAAGCTATGTCCATGTATATTGGATTTTAAGATGCACTTGAGCGTTTAGCCTAAGTAGTTCGAACCTGAACAATATTTTGGAGGTCTTTGAGATCCAAGCTTCCGGGTTTGGATTGATTACCAATCCGAAGAGCCCCAGGTTGTGCTCTTCCCTGTTCAAGAGCCGCAGTAGTGTGGCGAGCAGGAGCCGCATTCTGGCTCAGGCCAATAGCTATTTTATTAGCCATATCAGAGTTCCTCCGCGTCTAGCTAGGAAGTGGTTTGCTCTGACGAGGAAGTGATTCGTTCTGACGAGCTACGCGTCTGAGGGGCTGCGCACTTTCTGAAGAATGTCCACTTGTAGACTTTAGGTGTTTTAGTCTTTATATGTAACCATGAAGAATCTGGAATAGATCTTTCTAGATATGATTTTAATAAAGAACTTTTTACTCACCAACTTTGTCTGTTGTAACTTTTTATTATTGTCTGCGCTTTTAGAGACATGCACTTTTGTGCAACGACTTTTTATCACTTGCGCTTTTGTTACGGCTACACTTTTTCATGCTTCTACAAGACCCCCTTCAAAGTATTTCGAACTTGAGTCAAGCCCGGGATGCTTTGAACAGAAGCATGACACGTGTCCTTTTCAAACGAATGTCCAATACGCTTGCTGACAGACTTTCGTCACACTTAGCCTTCCGTATTAAATGCCTTGAACCATCATTTTCTTAAAAGTTGATCATAACTCCTCATTTCTAGGAAATGGTCATCATGATCTCAACTCTTAATTCCCACGTCGTCCGAAGAGTCTCTTCGAGCACGAAGCGTTTTGTCTTCTTTTGCTTATGTGGCCGTACCCTATAAGTAGGGACTGTTTGGAGAGAAAAGTTTTCTTTCTTTTTCCTTCCAACAAAAGCTTTTTGTCAGAGCTTTCTTCTTCCTTTGAACCCTAGCTTTCCTGCCATGGCTCCCAAGAAATCAAGAACCATGAAAGCTCCTACGACGAGCTCTAAGAAGGACAACGGGGCAGTGGCTAGCCCTAGACTGGCTGGGGAAGCTGCGACGAGTGTGAGACAAACTAGAGCGTCGTCGGTGAGACAAGCTGGAGAGGCCACGACGAGCATTCGACAGGACAAAGAGAAGCAGTTAGCCTCAGAAGCCGTCGTCGTTGAGCATGCTCCTGTCGTAGGAGTCTTGGTACACGGAGATGTACGGCCGCCCATTGCTAGTAGGTGTCCGATCGTCATTGACATCTTAGTTTGCTGATACATATGAGCGTCGACTCTTAGGAGTGTCGTCTTGAAGATATGCTAATACTTTTTCTTGCTGATGCGCCTGGGCGCCATTCTTCGGAGTGGCGTTCCGAAAATGTGCTAAAGCTTTATCAACCGATGCGCATAGTCGTTACTTTTTACAAAGTAATGACTACAGATGTGCTGAGGCTTTCTGTAGGCGCACAGCCAGTGTCCATGTGCAGCTCTTTCATAAGGTACATGTACGGATGCTTGTTGGCTGACGTGTGGTACGACTTTGGTAGTGCCTGCGTGGACGCTCGCACAATGACTGTACGGATGCTCTCTTTTTATGGTACAGTGCTTTCTTTTTCTATTTTTGCAGAAGATATTTTGCATTTTTCTGACACAATTTGTTTATGTAGAGTTCCTGTGTCTGTATCCCTCTTCGGGGATATCCTTCTAAAATCGACGGACTGTGCCCTAGGCATAAACGTCGACGAGGCGCTCACTAATCCTGCCATACAGCTGATTGTCCAAGGTCAACCGAAAGGGCGACTAGCAATGATACGGGATCAACAGCCCGTATACTTCCGTCGTATGATGGATCAAGGCAAGTAGTCTCTCTCCTCTGATGTCATTAAGATGCTGAAACCTTTATTCGTTTTTGGCGATCAGCTGGTTCTGGAAAAGACCAAGCTCATGGAGATAAACGAAAACTAGTACTTCAAGAATGACGGTCTTTCTTTGTACGTTCTGTCAGTCAACTGATACCTCCTGCTCTCAATTTTCTTTTGCTTGGCTGAGAAGCGTCTCATGAAATAGGATCTGACCCCGAAACGAAGGGGTTTAATGACTGGCTATATCCAAGTGGATGGATACTCTAATCAAAGGGATTCTTTCAAGAGTACACCTGATGGTACATTATGTACGCCATGCGTGTTACTCCCCAGTCATCTGCTCAGCGACTTTACCATAGTGGTGCATACGTTTCGTGCCTCTCTTTTTGCTAATAGGCTTCTGGCCACGGGTAGTACATATCCGAAGGAGGTCTTCCGTGTCGAAGGTTGGAACCATCCTAGGGCAGAATGGCATGAACTAACCCAATGGGTATTGGGTTGGTTCAAGAAGGACTTGTTAGGTACGGGCCTGCGTCGTGCCATCAAGGCCACCGAGCATGGTATAGAGATCAATCGGCCTTTGTTTATAGCCTTGTTGGAATTATTTAACCAACATACCGGGACTTTCTTCACCCCTCATAGAGAGATGGGCTTGGTCCTCCATAAGATGTGTGCCATCTCGAAGCTGCCGTGAGGGGACGAGCCATATGAGGAATATACCCCTTACAAGGAGGACTTTTTGGTGTTGGAGAACAAATATCCCAAAATGATGGCTGTGTACAAAGAATTGCTTTGACACCATCAAGTATGCATACGCCAGGACGGGACGAATGCTCCGTCGTACATTAAGGCATGGATGGATTATATATTCACAGAGCATCCGTTGATGTCGGAGACGGTTCATTTCACCGTGCGTAAGGCATATGCGGCTGATGAAGTAGATGATCTGATGGCTGAAGCTGGGGTATCTGGTCCCTCAGTAGATACCAAGGGAAAGCCCACCTCTACTGTTCACAACTACTTTTGTCAGAATTTGACTGTTTTAAGTCCGAAATCAATATTAGCTGCCTTTCTGATGATATGGCTACGGAAAGTCGTGGTTCCAGGAGGTTCTAGGCCCGTGGGACGGATTGGTCGAGAACTTATTCTACCAGCTGTGAGGCTAGCCTTCAAACATTCCTTGGCTTTGCTGCCGGCTATGGTATGTGACATCTTGCGAAGTCTGCGAGAGTTCTCCAAGAGGATAATAGAGTACTACGGGAGGAATGATGAATTCCCTTAGGTTGGACTCCCTTACCATTACTTGACGGGTTGGTTGGCATTACACCACCCTAGTTCGATAGTCCCAAGCACTCTCGATGGTTACGAGGAAGGGAATGCGACGCTGCATAACTATCATCGCATGAAATGGCTCCATCAGGGTGTCCCCGTCTGTAGGTAGATGTTGGGCCATTTAGACGGCTATACTTTCAACAGGGTCTCGCCTACGTACAAGGGTTACCTTGCGGATGATGAGTTAGTTGATAGTGATTTAATTTTTGGTGCATTCTACTGGTTGCAGTCCATCCGTCCTTCCCATTTGGTGTATCAAAATCAGAACCGGGTGAACTTGGAGCCTTATTTGTCGAGCCTATTCGTACGTCAGCTTGGCTATAGCCAGACTATGATAGGCAATCCGAGCTCCTGACTTGGTTATGAAGGAAGTCTATTGGACGACACCCGGGCATGGTGTTATTATAATATCGGTGGTACTGGAGTAAAATTTATGATCCCCTCGATGCATGAGGAGACTCATATCTTGTATTCCTCTATGAAGTTCTACTGCATCGCGAACAACTTCTCACCGGAGTACGATCGAGAGTAAAGCTTGCTCGAGGGGACGAAGTTTGAGACCCCTCAATTGGCCTCCGTGCATCTTCAGGGGCTTGCATCATCGTAGAGTAGATCCACAGACGGCTCCAGCTCATCGCGGGAGGGGAGAGAAGTGGAAGTACTCCTGAGTAACCCAAGAAAGCATCAAGTTTCTTCAAGGGTGTGCCCTCCTCCTGTCAAGAGAACAAGAACAGCTGTGCCTCTACGGTACGAACACTCCCGACGGTCTTTATTGGAACAGAGTGCCCCACCCGTTGAATCTCCCTCACAGGTAAACCTTAGTATTTTATTTTTGGGGTTTTATTTCGTACTTTCTATTTATTACTGCTTTGCTTGTGTACGCGGGGCCCACATGGTCAGAGAGACTTAGGGAACTTCTCGAAGAACCTGCCCTAGAGGTGTTTCGAGTCGTAGGGACCGAGGGAAGACTGCAGCTGATGAAACTACAGACTCGAAAGATGTCTCTCTTCCCACTCCCTTTGAGTATGAGACTCGGGGTTCTTCGGAGCAATTGGCTTTGCTCCAGCAGGTAACTTTCATGGGGCCGATCGACGATGAGCCCGTGGAGATACTTGGGGTCGGCGTGGCGGCAGCCGAGGGTGGGACTCTAGAGTCTGTACCTGTGACGGGCCAGGTAGACGTGGATGCTAAGGATATTACCCAGAATCCTTCTACCGTACCTTCTTTCCATGTCAAAAGAAGGGTTGAGGATAATACCGATGCACAGAAAGACGAGGAAGATGCCGAGGAGCTGTCTTTAGCGAATCTCGGGGATTCGTCTTAGCGGCTGATCGAAGATCACCTAGAAGGGTTGACAACGAAGGCTGTCGAAGCATTGGCCTGCCAAGCTGTTGAAGGGTCGACAAAAATGACCGTCGAATAACTGGTTTACGAGGTCATTTTATAAGTCACCGAGGAGGCGATTGAGGAGTTGGCTGATATGGTCCTCGGAGAGATAACCGAGAAGACCAATGTAGAACAAGTCGACACGGCTACTGACGAGCCGATAACTGAGGTTCTAGCTGAGGTGGCTACTGAGACGATGGTCGATAGTGCTGCTGATGAGCTTGCCAACATAACCACCAGGTGTCCGACAAAAGAGACTGTGGAAGAATCGGCCGAGAAGATTACTGACGAGCCGGATGCTGAAGCGCTGGTTGAGAAGACCGCTGAGGAGTTGGTAATGCCGACCGTTGAGAAGATGGTCGCTGAGGTTGCTCATGCTCCAGTTCACACAGCTTCGGTTGTGAAGATGGTTAAAGTACTAGCAAAAGAGCCTGTTGAAGAGCCGGCTATACATCGGGCAATGTTGGTTCATGCCATCTTTGCACCACCGACGGCCTCCGTTCCAGTCATGGCGCTATCTGTTCTGGCTGCAATACCTAGACACATGTTGGCTGTCATTACCGCTCCGGGACCTTCTATTGTGGCATCTCTGGTGACCCCGATGAGTTCAGCTGACAATACATACTATAACAACCTCATTCTAGGCATAATTTGTCATGCTTTGATGCACGACATAGAGGGCGTCTTGCAGGACAACCAATCGCTTAGACGGGCCCGGTCTATAGTGGGGGCCCAATTATTGGCACTGCGTGACTATCCAGAGTGTGAGGTGAAGGTAGACGCGATAGAGGCTCTGCTGGCGGAATTGGAAGCCACCGCCTCAGAGCTTCACAATCTTGAGCGCAGTCTTTCGACCCCGAGCAACTGCAGTGCTAGAGAAAATGGCCTCTGAAGTTTCCCAGTACGAGCAGAAATGTCAGGCCTTGACTGTCAGTCTTACCGAGGTTGAGGCCAAAATTGAAGCAGTGACCGACGCCGAAGAGGCTTGGGACTATCATCGTACAGCTTCAAAAGAACAGTACAAGGCCCTCCGGAAGCAGATCCAGAAGTTAGAGGAGACTTTGGCCCTCGCCGAGAGCGAGTTGGAGAAGTCGAGGGATGAGCATGAGGTCCTTCGCCAACGCTCCGAGACTCTGGCTCGAAAGAGGAAAAGAATTGGCGTCCGTCAGGTAGAGCTAGCCCTTGTGCGCCAAAACCTATCCTAGCTCGAGGACGAAGCTGCTCGATGTCAGGAGGCAGGGCGTCGAGCTAAAGCATTGGTTGGGCCCCAAGTTGCTCTTCTGAGGAGCTGACTAGAAGAACTCATGCATCGATCTTCTCAATGCTGACATCCTTTTGTCTTTTTATCTCTCGCTTTTCGAGAGACTCTTTTGTAGCTGAAGAAAGAAACCTTTCCATTTTATGAATGAAAATTTTGGCTTTGTTTCTCTGCTTGTCTTTTTGCTGTATACTTTCTCATATAAGAGTGAAAAATCCCTCAGAGGTAGTATGCCGTGAGGGGATAGAGATAACTCCGCTGGGGATAGGGTGTTTTACTCGGAGGTTATATGGACATGGTAAACACGAAATTTTTGGTGGTAGGATCTTCCTTACTCAAAGGTAATATGGACATGGCAAGGATAGACTCTACGGGTGTATAGAAGGACTCAGAGGTGATATGGACGTGAAAGGTTATATAGATAATTATGACAATCACGGGGTTTGTCATGGAAGTGGTGATTACTCAGAGGTAGTATAGACATGGTAAACACAGAATTTTTAGTGGTAGGATCTTCCTTACTCAGAGGTAATATGGACGTGGCAAGGAGAGACTCTACGGGGGTAGAATGACTCAAAGGTGATATGGACGCAAAAGGTTCTATTGATAATTATGACAATCACAGGGTTTGTCATGGAAGGGGTGTTTACTCAGAGGTAATATGGACATGGTAAATACAGAATTTTTTTGTAGGGTATAGAAAAGCAACTCAGAGGTTATATGGACGTGAAATTTTTTCTGTACTGAAGGAATATAAGAGAGATGAACTCGTTAATAGAATTCGTGAACATCCGTAGGGGATGTAGAAATATATATCGGTTTTGTAACACACAGTTTTCTAAATGAGGGTAATTTTGAAATTTTATAATTTTAATTATTAAATTATGATATTTAAATAATAATATGATTTTTGGTGATTTTTAATCATTTTAAAACTATTTAAAAACCATGACTTGTGATTTTGATGTGCAGCTAGTGAAACCGTAGAGACTGTCTATCCTAGAGCCTAACCCTGTGATTTGGAATATTAATTATTATTTTTAGCCTAGGGGTAATTTGGTCATTTTGACTTATTAGAATTATTGATTTATTTATTGGATTGACGGTTGTTAATTTTGACTTTTGCTAGTTGTGACTTAAGAGACTAACCTAGATGCTGACTCTAGCTAAGGTGACTTGATTAGCATGGTGAGACCCTAATCTAACTTAAGTCAACTTGGTTTTGACTTGAGTGATTTAGCTCTTGAGAAAATTAGAAAGGATTTTAATGTTGGACTTAAGGCTAAGGTAGAGAGCCCATTGCTCATGTGACTTAGCTCAAAGCCCACTAACTAGAAACCCTAACCCTAATTTTCATTCAATATGACTAGCCACTTAGGGCTTCCATCCTTATAAATAATATCTTTATTGTTGTTCTTGCCTCTTTATAATATTTCAACAAATTGAAGAAAGATGTAAAGAGCCATCTTCTCTAATCCATAACTTTCTCATTTCAAGTCCTTTTTGGCTCAAATCTTTTGCATTAGGTTCTAATTAGTCTCTTCTTGCTGTTCATGGAGAGTAATCTCAGCCTTAGATCAATTTGGAGCTTTTGGCCATCAAGGAGAACACCCTCCATTTGAAACTTTTTCTTGCTATTTGCACCTATAGGTAAAACCCCTTAAATTGTATTTTAATTCCGATTTCTTTGCATATTAGGCTAGATCTAGGAGACCCCTAGCTGTCCCTAAAGTTTGGGTAAAATTCGTGTCCATTTAGTGCCCGTATCTGTTACTACCACATTTCTAGTTTGAGGGTATTTTTGACATTTTTGGGGTAATTTAAATTTATTAGAATTTAGGCTGCCTAGAATTTATTTGAATTTATGGAAATTTTTAGAAATTATTTTGGAATTGTTTGAATAAGGGTTGACTAGGTTGACTTTGACTAGCTTTGACTTTTTGACCTAACCCTAGTTAAGTTGGACTTGACTAGATATGAGATCCTAGGTTAAGTTAAGTTAACCATACTCTAGTTAGGGAAACCAATTAGGAATATTGAGATTTGAATAGAAGGATTTTAACCACAAGTCATGACTTGTGATTTCTAAGTCATTGATTTATGACTAAGCCCAAAGCCCATTAGTCAAGTGCCCAAACCCTAACCCTAACATTTTTGTCCAGCCAACCTAGGGATTCCCCCACTATATCTCTCCTAAAATCTAGGGCTAGCCTCTTCTTTAGGAATTTATTTCAAGAGAAGAAAGAGGTGAGACTCCATGTTCAAAAATCCCTAAAAAATCTATTTTTCCTCCTTTTTAATCCAAACAAATTGCAATAGGTTCTAATTATTGTTTTCTTGCTGTTGGAATTGGTTGTTCTCAGTTTTCTATCAATTTGGAGGAGTTTGGCCATCAAGAGGAGCACCTCTTTGTGGAGCTTTTTGAGGCTTTGGGTACTCTTAGGTAACTCTCTATCCACACCATAGAATCCTGAGATTTTTGCATCATTAGGGAGCCCTAGACCTAACCTAACAGTAGGAATAGGAAACCCTAAGTTTTCGTGTCCTTTCGTGTCCAAATTGGACACGTATCAGTGCACTGTTCAATGTGTTTGTGGAAATGCCACTATGGATTTGTTTGTGTTATTTTCGAATAATTTTTGAATATAAATTTGTGTTTTGATGTCGCTTACTCATTTCTATTGCTCTGAGCTTGAATCGAGTCTGTGTCGAGTCGATTGGACACGCGTGCACACGCTCTCTCACGTGCGCGCGCACAGCTACAGTAATCCCCTTCCTATCGAGATCCGTACAGGACACGACACAGCGAGTTTTGACACAAAACTTCGTGGGGAGCTTGGGGCACCTTCTGTCATCACGCTCCCCAAGTTTTACGAGATTTCATGGTCGGGTTAGGGAGTAATCGGCCGCGCACGGGAAGTACACTGCACTGTACGCAGGCTGTTATTAGCCACTGATACGGCCCTAGTTCTCAGACACAACGACACGAAGACACGATGCATACACTTAGACATGAGCACCTAGACCTAGACTAGGTGGGGACACGAGCACGAGGCCTGGGTTGGCCTGTGTCGGGTGCACGACACGCGTGCACACCCGTACGAGGCTGTCCAGTTTGCGTGTCTAGTTTACCCGTTTTGGTTGTGATTCAATTGGACACGTTTGTGTCCACTTTGGTGGACACAAACTCATTACACAACACGTATGTAATGTGTTTTTACTGTACCAACCTATAAATTGGTATTTTAGTTCAAAATTGTTGGTTAAATTCCATTTCCTATTTTTCTGAAAACTGTGTAATATCCAAGTATCCTGTTTTTCTTCCAGATTTTAAATATGAGTTTGTCATCAATATTTAACCCATTAAATACTGATAATTGCATGTTGTTAAGCTTCTAACTTGTTCACCTACATGTCATCTAATGCTATATCGATTTTGGTTGGAATTGGTGGAAGTTTGGGTTTGAAATTGGGGATTGAATAGTTGTGGACTGTTTTAGTGGTTTTAAAGTGATATTATGTGTAGCATGGGCTGTTCAGTTTTAATGTTCAAACCTGAGATTGTTGGGGGGGTGGATTAATGTTTGACTCTTCTTTTCTTCTCACTGAATTGCTAAGTGTGCATTGTTTACTGTTTCACACATTCACTACACACACACACATGTAGACACCACACACACACGCACCAGCCCCTGTCACTCTCTCTCACTGTTTCACACACACTTGGACACTCTCACAGATCACTCTATCCTCTAGCACCTAACACACACACCTATATAATTCCTTTCACTGTTTCACTCTTGTCTCACCAACACATATGTCTCACTACCACACTCACACCCATGTACTCTCAAGTCACATGCACAACTCTTATGTTCACACTCACACCCTCTCTATATATATATCCTATTGTATATGCATATAATGTAATGTATATATATATAATGTAGTGTATATACATATAATGTAAAATGTGTATATGTGATATATAATATGGTTTGTGTATCCTATAGGTATCTAATGAAGATATTTTGCAATGGGTTATAGGTTATGTAGTATAGATATGTCTCAAGTATATGTGGCTTGTGTGTGTGCACTATATATATGTATCACATATATATATATATATGGGTTATGGTTAGATTACAAGGTATATCTATAGTGTATTGCTTAGATATGGAATTGGCATAGTGTATGTGTTTGGTTTGGCCTAGGTAGAATAGCCTATGGCCTGTGTATGCCTGCTTGACTAATAGGCCTAGATTGGGCTTGTACAACTTTACTAGACCTAGAATAGACTTGCTAGACTAGTTTGACCTAGTGTAGACTTGTTTGACCTAGTTTGACCATAGTTGACCTAGTTTGACTTCTAGGGTTGACCAGAGTTGACCAAGAGTTGACTTTGACCTAGATTGACCTAGATTCATGTAGAATGCATAGTAGTGCTTCATTTTACCATTTTGGACTTGTTGTGACTTGTGCTGTTCTGAATAGGAGCCAGACACCACTCCTCGGACAGTACTTTTCAGTTGGACACTCAGATACCAAGCGAGTACATTCTCTGATCATTTCATATCCTGTTAGAATTATTTTCCTGCTTTAGATTACTTTACTTGATGCTGTCACGTTGGTAACACGGATTAGTACTATATGGATCCATTCTTGAGATGTTATCCCCTCAGGGAGTATCGTATACTACATGTTCTGTGCGTTTCACTTACATGGTGTATCACTATGCTTCACGATTCTTCGATCACTTGTGACATGTACTCTCATGATCACAAAGTCTTCCCAGAATTACCCCATTTATGGGCATTCCCAGAATTACCCTATTATGGGCATTCCCAGAATCACCTATTTATGGGCTATCCATATATCACCCCTTGTGGGCCTTTGCGTGGAATCATAACATAACCTGGCTGGATCCTTGTATATTGATTGGGGGTACGGGGGAGTAGAAGTAAACATGTGAATAATATCCAAGTAGTGTAGTTCCCAGAATCACTCCATAGTATAGTTCCCAGAATCTCCTATGCCATTCACATGTTTATATTGTACTCTGACTCACTAGCCACAGATAGCTCTCTATTTACAGTTTATATATTTCTATTACAGTTTTTCTCTGTTTACATTCCATGCTTCTTTCAGTTTCCTGTATCTTACTCTACTGTATGTCTATATTTTCTAACCTGCTATGATCTGTTGAGATGTATTGTGCTCGCTCATGTCCTGACTGGACCTGTTGAAAATATTATAGAGGACGAAGAGGAGGCTGGTGTGGATACCTATTACGTGGCCACCTTAGATGAGATGTTGGACCTGGACCATCAGCAGGCCCTACTAGCTGTGGATGACACACCCTTAGACTAGGATGTTTTCATTTACAGTATGTCGTGGATGATTGTATATATTTGATTATGGGATTATGTATTTATCTTAGACACTTAGACTCTCTATTGTACTTGGGATTTCCTTTCATTTCAGCAGTTTCATTTATCTATCTATCAGCTATGTTATCATCTGTTTTTCCTTAAGTTTTATATCATATCGTGCTTCTTCTTCCTTAGTTGTGATTGAGTCTACTTTTATCATGTCACCCCCATTCGGAGAGTATAAAATATTTAAGCTCTATATTGCTAGATGTTGTGACCTAGGACAGCATTCTACCGCCGACACTGCGGCGTAGGCTGGACGTACCCATGTCTCGTGCATGACTCTCGGGTGCGGGTCGTGACAGTATCGGACACGTATCATGATGTGTGTGTAGGTGTTTGTTAAAATGTCACAAAGGATTTTATTTTCGATTTTTGAAAAACTAATTACATAGATACCTAGTTCTATATGTGTATGATAAATTTTGTGAAGACTGAAATGGATTTCGTATCATATTCGTGTCGGAATTGGATACGCACACACACGCACAGACCCGTACACATGCCCTGCTACCTCGTGTCCATTTCTTCCTGGATACTACTGTCACCCTCATTTCCCGTATTTTGTATTTATACTCGTATTTGGATTTTGGCATGTATTTTTATTTTTCTCGACTTGTAGAATTTTGGTATTTCTCGTATTTTGGGTTTGGCATTGGCTCGGTTTTATTGGTTCGGTTTGGTTCGGTTTATGTGTGGAACACCCTAGCTCTAAGCTCCACCCTCAAACACACCACAACACCCTCTTTATATCCCCACCTACCACTCTCTCTCTTCATTACCACCACCATAAATTTTCTTCTTCTTCTCCTTCCTCCACAACTCTCCACCCATAGGCAAGTGCACCTTGCCATCACTTGAGAACCCTATGTTATTTGTCCATTAGCTGGATTAGGACATGGTGATCAACATTAGTTCTTGGGTTTTTGTGAATTGGAGCCTCCATTGTCCTAGATCTAGTTATTCCTATTTTCGGATTTTTGCATGTTTTGATCTATTTCGGTTGGAGTTTTGTGGGTTCTGATGTTTCTATGTGGAAGAGAGTTTAATTTCACCCAAGTTGGAACTTTGGAAATCCGGATTTGGAGTTCGGATGGCCAAGTTATGTTGTTTTGAAGTTTTAGGTTCTGCCTTGGTGTTCTTGCTGTTTGGAGAAGACAGTGAGCAGTGGCAGAGCTTCTTAGCTTATGCCACGCAGCCTTAGGTACGCTTCCTGTTGGAAGCGTGTCTCCTTGAGCGTGCGTGACTTTTCACGCAGCTGCTCCTGTAGCGTGCGTGACTTTCCACCCGCGCTGCTCCCTTGAGCGTGCGTGACTTTTCACGCAGCTGCTCCTGTAGCGTGAGTGACTTTTCACCCACGCTGCTCCTGTAGCGTGCGTGACTTTTCACCTATGCTGCTTCCCTGAGCGTGCGTAACTTTTCACCTACGCTGCTTCCTTGAGCGTGCGTGACTTTTACGTACGCTGCCCCTCCTGACCCCTTGCTTGACCCATTGGTTCTTGGAGTTTTGGTCTTAATTCTTTAAGCTTGGCTCTTCTATAGCCCTGTATATTGATATTTTATTAGATATTTTACGTCCATTTTATATCCTTACGCCTTTTGTGCGGAACTTGATAATCACGAATTTACTTGATATGTTTAGAATTGATAATTGAGCATGACTTGATAGTGGCTCGTCGTGGCGCACTCTTGACTAGTACACTGATATGATAACCTGACCTGATATATCTTGAATAGCTGTTGCGACGGCTACCTGACATGACATGACCTGTATAATTAATCCTGACACCGTGGGCGATTGTGCTTGTACAAATAATCCAGTCATGTCTTGCATCATGTCTAGGAGGGGACTCCTGAGTACCACGGTCAGGAGTACCTACTGAAATGGACTAAGGTTAATGACTAGTATAATTCACTAGACATGAAGAGATGTTCTCCAGTTACAGGCGATCCCGTTATTCCGGCCGCAAATATTTGGACTTGTAGCCTGCCGACGAGTAGGGCACATTTCCAGCCCACTGTTATGTGGGGCACTCTTGATTGTCACTTTAATGATTGAACTCTATTGTCACTCTAATGCATTGAACTCTCCAGATTGTCACTATAATGATTGCCTGGATAACCTGGATAGCTGCAGGGCCTGTGACTACTTGGAGCATCTCATTGCATCTTGCTAGTAACTAGGATTGTGATAACCCTAGTTAGTTAATATAGAAAACTGTAGGCAATGATTGGCCGTGATTGCTTGGATGGAGTCTAGTCCAGTATAGTATTGTCTAGAAATGATTGATTGTAAGATTGTACCAGAATGATTGAAGGATCGTCACTCCAGATTGTCACTATAATGATTGTCACTCCAGATTGTCACAATAATGATTGTCACTCCAGGTTGTCACTATAATGATTGTCACTCCAGATTGTCACTATAATGATTGTCACTCCAGATTGTCACTATAATGATTGTCACTCCAGATTGTCACTATAATGATTGTCACTCCAGATTGTCACTATAATAATTGTCACTCCAGATTGTCACTATAATGATTGTCACTCCAGATTGTCACTATAATGATTGTCACTCCAGATTGTTACTTGACCTGATTTCTTATATTTATCTTGCCGATAAATGGTGGGAAACCAAGCTCTGTTCAGATGAAGGGTTACAACCCCGGTCCTTGTTTGGTTTACGGGTTGTAACCTGGCTATCGGAATAGTTCCATGGTTATCTCGTCGTATATCATCCTGTCATACTTTTCCATATGTCCTGTCTTTAGTGATTCTATGCAAGATTGTCTTTTATAATTACCCATCATGCTTTTTCTTAAATTACTGTCTCTTAATATGTAATTATATTATTGTGCTAATTTGCTGGCTTTGGTTCTTATTTTGTGGCCTCCTCTGTGGCACTTGCTCTTTTTGGGGTCTGACCCAGCTGGTTTTGTATGGCCAGATACCGGAGCAGCAGCAAAGGATCTACCTGTCTTCCAGCCCGATGGTGGTCACCAGGCGTAACCCGGGCATCGAGTGGGTTTCTTTTGTTCTCCCACTGTAATATTGTAGATTATTCTTTTGAGGCGTTTAGCCGACGAGCAAGTGTTAGCTCGATTGTACTTACTTACTGTCTGCCTACGGGCTGTAACATGATTGACAAGCCCCGGGGGTTGATCATGTATGACTGAACTCTTGCTAGTCCTCACATTTTGTAACGACTAGCTTCATGATCATCTGGATATGTAATGTTTGGGACGTCTTATAATTGTATATTTGGAGATCTGATATCTTGTGATTATTATTAGTTGGTTGAGATTGAGACAATAGGCTATTTTATGACCTTAAGAGACTGATGGATTGTAGTGAAACCCTCACATATCTAGACAGCCGTGACCGTATAGCGGTGTAGATTCCATTCCGTTATACGTAGCTGGCTATGTCTGCCCCCGCTCTCCAGTATTCTGGTTCTGGGGCGTGACATGGTTTAAGTGGTGGCCCATGCCGGTCTTGTCAATCAAGAAATGTGAGGGTTTACCGAATAGATGTCTCAATCAGTATTCGCCCTTGATCTCTGCCCGTATTTTCAAATCCCTGAAATTCTTGCCCTGATTACATGCTTGTATCGTTGATCTGTCCTGGTCCTTCCTTATTGTTTTCCTGTGTCGTCTTCCTCAGCGGCACTGCACCCAACCCTGCCGATCAGCAAGGAGGAGCACCTCCCGTGGACCAGCAACAACCAGAAGATCAGGCCCAGCACTCAGGAGCAGCCTCCCGAGTCGTACCTACTGGAGGAGAGCCGCCAGTTCAGCCAGTCCAGCCTACAGATCCTGATGATGGCACTTTGGTGGGTTTCATCAGATCATTGTTAGCTTCCCAAGATCGTAGAGGCGATGCCTTGCACCAGGCAGTGGAAGATGCTCTGAATAGAAGTGGACCCCGAGGGAACAGTACGGTCAACAGTTTTAAGCGCCTGAACCCTCCATTCTTCGATGGCAGCGAGGATGCCATTGCTGCCGATGCTTGGCTACAAGATATAGAGGTGATTCTCGAAGCCGCGAAGACTCCAGAAGACGAGAAGGTGGCTGTGGTGCACCTACAGTTATTGGATCTAGCCCGCAGTTGGTGGGCCGCACAAGCAGTGGGATTGACAACACCTGTCCCCTGGGCAGTGTTCAGCGAAAAGTTCCAGACCAAGTATTATGATACAGTGGCTCGGTATGACTTGCAGACCAGGTTCAGTAATCTTAAGCAGATGGGGAGGACGGTCGACGGATATGCGGCCGAGTTTTCCAGACTCAGTCGGTTTGCTCCCACCTTGGTGGCAACCGAGTTTGACAGAGCACAGAGGTTCCAGCAGGGACTTCACCTAGAGATTATACTGGCAGTAGAACAGTTCGAGCATCAGACCTATGATGCGGTGTTGCGAGCAGCAAGGAGGCACGAGTATACCTCCCAGAGAATAGTGGACAGGACTGGAGGTCGGAAGCGGTCCCATAGTCAGATGAATCAGTCTTCAGCACCAGCCCCGGCAGCTAGGGCTTTGACTATTGGAACTCCGAGGCAAGCAACCTCAGTTACGTCGGTTCAGCACTCGACCCCGACGTACCCTCAGCAGAAACAGAAGCAAGCGCAGTCTTCCGCTGTAGGCTGTTCTTATTGTGGGAAGCCTGGACATGTGGTAGCGGAGTGTCGCAAGGCGCTGGGATTATGCTTGTTGTGTGGAGCATCGGACCATAGGGTGGGGTCCTGCCCATTCAGAGTCGATTCAGCATCAACAATATCTAGTCCCTCGGTTAGGGGACCAGCACCAGCACCAGCACCAGCACCAGTACCAGCTCCAGTTCACCAGCAACAACAGTACCCATTGCCGAGGCCATTGCCGCCTCAGGCCCAAGTGTTCCAGCAGCAGAGGCCTCAGCAGTTCGCCCTGGCCCAGGCCCAGATCCAGAATCGGCCGAGAGGTATATGTGTCCTCTCATCTTGCTTTTCTATCGTCATTATGCGGGGTGCATGACCTATTTCATGTATCCTAATTACAACGGTACATCCCGGACCCGAGCCATATCCTAGGTCATTCGAAACTGGTTATTGGTACCAACCTTTTCGTATGAGGATAGGCCCGTGTCCCTGTTTGACCAAGGGGAGAGACCTCAAGCGCAAGACTATCAGTTTAGTTCATGTTGCTTGAGTTCATCGCTCCTTGGGAGAGTCAAACGTGGGAGTGTAAGGATGACATCCGATCACGATATCCCGACTTGTTTGACTTGTGAGGTATAATGTCTTTCTTATGCCTTATGTTTTCCCTTCCTTGCTTGCATTGTATGATTGTATGATTGAATTGCTTAGTGTCGCTTGCCTGTGCTTAGTGTAGCTTGTCGTGACAATCTCTAGCTCCTTGATTAAATTCCGAGGACGGAATTCTTTTAAGGTGGGTAGAGTTGTCACCCTCATTTCCCGTATTTTGTATTTATACTCGTATCTGGATTTTGGCATGTATTTTTATTTTTTTCGACTTATGGAATTTTGGTATTTCTCGTATTTTGGGTTTGGCATTGGCTCGGTTTTATTGGTTCGGTTTATGTGTGGAACACCCTAGCTCTAAGCTCCACCCTCAAACACACCACAACACCCTCTTTATATCCCCACCTACCACTCTCTCTCTTCATTACCACCACCATAAATTTTCTTCTTCTTCTCCTTCCTCCACAACTCTCCACCCATAGGCAAGTGCACCTTGCCATCACTTGAGAACCCTATGTTATTTGTCCATTAGCTGGATTAGGACATGGTGATCAACATTAGTTCTTGGGTTTTTGTGAATTGGAGCCTCCATTGTCCTAGATCTAGTTATTCCTATTTTTGGATTTTTGCATGTTTTGATCTATTTCGGTTGGAGTTTTGTGGGTTCTGATGTTTCTATGTGGAAGAGAGTTTAATTTCACCCAAGTTGGAACTTTGGAAATCCGGATTTGGAGTTCGGATGGCCAAGTTATGTTGTTTTGAAGTTTTAGGTTCTGCCTTGGTGTTCTTGCTGTTTGGAGAAGACAGTGAGCAGTGGCAGAGCTTCTTAGCTTATGCCACGCAGCCTTAGGTACGCTTCCTGTTGGAAGCGTGTCTCCTTGAGCGTGTGTGACTTTTCACGCAGCTGCTCCTGTAGCGTGCGTGACTTTCCACCCGCGCTGCTCCCTTGAGCGTGCGTGACTTTTCACGCAGCTGCTCCTGTAGCGTGCGTGACTTTTCACCCACGCTGCTCCTGTAGCGTGCGTGACTTTTCACCCACGCTGCTTCCCTGAGCGTGCGTGACTTTTCACCTACGCTGCTTCCCTGAGCGTGCGTGACTTTTCACCTACGCTGCTTCCTTGAGCGTGCGTGACTTTTACGTACGCTGCCCCCCCTGACCCCTTGCTTGACCCATTGGTTCTTGGAGTTTTGGTCTTAATTCTTTAAGCTTGGCTCTTCTATAGCCCTGTATATTGATATTTTATTAGATATTTTACGTCCATTTTATATCCTTACGCCTTTTGTGCGGAACTTGATAATCACGAATTTACTTGATATGTTTAGAATTGATAATTGAGCATGACTTGATAGTGGCTCGTCGTGGCGCACTCTTGACTAGTACACTGATATGATAACCTGACCTGATATATCTTGAATAGCTGTTGCGACGGCTACCTGACATGACATGACCTGTATAATTAATCCTGACACCGTGGGCGATTGTGCTTGTACAAATAATCCAGTCGTGTCTTGCATCATGTCTAGGAGGGGACTCCTGAGTACCACGGTCAGGAGTACCTACTGAAATGGACTAAGGTTAATGACTAGTATAATTCACTAGACATGAAGAGATGTTCTCCAGTTACAGGCGATCCCGTTATCCCGGCCGCAAATGTTTGGACTTGTAGCCTGCCGACGAGTAGGGCACATTTCCAGTCCACTGTTATGTGGGGCACTCTTGATTGTCACTTTAATGATTGAACTCTATTGTCACTCTAATGCATTGAACTCTCCAGATTGTCACTATAATGATTGCCTGGATAACCTGGATAGCTGCAGGGCCTGTGACTACTTGGAGCATCTCATTGCATCTTGCTAGTAACTAGGATTGTGATAACCCTAGTTAGTTAATGTAGAAAGCCGTAGGCAATGATTGACCGTGATTGCTTGGATGGAGTCTAGTCCAGTATAGTATTGTCTAAAAATGATTGATTGTAAGATTGTACCAGAATGATTGAAGGATCGTCACTCCAGATTGTCACTATAATGATTGTCACTCCAGATTGTCACTATAATGATTGTCACTCCAGATTGTCACTATAATGATTGTCACTCCAGATTGTCACTATAATGATTGTCACTCCAGATTGTCACTATAATGATTGTCACTCCAGATTGTCACTATAATGATTGTCACTCCAGATTGTCACTATAATGATTGTCACTCCAGATTGTCATTATAATGATTGTCACTCCAGATTGTCACTATAATGATTGCCACTCCAGATTGTTACTTGACCTGATTTCTTATATTTATCTTGCCGATAAATGGTGGGAAACCAAGCTCTGTTCAGATGAAGGGTTACAACCCCGGTCCTTGTTTGGTTTACGGGTTGTAACCTGGCTATCGGAATAGTTCCATGGTTATCTCGTCGTATATCATCCTGTCATGCTTTTCCATATGTCCTGTCTTTAGTGATTCTATGCAAGATTGTCTTTTATAATTACCCATCATGCTTTTTCTTAAATTACTGTCTCTTAATATGTAATTATATTATTGTGCTAATTTGCTGGCTTTGGTTCTTATTTTGTGGCCTCCTCTGTGGCACTTGCTCTTCCTGGGGTCTGACCCAGCTGGTTTTGTATGGCCAGATACCGGAGCAGCAGCAAAGGATCTACCTGTCTTCCAGCCCGATGGTGGTCACCAGGCGTAACCCGGGCATCGAGTGGGTTTCTTTTGTTCTCCCACTGTAATATTATAGATTATTCTTTTGAGGCGTTTAGCCCACGAGCAAGTGTTAGCTCGATTGTACTTACTTACTGTCTGCCTACGGGCTGTAACATGATTGACAAGCCCCGGGGGTTGATCATGTATGACTGAACTCTTGCTAGTCCTCACATTTTGTAACGACTAGCTTCATGATCATCTGGATATGTAATGTTTGGGACGCCTTATAATTGTATATTTGGAGATCTGATATCTTGTGATTATTATTAGTTGGTTGAGATTGAGACAATAGGCTATTTTATGACCTTAAGAGACTGATGGATTGTAGTGAAACCCTCACATATCTAGACAGCCGTGACCGTATAGCAGTGTAGATTCTATTTCGTTATACGTAGCTGGCTATGTCTGCCCCCGCTCTCCAGTATTCTGGTTCTGGGGCGTGACAACTACACTTCGACACACGATTTTTGGTAAGGAGGAGGGGGTACTGACTGACATGTCAGCCCCCAAGTCCTAGACCTATTCTTGACGTGTCGGACACAACACACGTGGTGTACTGGTCTCGCACTGGACTACAGCGCGCAGATTTCGTGCCTTAATACTCTCTGATAACTTAGACACGACACTGTTTTCCATAAATAAATTCACTTTATTTATTTTGTATCTGAGAAAATTACAACTGTAGGAATCTAATCTAGAAGACGATTACTTTATCCCTTGGACGATGCGATGAAGAAAACTCGAACTTTGAAGAACTTGGACAGCAACTGGGCAATCTCTCTGTTCTCTCTGAAAATGACTGTAGTCTCTGATGAAGATGAAGAAACTCTTTTTTATAGAGTTCAGGATAACTGTCCTTAAGCATACGCTCAGGTAGTTACTTGACGTGTGCATAACTGCAGGGACGCGTGGCGAATTTTGATGGAGACACATTAGCGTGCGGTTGAAAGTAGTGGAGCCTGTTCAGGAGAGATTGATGGCCTGGATGCCACGTTGCATAACTTCTAGAGAAGTGGATAATTGGTACAGGACACGTGAGAACGTGTGTTGACTGTAATCCTGGATATGGTTGCTGTAATACGCTGCCTCGTTGAAGGAGAGTTATACGCTGACTTGGACAGCGTAGTGCCATAGGAAATCCATACGCTTACTTTATGGGCAAGGAGTCATGTGAGGTCATACGCTCGCTTGTTTAGCAAGGAATCATGTGAGGTCCATACGCTCGCTTGGCTGGGTGAAGAAGGAGTCATGTGAGGTTGATACGCTCACTTGGCTGGATGAAGAAGGAGTCATGTGAGGTTGATACGCTCACTTGGCTGGATGAAGAAGGAGTCATGTGAGGTTGATACGCTCACTGGAGAAGTGGCCACGTGGCTATCATCAATCTTCTTTGGTACACCATATCTTCCCATAACTGACAAAATCTTCTCGAGCGTCGTGACTGCGGATTTGACGGCTGACAGACTGTCAAAACTGACAGTAATGATGGCTTTTGTATTTATGAAGGCTGCTGAGTTGTCCTCGTAAAAGACAAAACCGACTCTTCGAAAACCTATACGACGGTTACTTTTCTCGTGACAGCTGTCTTTGCACGAAAGATGAAGTGTCAGATTCATTCCTCATTTAAACATATGCTGTGCTGTCACTTCAGTAAATAATAAAATATTTACTGAGCGTATGGCTTTTGAATGAGCGTACAACTCTGAATTGAGCGTATGGCTTCAACTGACATCTGTCTTTAAGCGTATGGATGAAAAATGACAGCGTGTCATAATTTTCCACATCCTACAAGACCCCCTTCAAAGTTTTCGAACTTTATGAGTTTCAAAAGTTCGAAATTACTTTGAACAGAAAGTGGGAATGAGTCCTGACACGCTGGCATGAGTTCATTAAATGTCATGATGACTCTTCATTTTTCGAGATTGATTGAATCTGATGGAAGAATATGAACAGCCAGCAAGCTCTATTATATAAACCGAGAGAATTCAATTTTTGACTTTCATCTTTTGAAACCATAACTCCAAAGGAAGCTGCTGAAGAAGAAGCACGTAAGTTGGGATTCTGTTCCCATGGTGACCCCACTTTTGGGGGCCAAGAACCCGAACCTGTCGTCATCGAGTTCAAGGACGACCCTATGCATTTAGCCAAAAATTTCTTGGGCTACTTTGGTCTGGACGGCTCCTCTTCTTCTGATGGGCAGAGCCTCGCAGAGAAGCGTAAAATGTTCGTTGCTCTGTTACACCGCATGGGGGTCCAAAGTGTAGAAGAGTTAGGCGTCAAGCTTATTCGCTCTGGAAAATAGAGCGTGACTTTGTTGCACCCCTTTCTTTCCCTCTCTCTTTTTGTTTTGTAAGGCCATCAGTGCCTTTAATGAAAATGAATATTCAAGAATTCTCTGTTTAGTCCAAATCTGTGTTGAAAACCAACGTGTATCGATGAATAACTGTAGAATACGCCGTCTTCCAAGTTGTAAGTTACGCTAGATAGCGTATGTCAATGAAATAGCGTATATTACGCTATTTTCCAATGTTTTGTGAATTTCGCTGAATAGCATATGTCAGCGTATGTTACGCTGTAAATTACGCTGTCCTTTAACGTTGTGAATTACGCCAAATAACGTATGCCAATGAATAGCGTGCACCAATAAATAGTCCGTAAGTTACGCTATCTTCCAACGTTTTGGAAAGCACTCTTTGAATATTTCCAAGGCTGTGCTGGTTTCCAAAGTACACGTGTCATTCATTCCACGTTTACGAGCGCTATTCATGCGGATCCTTTCCAAGAATAGGTTCATGCTCCATACTTTAAATAGATGGATGAACTCCACGCAAACTCATCTTCCCATTCTTCTTCCTCTCTTCTGAGAATGAATTTTCTATGAGAAGGAAATAGGAAAGCCATGTTGTCTGATGTCAAATCTCTGTGCACGCTACCAGACATGGATCTGTCAATCCTTAGCAGCAAACTCAGCGGTAAGTTCAATATACACGCATCGAAATTTTTGTTTGCTAAGGACAAATTCATCTTCCCGAAATGAACAGAATGCATCTGTCTTTGCTTGGCCAGTTTCTGTTAACTGATTTTTCTTTACTGTTTCTTGCAGAATTTTGGCTGAAAACCTTCTTCAGAACTGGCATTGGTGATATGGATGCTGTGGACAATGTTCTTCTGACATCTACATCAGGGAGCTCATACGCTTTTGACGCGTATATCAGACAACTCAGAACTCTTCGTGAGATAGAAGGGTCTTCCTCAGATGGTAGGAAGAGCCTTTATACACGAGAGTTGGATGGTGGAGTCAACTCTACCCCGAGAAATCGGGTAGTAGAGTTCCTTTCACGGCAGAACTAGGAATTGTATCCCAAGGTTTGGATACATTCCTATCTGCTTGAGGTACCGCCGTTCCTCCACGCGCTGTATTGGCAGCAACACGCCATCGTGTTGCCATACTCTGTGGTTCTCCTCTCATCTGAGAGATAAGACCAGAGTTTGATTCCTGCTGGACACCCAGGAATTGTCACAAACAACGAGATTGCCAGAGAAGATCCAAGAAGAAATAGATCTCAGTTGTACATAGAATGAAAATCCAAGATTTGTAATAGATTTCCATTATGATTTGTAAGAAAGTCTAAGAAAATGTAATAGACTTTTTGTGGTGAAATGGAAATGACAATTCTTCTATGCTCAATGATTTGTATTTGTGGATGAATTGTGGACATGATAGATAATAAAATCATCTTTTCTGTTTTAGAGTATATGATATTATCAGAGGTATTATGGACATGATAATATATAGAAACTCGAAAGAAAATAGATTGATTTCTATGCAGAGGTCAAAACATGACAAATGAGTAAGCAGATTCGGAATTGATTCAGAGGTTATGAAAACATGATAAATAACGAATCCCCGCTTAATAAATTGATAGAAGATTATGAACGGATGAACCGTTAGGAAATGATGAACAGATGAACTGTCGAGTGAATGTAATAAATGAACGGACGAACCGTCAAGTATTAATGAACATGTGAAACGTCGGATGAATGTGAGAAATGAATGGATGAACTGAATATCGGGAAAGAATACGTCCCTTCGATTCTGGCAAATATATGCCTATAAATAGAGCATCTCTTTGAGTAGAAGGATCATACATTATTCTCCTTTATTCAAAATGTCTTCCGAAGAGAACACGAAGAAAACCGAAGTCGTCTCCAAAGTCGATGAAAATGCTAAAGAGCACTCGACTCCACAAAAGAAGGAGACGGACGAAAGCTCGTCTGCTCCCAAGCTGCCGAAAGATATCTTGGATTTCCTGGTCGAACAAGGAGAAACCGAAGAAGAAGAAGCAATGAGGCTGGCTGCCTGTCAGTTCTTGGTGCGGTCAGGAAATGATGTATTCAATTCTTTTGCTAATTATGTATGTGGTCCTCGTCCCAAGTACGAAAAGGATACCAGTGATCTTCCATGATGATGTACTTCTTGAAGAATTTGTCTCAAATAAACTCTGTTTAAGGAAACTTTGTTTATGATGTATCCTTCCTGCTTTATATTATTTTGCCTTTATTCACTGATCTTTAGACTCAGAAATCAAAAGGACAAGATATCATTTTCATAGAATATGGTACATACTGAGATAGAAAATTCAGAGGTGATATGGACATGATTTTCTATATAAGATTTTTATTAAATCCACTGGGAATCTAATAAGACAAAATATCAAATTCTCTGGGAAAATGATACATGGTAGAATATCAGTTTCCGCTGGGGATAATGATATCGAAATAGCTTTTGTAGAGAAGAGAAAATTTTTGATTTTACATTTGCTGGGGAGAAATGAAAATATTATTTATACATAATATTTCTTTAAGAATTTGCCATTGATAGGCATCATCGTGACTTTCCCGTCCATAGAGGCAAGCTGATATGCTCCATTAGAGAAGACTTTGTTTACTACGAATGGGCCTTCCCATTTCGCGTCAAATTTGCCTTTGCTCATATGTGTCATGGTCATCGGACGTCTGACAGTAAGGACCAATTCTCCCTTTTGATATGTTCTGACTTTGACTTTCCGATTAAAAGCTTTTGAGATTCGGGCTTGATATAGCTCGATATTTTGTTGCGCATACAATCGCTTTTCATCTAGAGCTTCCAACTCTTGAAGTCGAAGACGATCATTATTCTCTGTTGTCAGTTCATTGGAGATTGCAATTCTCAGAGAAGAAATCTGGATCTCAAGGGGAAGAACAGCTTCACACCCATATACTAAAGAGAAAGGTGTACATTCGGTCGCATTGCGAACTGTGGTGCGATAAGCCCATAAACATTCACCAAGCTTCTCACTCCAGTTACGTTTATTGGAAGAAACGAACTTTTTCAAAAGTTTGATGATTGTTTTGTTGAAAGCCTCTGCTAGTCCATTGGCTGCTGGATTATATGCTGTAGAAGCCAGATTATTAATCCGATGATCATCACAGAATCGAGTAAATTTCTGGCTGACGAACTGTGGTCCATTATCATGGATAATACGCCGAGGAACACCAAATCGATAGATGACATGATGTTTGACAAAGTTGATAACATTAGAAGTCTTGACTTCAGATAACGGGATTGCTTCAGCCCATTTAGAAAAGTAATCAGTTATTGCTAGAATAAACCGATGTCCTTTTGATGATGGTGGATTGATAGGACCGATGACGTCCATGCCCCAAGCTTCAAAGGGCCATGATGCCGCTATTGGGTGTAAGAACTCCGATGGTTGATGGATAAAGTCTGCATGAATTTGACAGGCTTTACATTTCCGAGCATATTGAATGATATCAGCTACCATCGTGGGCCAATAATAACCCATACGTCGGATACGATCTTGAAGTTTTGGACCTGGCTGGTGAGCTCCGCAGACGCCATCATGTGCTTCACGGATTATCTGTTGTGCTTCTTCACCAGTGATGCATCGAAGGAGAAGACCATCATAGGCTCGACGATATAGTGTCTTCGTAGTATGATTATAATAGAATCTGAGAGATCGGCGCCGGATAGATGCTGCTTCACTCGGGTTATCAGGAAGTATGTCATACAACACAAAGTCCAGAAACGGACGTCTCCAGTCTTCAGTTACGGTGTCTATTTTGTTAGAAAAGACATATTCCATAGTAGAGTCGGAAGAAGACAAGGACATTTTGTCAAACTTTAATTCAGCATCAAAGTTGAGAGAATCTTTGTTTGGATTATGGGGAAAAGCCAAAGCCAGATTATTTTCAACGCAGAATAGTTCTCGGTTATAAACCACTATCACTTGCTGACGTCTGATTGGTATGGCTAATACAGCAGCAAGATTAGCCAAAGCATCAGCTTCTGCATTATAGGCTCGTCGAACATGTTCAATAAAGAAACCTTCAAAGGAGGAGGCCATAGAGAGTGCTATTCGATGATAAGGTATCAAATCTTGATGACGAACTTCATACGTTCCTCTGATCTGATTGATGATAAGCTTAGAGTCTCCATAAACTTCTAAATATTGAACATCCAGATGTTTAGCGAGTTGAAGACCAATGAGCAACGCATTGTATTCTGCAACATTATTTGAACATGATTGATCTAGAGAATAAGCCCTCTGAATAGTTAATCCCTCTGGGGATACAAGAACAATTCCAACTCCGGCGACAATATCGCCGTTAGGACCTATTCTAGATGCTCCATCAAAGAATAGACGCCAGGTAGGAACTTCTTCAGAAACCATATTTGAATCCAGAACTTCATCGGGAATCTCATCATATAATTTAGAATCTTCTGGGACTGCATGAGCTGCTAGAAAATCAGCAAGAGCCTGTCCTTTAACTGACTTCTGAGGAATATAATGCATGTCATATTGGGCTAACAAGATTCCCCAATTAGCTAGTCTGGAGTTGAGAATACCAGGTTTCTTCATCATAATCCTGATGGGATTCACTCTGGAAATGACATGAATCGTTTGACCGATAATATAATATCGCGTTTTCTGAACAACAAACATTAATGCTAGGCATTCTTTCTCGATTGGAGAATAATGCGGTTCAGCACCCGTCATTGTGCGACTGAGATAATAAATGGCCTGTTCATGACCATCTTTATTTTTCTGGGCGAGTAATGTACCAAGAGAATGATCCATAGCTCAAACATATAGAAGAAATGGTATTCCCGAGACGGGAGGTACCAAAACTGGAGGGTTCATGAGGTACTGTTTGATGTCATCAAATACTTTTTGACATTCTTCGTTCCAGATGAAAGATACACCTTTCTTCAGAAGTTTGTGGAATGGTCTGCAGCGTCCTGATAAGTTGGAAATGAATCTCCTGATATAAGCAATTCTTCCTTGAAATCCTCGTAGCTCTTTTAAGGTGCGTGGAGGACGCATCTCTTGGATGGCTTTGATCTTCTCGGGATCCACGTGTATACCTTTAGCGGTAATGACGAAGCCGAGAAATTTACCACTAGAGACGCCCAGGAAGGACTTAGTAGGGTTCATTTTAAGTTGATGCTGACGTATTAAATCAAAGATAGTCTTCAAATCTTGGATATGATCCTCCTTTCGTCGACTTTTGACTGCAATATCATCAACATAGCATTTGACTATTTTTCGGAGATGTTCGCGAAATATAGTGCTCATTGCTCGCTGATATGTTGCTCCTGCATTCTTGAGACCAAACGGCATCACTGTATAACAGTATGTACCGATCGGCGTTCTGAAGGAAGTGTGTTTTTCATCATCTGGAAACATTTTGATCTGGTTGTATCCCGAATACCCATCCATAAATGACATTCGTTCGAAACCACATGTATTGTCGATCATGACATCAGTAATTGGAAGAGGAAACTCGTCTTTAGGACAAGCTGCATTGAGATCGCGAAAGTCTATACAGATTCGGATCTTGCCAGTCTTTTTAAGGACAGGAACGATGTTAGCCACCCAGTCAGGATGTTGTTCCTCTCTGATAAATCCGGAAGCCATAAGCTTGTTGACTTCAGCTTCAATTACATCCATAATGTCTGGACGAAATCGTCGCTGTTGCTGTTTGACCGGTTTAGCATTTGGCATAATATTAAGCTTGTGCATTGCGATCTTCGGATCTAGTCCTGGCATATCCTCGTAGCTCCAGGCGAAGATATCGATATAATCACGAATAAGCTTGATCATGTCTTGCTTATCTATTTCTGAAAGACTTTCACTGATGAATATTGGTTTAGGAGAACCTTCTTCACCAACATCAATTTGGATCAGTTTATCTTCGGTAGGAGGTTCCCTCTGCTCGAACCTGAATTCCCATTGATCGTCTAATCTTTGAGCCCATTGTTCCGATTCGGGTGATATTTCAAAATCATCCTCATCTTCATCATTTTCTTGTGGGCCATCAACAGAGACCATATTGATGGATAGAATAGAGCGATAAAGATCGCCAATACTCGTGTCAGAATCCCAAGAGAGAGAATCAGAAGACTCAGATCGTTCATCTTCAGATTGTTCGTCTTTATTGAATTTTGACTCTTCATGGACTATGTTGATAAAGGAAGTAGGAGCAATGTAACCACATTTTGTCCTTCCGTATTTTAATGGAGGAATTCGAACAGGCATTCTTCTTCCTTTTCCATTATTGAGACTGGTTCTAAAGTCATAACCCATATTCTTGATGATATTTTTGGATTGTTGACTGTAGCGACGCAGTTGTAACCTTCCAGTATCATCGTTTATGTCATCTTCTTCCAAGTTAGGAGGATTCTGAGGTCCTTTATAGAAAAATATTGGATTTTCTCCCTTCTTTCGACTGGGGACCACAAAGTATGATTTCTGTATAGAGTCTAATGATACGTCTGTATGAAGAGCTTGAATAACCCCTATAGTTAGTGGCTCTAAGCTATTTAGCAATTGTAAATAACTTTGTACATAACCACAAATATCAATATACTGCAAAGGAGATGCTTCATTAATACTAGATGCTGTATTTACAACAGAAGGCTGAGCCTTATCAGACTTAGTTAGATTAACGACAAAGGGAGAAGAAGAAGAACAGTTAGAATTTTTGTTTCGATTAAGATCGATAACAAAAGGCTCAGAAGAGGTGAGCTCCCTTGAAGAAGATCGTGGATAAGAAATGCGTCCACTGACTGGAATGACTAGAGTATCTGATCTAGCCTGAGAAGATGGAGGGGGAGTGATGAGTCCACTGACAGGAATGATCAGCGAACTTTGTGAAGCTTGGGAAGATGGTGCAGTAGTGCGTCCACTGACAGGAATTATCAGTGAGCCCTGGGCAGATGATGAAGTAGTACGTCCATTGACCGGAATTATCAGTGAGCCTTCTTCGGATGATCTAACAGACTGCGGAGGAGTGATACGCCCTTTTACAGGAATAACAAAAGTGTCAACTTTGGATGTCTCATCTTCATTATCCATAGCTTGTAAGACTTTCGAGTATTCATCTTTGTACATGCGAGCGTCATTAAAGTAAGCTTCGACTCCTTTGAATGGGTAAAGATCTGCCACTTCTTTTTGAACCTCTCCATTATCATCAACATATTTGAAGCACTGATGAAGGGTTGAAGGAACGACATTATGTTCATGCAAGAATGGTCTTCCTAATAGAGCATTGTATGAGCAACCATGATTGTCGATGATGTAAAAAGTAACCTTAGTACGAAGATCGCCTATTTGAAATTTAAGGCGAATCTTGCCTAAAGGCTCACTTTTTCCTTGATTGAATCCCAAGATGGTAGTGATAGTGCTGGAGAGGCTATGTACAGGTATCTTCAATGCATCTAACATAGCCTTTGGCATAATACTGAGAGCGGATCCTGGATCAATCAATAAACGATCAACCTTCATAGAATCAATATATCCTGTATGATATAAAGGACGATCATGTCGATTATCCTCTAGCAGCATATCGTCCTGCGTAAAGGTAATGTTTGGAATAAATTCTAATACATTATGGCAATGAGAAACAGGTTCTGTTTCTAACTTCTTGAGAAGAGTTAAGCAGGTTTCTGCTTGCAGCAGTGCTTCACTTAAAGTTTCTCGAGTCTCTTTAGAGAGGCGTAAGAGCTCGAAGATTGATAATTTAGCTGGGGTATTGGCTAGTTGAGCCAATATATCAAAATTATAAGGCTTTTCAAGTCCTGTAGGAGATGACTTCTTCAATGGTTTGTCGAAGCAGACTTGTTGTTTGCCTTTGTCAGCTGCTGTTGGTTTAGAATGAACTGTCTCAACAGAAACATTTAAAGGCTCTTCAGTAGAAACTGGAGTTGAAGCTGTAACCGGAGGAACGTCAGAAATTTCTTCAGGAACTTCAGCATAATCTTTCAAATATACTTTTCCTGACCGAGTTCCAGCATGAACTTCAACTTCAGATTCTGGTTCAAGGTCTATGGAAACCATGCTGCAATTCTTTATTTTGCTCTTGGTTCTTTTATGTTTGATGAAAGCTTCATTCCAGAAACCAAGGCCAACACGAGATTGATTATGTCTCATGGTGATGGCCAAAGGTGCTCGGAGTCCCTTGCCTGAGTTCAAACCTGGGGCAGTGGCTAGATCATAACCCATCTTCGCCATCAATTCACAAGATTGTGAACTGTATAAATGAAAAGCAGGTTTGTACCTATCTTCAATTTGAGGTACAGATTTTATCTTCGTAGAGAGTGCATTTCCTGCTGAGATGAAAGTAGAGGTTAGATAAAAATCGGGTGTGAAACTAGAAGTCACATTGCATGACTTAGTCTTCCCGAACTTCTTTTTAGATGAGGAAATCTTCCGAGGAGAAGAGGAAGACGTCTCAAACTCTGTCTTTAAGTCTGGGTGAATCCACATGATTTCTCCCTTCTTAGTTGTGACAGGAACAAGTCCGTCATTCTGTGCTGGTGGGATATTTATAACTTCGAGAGTTGCTTTGGGGATAGGAACAATCCCACTTTCCACCATTAAGGGAGGGAAGTCACCGAACTGCATTGAAATTACATTTGCTGTGACTGTTTTGTCTTTGGGTGTTAATGTCACAGCTCCTGATTTAATCATCTCTTGAATCTTCCCTTTTAATACATAGCAAGACCGGATTGTATGACCCAGCATTCTATGATATGGACAGTATTTTGGATGATCTGTCTTATTGGCTTCATCAGGCTTTTTAATTTCTGGCAATTGAATCTTATTACCTTTGAGTAAGCATTCAAAGATACCCTGAACATCGTCATCATCGAAAGAATATTCTTCTTTCGGCCGAGGAGATCTCTGTTGTTGATTTGTTGGAGCTGAAGTAGCTTGGGTAGTCTTTACCTCTTGACTACTGTTTTGGAGATTGACTTCAAGAGCTTCTTTTCCTTTGTGATTGTTGGGTCGAGTACTATTGCTAGCACTCTGATTTGATTCTTTGGGAGCCATTTGTACCCCCAGACCCTTAAAGGTCTCAGCATTGACCTCGGCAGCCTTGGCACTGACAATGAAAGAAGGCCAATCTTGGAACTGAGTGGACCCTGTCCACATGCTGATAATTGGTAAGAGATTCGACTTGCAAGTGTCGATCGTAACAGTATCGGGAGTTCCAAGAGGCATTTTGAGGGCTTCTCTTCTGAATCTCTCAATGAATTCCTCAGTGGTCTCATTATTCTTCTGTTTGATTCTTATGAGGGCCGACATGGTCATATCATTGAGCCCTTCGTAGAATCGTTCAAGAAACATTTGCTTAAAACCGGCAAATGAGGTAATGCACCCATCAGGGAGACTTCTATACCATTCATATGCCGTTCCTTTGAGACATCCAATGAACACCCGAGTAAGGAGGGCGTCACTTGGTTGCAGTTGATCAGTCATTACTTCAAAATGATTAATGAACTAACTTGGAGAGGTTGTCCCATCATAGAAAGAGATGGTCGGAGGTTTGTATTTTGGTGGATACGATACCTGCTTCCATTCTATCGGATAAGGCTGTTTGATGCCTAACCTTTGTAAACCATCCTTCTGTTTGAATGCCTCGAATTGAGTTTTGAGATTCTTCAATTCTTCAGAGACAACTCCCGAAGATTGTGGAGTTATGGCTTGTAGAGTGTAATTGGGAGGAGGGACTGCAGCATATGTACCACCCCCAGCTCCAGAGTGACTTGGTGTGGTTTGTACAGGAACATTAGATTGTACCCCCGGAATAGTAGAGGGTTCGGGGTTTGGAACAACAGGGGTATTCAATACCACTGGTGGTGCTGTCTGTTGTTGAGTCTGCATTAGAGTGTGCATAGCACTCAATGTATCTGCCATAGCTCGCAATTGTTGTTCTAAAGAAGAAATCCTCTGTTCATGAGCCTCATTGCTAGTCGAAGGTTCATGATCACTTTCTGCCATGTAAGTGGTAATCATTCGAGGAATAGATGATGAAACAGTCTGTTCTGAATCATCACTGTGTGAATCAGCATCTTTCCCAGGGCTTTTTACAGGAGTCAATACTGGAAAATTGGACTCTCCAAGGAAGTCTTCTGTGATCTCCGGATTACCACTTGGATGAGAAGAAGAAGAGGCTCTGGTCAAGGCTCCGGTTCTGGATCGAGTGCCGAGATAAACACCATCTTCAGAGTCTGATATAGCATCAGACCGTATGCTACCCCCAATGTTTCTGGAAGTCATGTTGACAGAAGCATAAAGAGGTTCATCTTCATCCAACATTGGTTCATATTGAATCCGTTCGAAAACAGATTGTCTTTTTGGTGAACAACAACATTGGATGACAACCCGAGGTTGGAAGTCACAACCATGCTTTTCATGGCGAATATGGGCAATGTCATAGCCAGATGGAGTGTCAATTCTCTGTTTATTTTGCAAATATTCTCGGAGATCTGTAGGAACAGATTGGGAAGTATTTGAAGATAGTTTCTGTATAGAAACTTGTCTTTTGTTCTTCTGTCTTCTTGGTTCCTGAGTGTATAAAGACTGATTAATTTGAGCCACATAGTTCTTGGCATATTCTGCATCAGGGTCTAATATACTTGTCTCAGTGGAACCAAACCGATTCTGATTAAGCTTATTACGAAGATCCGTGGGAGATTTGACTTTAATATCAGTCTTGGATACTTGTAATTTGCCTTTCTCAGACCGAGAAATTTTGAGAGAAGGAAGATGAGTATTATTCCGACTAGGAGTCGGTAATAATCCATCTTTGGAGGAGTTAGCCAAAAGGCGTTTTCCATTGTTTGATCTAGTAAGAGTACTAGTCAAATTAACTCCAGAGGTAAAGACCTTAGGAGTAGAGGAGTTGACTAAAGAGTCTTTCTCCTTGGTTGGCACAAGATGTGCAAGTTGAGGGGGAATCATTTGTATGTTCTGTGGAAGAGAACCCCCAATTTGATTTTCAGAAACAGTCAAAGGACTGTATTTGTTAGCATACGCTGACTTCAGTTTGGACTTCTGGTCATACGCTGCCTTTTTATTAGCATACACTGGCTTTGGCTCATCGTACGCTGCCTGATGTTGGCTTTTGTACGCTGCCTTTGCCGTACGCTGCCCTTTGAATGCCATACGCTCAGAGTCATCAATGGCTAAAGAGCCGACTGCTGTCGTAAGAATAGAGGGAGAAGGGACCTTGACATGTCCAGAGATGGTTTTCCTTGGACACATTGACTTGGTTAAAGAACCAATTTTGTCAGTGTGACTAGGAGAAGCCACTGTTGCCGTGTTCCGAGAAGCCGAAGTGTGGTTCATGGAAGTTGAAGATGTGTTCTTGTCAGCATAAGAAGTGATAGAAGCATCTCGGACTGCTGCAGAAGACTTAGGGACATAGATGGAGTGTCCCTTCTTCTTGGCAACAGGAAGAGCGGAGGAAGCAGTGCGGCCCTCCTTCGCCTTGAGCATTTCTTCATAAGCCGATTGGTCGAATTGTATAACCATCGTCTTCTTCGTCAAGCCGATCGACGAAGTATCGCATTGAGTTGTTGCTATCTCATTGGAGGAGACAGCTTTCCCCAGCAGAGTCGCAATTTGTTTTCCATAAATAAATTCACTTTATTTATTTTGTATCTGAGAAAATTACAACTGTAGGAATCTAATCTAGAAGACGATTACTTTATCCCTTGGACGATGCGATGAAGAAAACTCGAACTTTGAAGAACTTGGACAACAACTGGGCAATCTCTCTGTTCTCTCTGAAAATGACTGTAGTCTCTGATGAAGATGAAGAAACTCTTTTTTATAGAGTTCAGGATAACTGTCCTTAAGCATACGCTCAGGTAGTTACTTGACGTGTGCATAACTGCAGGGACGCGTGGCGAATTTTGATGGAGACACATTAGCGTGCGGTTGAAAGTAGTGGAGCCTGTTCAGGAGAGATTGATGGCCTGGATGCCACGTTGCATAACTTCTAGAGAAGTGGATAATTGGTACAGGACACGTGAGAACGTGTGTTGACGGTAATCCTGGATATGGTTGCTGTAATACGCTGCCTCGTTGAAGGAGAGTTATACGCTGACTTGGACAGCGTAGTGCCATAGGAAATCCATACGCTCACTTTATGGGCAAGGAGTCATGTGAGGTCATACGCTCGCTTGTTTAGCAAGGAATCATGTGAGGTCCATACGCTCGCTTGGCTGGGTGAAGAAGGAGTCATGTGAGGTTGATACGCTCACTTGGCTGGATGAAGAAGGAGTCATGTGAGGTTGATACGCTCACTTGGCTGGATGAAGAAGGAGTCATGTGAGGTTGATACGCTCACTGGAGAAGTGGCCACGTGGCTATCATCAATCTTCTTTGGTACACCATATCTTCCCATAACTGACAAAATCTTCTCGAGCATCGTGACTGCGGATTTGACGGCTGACAGACTGTCAAAACTGACAGTAATGATGGCTTTTGTATTTATGAAGGCTGCTGAGTTGTCCTCGTAAAAGACAAAACCGACTCTTCGAAAACCTATACGACGGTTACTTTTCTCGTGACAGCTGTCTTTGCACGAAAGATGAAGTATCAGATTCATTCCTCATTTAAACATATGCTGTGCTGTCACTTCAGTAAATAATAAAATATTTACTGAGCGTATGGCTTTTGAATGAGCGTACAACTCTGAATTGAGCGTATGGCTTCAACTGACATCTGTCTTTAAGCGTATGGATGAAAAATGACAGCGTGTCATAATTTTCCACATCCTACAGACACCATCTAGACACGAATCAGGGTCCTAGACACCTAGACCTACCCTAGGCGAACACATAGGTAGGTGCACGTGACACGTGGTGTACTGTGTCGTGTCCACGAGTGAAGTGCACGTGTGCACGACACTGTCTGAACACAGATTTATGTCTGTATATGTGTGGTTATTTGGACACGTCTGTGTCGACTTAGTTGGACATGAAATGACTCTATGACACATGTGCACATGTGACTCACCTTGCTATGCACCTAATTTGGGTTTTAGATTAATGCGATATTCGAAATAGGGAATCTCCTATTTTTCCTGATACTTGAGATCTGTCTGTTAGAACTCCTGAATTCGATTTTGAATTACCTGTGTTTGTGATTTAATTTGTATCATAATAACCTGGAAAAAATTAACCTATGTGCTAAGGGTTATGTTTGGCATGAGATTTTAGCTTCAATTGTGCTGTTGGCTTTCGAAATTTCAAAGAGATGTTAGGACTGATACACAGTTCTTTAATTTGAATTCTTGATGTTTAATTTATAATTTAAAATGATTGTTAATAACCTAAATTACTAGATAAATTCATATATACATGTATAACCTAATGTGATATATGAAACGTAATATAGATATGCATATTGTCCATATAATTAGAATGAATGAATTATATGCAATGTAGGCAACCCACTTAATTTGACCTACATGTTTCCCCCTTTTTCCTTCTCTATGTGAATATGTATAAATATGAATACAATGTAATGTTTAGTTGTATGCCTTGTCATGACTAAATGAATGCAATGTCATGATGTAGACTAACCCCATGGCCTTGTTACACCCATGCACATATCACAGAGACACACACCCTTTACACTTGATATTGACACTAACCCTTGCCTATGTATGCATGCATGTACTATAGTGGCTATGTATCTATGTATGTAATTGTATGGTATTTATTTTATATTATGCATTGTTGTGGATCACATTGCCTTGTGATTGTGTATGAGTGCTAGCTTAGCTTGGTTTGGCTTGTGATTGTATTTGGTTTCTAGCCTAGGCTTGGTTAGGCCTAGTGAGACTTATTAGACTTGTTTGGGTTAAGTTTGACCTAGTTGACCTAGCCTTGACTAGTATAGTTGACTGGAGTTGACCAAGTGTTGACTTTAGTCTAGTTTGACCTAGACAGCATGCAGATGCATTGTAGATTACATTTATCATCCCCTGTATACATATTGACTTGTGTTGCTCTAACTAGGAGTCAGGTACCTCATCTCGGATAGTACATTTACTTCAGATATTTAGATACCAGGCGAGTACATTCTTGATCATTTCATAACTTGCTTAGAATTATATTCTTGCTCTAGTTTACCTCATTTGATGCTGTCACGATATTATCATGGATTGATACTATATGGATCCCTACATTGAGATGTTATCCCCCTCGGGAGCATCGGATACATAATGTCGTATGTTTCATGTACATCATATATTCCTCGCTATCATGTTATTCATGTTTCTTATGTGCTTCATGCTCGTTCATGCATGCTCATGTACTCTCATGTGCTCTCATGTTCGGTCTGTTTCTCATGTATCTCATGTATAACCTATACTTCATGTGCACTCATTTATGAGCCCTCATATGAATTTTATGTGCACCCATTTATGGGCCTTCATGTGAATTTCATGTGCACTCATTTATGAGCCCTCATGTATACTTCATGTGCACCTATTTATGGGCTTTCATGTGAAAATCATGTGCGGAACATAACTTGTCTGGATCCTTGTGTATTGATTTGGGTATGTGAGAGTATAAATAGTCATGTGAATAATTCCAAAGTAGTATAACCATGTGCGTCTCTTTAGTATATTCATGTACAAATCCAGCCGTTCACATGTCGACTTTGTACTCTAAATCACTAGTCGCTGGTAGCTCTCTACTTATAGTAGATATTTCTATTACAGTTCTCTCTCTGTTTACATCATGTACTTTCTTTCAGTTTCATGTATCGTACTCTCTTGTATGTTTATATTTTTTAACCTGTTATGATCTGTGTGAGATGTATTGTGCTCGCTCCCGTCCTGACTAGACCTGCTGAAAATTTTACAGAGGATGATGAGGAACTCTGCACCCCTTACCTTGGAGCTTGCCTAGATGACACTCGCGACCTGGACCCCTGGGGAGGTTCAGGCAGCTGCTGAGGATGATACCTATGCTTAGTGTAGTTAGTCTAGACTGTTCCTTATTTTTATATCAGTAGTTGTCTGGATTCAGAGTTGTATTATTATGGAGACTGGTAGTTGTTGAGACTTATGTTATTTCATTTCTGTTGTACCTCAGTTGAGGATTTCTTTATCTATTCCATCGTGCTATATTCTACCCTAGATTGTGATTGAGTTGTACCTCTGTGTTTGGCCTCCTTTGGGAGAGTATTTCATGTTATGTAGTTATAGTTCATGACCAAGAACAGCGTTCTACCGCCAAAACTGCGGCGTAGGCTGGGCGCTGTTACGTACTCGTACCCTCACTGTGGGTGCGGGTTGTGACACGTTTTTAGTGGTGGCCCATGCAGGTCGAGTTTATATAGTGATATTCGAACTACAGTATCCCTACAGCCTGCAGTAGGATTAGGATATATTTTTGAAGGTACTCAATCACAATTAGGATTCCTTAAAAGATTTCTGGAACGACCCTTGAGAATCTTATTTAAACTTCAATTCGAAATCCTTTCCCTTGTTTTGTTCGCTCTCACTCCTTGATTATTGAATTTGATTTTGATGGATCGTTGTTGATTTTGATTTTTCTATCGAGATGAAATTTATGGCCTGAGTTACGATATTTTCTGATAACATATGTTGACGGGAATAACAGGGATGGTAAAACGTCTACTTGATTATGGATCCTGTAGTTTATCGCAGCCATATTAGCTGGCGTGGCGGAAACATAGAGACCTGACTTCGGATGTACGTATCTTGGTTATGAGATTTGGAATTTCTCGCAGCTATACTAGTCGGCATAGCGAGAATTCTAGACGACATGATTATAAAGGTGCATGCCCCAGTTATGGAATCTATCGTTTATCGCAGCCTTGCTTACTGGCATGGCGAGGGCTCTGAGTAACATGATTTTGGACAGACACATATGATTATCAGACTGTCTCTTGAGAAGGTTTTTAAACATATCATCTTTATCGTACCCTTCTGTTATAAATTGTATTCCATCATCAAATAACTTAGGAGTAGGGATATTTTAGTTTTATAGAGCTTATTCATATGTAGTTCTTTCATAGTGTAATGATATGATGACTTGTAGCGTGGCTGTACCCTAGAGATGATAGTTAACATTGGTATTAGAATAGTAACCCATTGTAGATGATTCTTCTGTTATTTATAATACCTACCAGTTTCCATAGAGGATGTTAGTCTGCTCTGCAGCCTTGATGATTGTTATTATTTTCCCTTGTCCTTTCCAGTAAGGCACCCATGACCAGAGCCTGTCCTTGAGTATAGTTGTAGTTCACCTAAGACTGAGAGGTCTATATATATAGATAGATTGCAGATGATAGTGGCATATGGGATATGGGTTAGTTGGTATTATAGGCCATTGTTGTATAGGATTATAGACATGTTGTTTAGCCTATATTTGGTTCAGTTTCCTATTTTAGTTAAGTTCTCCTTGTGATGAGTTCAAGCATGATAGATCAACCTTTATAGGCAGTGTGCAGACCCTTCACTAGATGTCATGTCCTTTTCTTATAAATTCAGTCTCCTTAGCATCATTTCCTTTTGCCTACATTGATGTTTCAGACCATTCATCCCTAGCCTAATTTCTGAGCATTTGTTCAGTTCCTTATAAGTTTAGTCTACTTTAACCCTTGATGATCAGTTATATATGTATGGATATATAGATGATATACTTAGGATATATATAATGGGTTGTTGTTCTTGAGCTTATGTATATATGGTATTGGGATTTGTGTGATTAGATTATGGGTATTTAGTTATGAGTGACTTGATAACATTGGAAAGTTAAGAGTTAGCCTATTATAGAGTTATTCTTTTTTGCTAATCTCTAGTTGCCAACACCTAGATAGCTAGCATAGGTAAAACCCTAAGAAGTTGACCAGTTGATGACCAAGTACTTGGATGTTGACAAATTGACTAGTGGTTGACCCTTGACTATGTTTGACCTAGAAGTAGTACTACCATCTTAAATTTCGAGGACGAAAATTTTCTAAGGTAGGTAGACTTGTAACACCCAGTTTTCTAAATGAGGGTAATTTTGAAATTTTATGATTTTAATTATTAAATTATGATATTTAAATAATAATATGATTTTTGGTGATTTTTAATCATTTTAAAACTATTTAAAAATCATGACTTGTGATTTTGATGTGCAGCTAGTGAAACGTAGAGACTGTCTGTCCTAGAGCCTAACCCTATGATTTGGAATATTAATTATCATTTTTAGCCTAGGGGTAATTTGGTCATTTTGACTTATTAGAATTATTGATTTATTTATTGGATTGACGGTTGTTGATTTTGACTTTTGCTAGTTGTGACTTAAGAGACTAACCTAGATGCTGACTCTAGTTAAGGTGACTTGATTAGCATGGTGAGACCCTAATCTAACTTAAGTCGACTTGGTTTTGACTTGAGTGATTTAGCTCTTGAGAAAATTAGGAAGGATTTTAATGTTGGACTTAAGGCTAAGGTAGAGAGCCCATTACTCATGTGACTTAGCTCAAAGCCTACTAACTAGAAACCCTAACCCTAATTTTCATTCAATATGACCAGCCACTTAGGGCTCCCATCCCTATAAATAATCTCTTCATTGTTGTTCTTGCCTCTTTGTAATATTTCAACAAATTGAAGAAAGAGGTAAAGAGCCATCTTCCCCAATCCATAACTTTTTCATTTCAAGTCCATTTTGGCTCAAATCTTTTGCATTAGGTTCTAATTAGTCTCTTCTTGCTATTCATGGAGAGTAATCTCAGCCTTGGATCAATTTGGAACTTTTGGCCATCAAGGAGAATACCCCCCATTTGAAGCTCTTTCTTGCTATTTGCACCTATAGGTAAAACCCCTTAAATTGTATTTTAATTTCGATTTCTTTGCATATTAGGCTAGATCTAGGAGACCCCTAGCTGTCCCTAAAGTTTGGGTAAATTTCGTGTCCATTTAGTGTTCGTATCGGACACGTATCATGATGTGTATGTAGGTGTTTGTTAAAATGTCACAAAGGATTTTATTTTCGATTTTTGAAAAACTAATTACATAGATACCTATGTCTATATTTGTATGATAAATTTTGTGAAGACTGAAATGGATTTTGTGTCGTATTCGTGTCGGAATTGGACACGCACACACATGTACAGACCCGTAGGGCCAGGCGGCCGTAGTTATGGATTTTATTTTCCATTCCCCATGCTTCAAACGGCCAGGCGGCCGCCGTAGGGTATAGGAACTCAGAAGGTTGGTGGATGAAGTCCGTATGCAATTGACATACCCGACACTTCTTTTCATAATTAACAGTATGTGCCATCATGGCGGGCCAGTAGTAACCCAAGCGACGCAGTCGATTCTGTAACTTAGGACCATGCTGGTGATCCCCACAGGTACCACCATGTGCTTCTCGGAGTGCTTCTTGTGCTTCTATCTTCGATAGACATCGCAGAAGAAGTTCGCATATGAACGATGATACAATAGTTTGGTAGCCGTGTCTTAGAAGAACAGAAGAGACGTCTCTTAACAGAAGTAGCTTCCTTCAGGTCTTCGGGTAGGATTCCGTTGACTGCATAGTCTATAAACGCGAATCGCCAGTCCTGAACGTCAATATTAGTGTCTACTTGTACTGAGTAACTTATACACGTATGTAGATTATTCTTCGGGCAAACCAGCTCTTGACCCATCACCGTGACGGTATATTGGGTTCCAACAGGAGCTGCCAGAGAAGCGGTGAGGCCAGCATGTGCGTCGGCCTCCAAGTTTTGTAGCCGAGGTACATGTTCTATAAAGAACCCTATAAAGGTAGAAATGATATCGATTGCTGCCAGGTGGTAAGGAACCAGATCTTCATGTCGGACCTCGTATTATCCTCGAACCTAGTTGATAATCAGTTTCGAGTCGCCATAGGCCTCGATGCAGTCAACCCCCAACTGTTTAGCAAGCTAGAGCCCGATGATGAGAGCATTATACTCAGCAATATTATTGGTGCATGACTCCATGAGAGAATATGCATGGTGGATGACTAGGACGTCAGGAGTGATGAGAACGACTCGGACCCTTGCGATGATCTCGTCCTTCGGTCATGTTCTTGAAGCACTGTCGAAGAACATATGCCACACATGATTGTCTGGGATGGCATTGGACTCTAGGACTTCATCGAGAATATCGTCATAGAGTTTTGACATCTCTAGCACAGGATGTGCCACCAAGAAGTCAGCCAACGTTTGGCCCTTGACTACCTTTTGTGGGACGAACACTATGTCATAAGGAGTCAAGAGTATCGCCCATGTGGCTAATCGCGAGTTTAAAGCCCCTAGCTTAGTCATGAGGACTCTGAGGGGGTTGACTCGGGAGATGACGTGGATTGTCTGTCCGGCCACATAATGGCGCGTTTTCTGGATGGCGAAGAGCAGAGCAAGACACTCCTTCTCCACAGGATTATACCGATGCTCGGCCTCAATCATGGTCCTGCTGTGATAGTAGATTGCCTGTTCGTGGCCTTTGTTGCTTCTCTGGACTAGCAAAGCACCGAGAGAATGGTCTATAGCTCGGATATATAGCAGGAAGGGCCTCCCCACGACCGGTGCTACCAGTACTGGAGGACTAGTGAGGTACTTTTTGATGTCGTCAAATGCGTGCTGGCATTCTTCGGTTCTGACATACGAAACTCCTTTCTTCATGAGTTTGGTTAAGGGTTGACATCGACCAGAGAGATTTGTTATGAATCTTCTGATATATGCCAAGCTTCCTTGTAGGCCTGGAAGCTCACGAAGATTCTTCGGTGGAGCCATGTCCAAGATCGCCTTAGTCTTCTCAGGGTCAATATGAATACCTTTGGCTGTAACGATGAAGCCGAAGAACTTGTCCCTAGAGACTTCCAAAAACGACTTGGTTGGGTTCATCTTTAGTCGATGTGTCCGCATCAAGACGAACACCATCCTCAAGTTGTCACCCCCATTTCCTGTATTACGTATTTATGCTCGTATTTGATTTTGGCACGTATTTTAATTTTCTCGACTTGCGGATTTTGGTTTCTCGTAAATGGGTTTTGGACCATGGTTTGGTTTTATTTTGTGAAAGTTGGTTTAGTTTGGTTCATCATGAGTGGAACACCTTAACCTACACTCCTCTCTCAACACACCACAACTCCCCCACTTTATAATACCACCTACTTTTCTCTCTCCTCTTTATTCTCTCATTTATTTCTTACAAACTTCTTCTTCTTCCTTCTTCCACACAACTCCCCAACCAATAGGCAAGTGCACCTTGCCAACAAATAAGTACCCAATTTTATTTGTCCATTTGATAGATTAGGATATGTAGATCAACATTAGAACTTGGAATTTTGTGATTTGGAGCTTTCATTCTTCTAGATCTAGGTTTTAACCATTTTTGGAAATCCTTGGTTTTGATCTATTAAACTTTGATTTTGCTTGTTTTGATGCTTCCATGTGGAAGAGAATTCAATTTTACTCAAGTTAGAACTTTGAAAATCTAGATTTGGTTTTGATTTGACAAAAATATGAAGAATTGAAGTTCTTGGTATTTTTGGACTTGCTCTCGGCCAGGAAGAACAGCACCCTGCCTTGCGCTTTTTAGCGCATGGCCGATTGCGCACCCCTGGCCTGTGCTCTTTAGCGCATGGCCGTTTGCGCAGTCACTTGGCCAGCGCTTTGCGCTGCGCTGGACTGCGCTGGCGCAAGCTAGCCATGCGCAATCCAGCCATGCGCAAAGTAACCCCTGTGCAATTCACTTCTGCGCAAACCGCTCCTGCGCAATTCACTTCTGCGCAACCCACCCCTGCGCAGTCTACCCTTGCGCAAGGTAACCCCTGCGCAGTCTACCCTTGCGCAAGGTAACCCTTGCGCAAGACAACTCTTGCGCAGCTCTTCCATGCGCAGTACACACCCTGCGCAGACCTACCCCTGACCCCCTTGCACAACCTACTTGTCTATGATGAATTTGTTATTTCTTGATCTTGGCTCTTCTATAGTCCTATTTTATATTAGTATTTTATTAGGTATTTTATGCCCATTTTATATCCTTACGCCTTTTGGCATGAACTTGATTTTGCTTAATATGTTTGGAATAACTATTGTACACAGTATGGTATGACAAGGAACTAGTATAACATGACAGTGACCCGTAGTGGTGCACTCCTGACACGACCAACCTGACTTGATAGTGGCCCGTCGTGGCGTACCCCTGACAAGTACCCTGACATGATTTACCTTGATAACTTGATAGTGGCCCGTGGCGGCGCACTCTTGACTTGACTTGACTTGATAACTTGACTTGACTTGCCTTGACACCGTGGGTGTTCCTGCTCGCTTGTTTGCACAATCCACTTGTCTTGTCTTGCATCATGTCTAGGACGTGACTTCCTGGGTACCACGGCCAGGGACTCGCGCTAAATTGGATTAGGCTAATTATTAGATCAAACTAGAACATGGAGAATTCCCAGTCACAGGTAATCTCGTTATCTGGGCGCTTTAATGGACTTGTAGCTTGCCGACGAGTAGAGCACATTTCCAGCACACTGTCATGTGTTGCACCTTCTAAGTCACCTAAGGGTACATTTGTCTTCCGGGCGATGTACCCAACTATAACTCTCAACCCGCGGAAGGATAACTGGATGGTCTGCAGGGCTTGGGACTGGGAGTTACTCACTTGCATCTTGTTAGTAATTAGGCTTGTGATAACCCTAGTTAGTTAAAGTAGTAAGCCGTAGTACTTGCTTGGCCGATTGTGAATGAATGGTGTCCAGCCCTGTCTAAGTCTTGTCTAGCCTTGTACCTGGAACTCTTGATCATGATTGTTTTACTTATCTCTAACGATAAATGGGTAGAGGCAGTGAGCTATTCAGGCGAAGGGTTACAATCCTGGTCCTTGTTTGGTTTAAGGATTGTAATCTGGCTCCCGGAATGGTTCCACGTCCCTAGTCGCTTATCGTCCTGTGTACTTTTATTACTTGTACTTTCCTTTATTCTTTATGTTCTGATATGCTAGCTTTTGATCTTATTTGTGGCCTCCTTTGTGGCACTTGCTCTTTCTGGGGTTTGACCCAGCTGGTTTTGTGTGGCCAGATTTCGGAGCAGCTCCCGAGGATCTACCCAGCTTCCAGCCCAATGGTGAACACTAGACGGAACCCGGGCTACGAGTGGGTTTTTCCTTTTTTGTTTCACCCACTTATATGTAAATTTATTCTTTTGAGGAGTTTAGCCGACGAGCTCCTGTTAGCTCGATGCACATTTACTTACTGTCTGCCTACGGGCTGTAAACATGATTAACAAATCCTAGGGTTGATCATATATGACTGAACTCTTGCTAGTCCTATCATTTTGTACGACTAGCTTCATGATCATCCAATATGTAATATTTGGGACGCCTTATATATATATATTTGATGCTCTAACATCTTGTAACTCTGTTAATTGCTTGAGATTGAGACAATAGGCTTGACCTTAAGAGACTGCTGGCTTGTAGTAAACCCTCATATCTAGACAGCCGTGACCGTATAGTTGAGATGTATTCTATTTTAATATACGTAGCTGGCTGTGTCTGCCCCCGCTCTCCAGTATTCTGGTTCTGGGGCGTGACACGGTTTAAGTGGTGGCCCATGCAGGTCTTGTCAATCAAGAAATGTAGGGGTTTACCGAATAGATGTCTCAATCAATATTCGCCCTTGATCTCTGCTCGTATCTTCAAATCCCTGAGATTCTTGACCTGATCACATGCTTGTATCATTGCTCTGTCCTGGTCCTTCCTTACTGTTCCCTATGTCGTCTTCTTCAGCGGCATTACTCCCGGACCTGCCAACCAGCCAGAGGAAGCTCGACAAGCGCCCCAACGCCAGGAAGATCAAGCTCAGCACTCTGGAGTAGCCTCCCGAGTTATGCTTTCCGGAGGCTCAGAACCTCCAGTTCAGGCAGCTCCGCCCGTTCAACCAGCTAGACAGGATGAGGGACCTTTGGTAGGGCTTATCAGAGAACTGCTTGCATCCCAAGATCGTCGAGGCGACGCCTTGCACCAGGAAGTTCATGATGCACTAAACCGAGGAGGTCCCCAAGGGAATCAGGCGGCCAACAGTTTCAAGCGCTTGAACCCTCCCTTCTTTGACGGCAGTGAAGATGCGATTGCCGCAGACCCTTGGCTTCAGGATACCGAGGTGGTTCTAGAAGCAGCTAGGACACCTGAGAATGAGAAGGTGGCCGTGGTACGGCTACAGTTGTTAGACTTTGCTCGCGATTGGTGGGCAGCTCAGGCCATGGGGTTAGCGGCACCAGTCACTTGGGCGACGTTCAGAGAGAGGTTCCAGACAAAGTACTTCGATGCGGTGGCACGGTACGACCTGCAGACCAGATTCACCAACTTGAAGCAAGGAGGCAGGACGGTCGATGGCTATGCGACCGAGTTTTCTAGGCTGAGTAGGTTCGCCCCCACCTTGGTGGCAACCGAGTTCGATAGGGCTCAGCGATTCCAGCAAGGGCTGCACTTAGAGATATTATTGGCTGTGGAGCAGTTCGAGCACCAGACGTTCGATGCAGTGTTGAAGGCAGCAAGGAGGCATGAGTATACCTCCCGGAGAATTGTGGACAGGACCGGAGGCAGGAAGCGGTCCCACAACCAGATGCACCAATCTTCAGCTCCAGCCCCGGCAGCTAGGGGTATAACCATTGGAACTCCGAGGCGGGCGGCCTCAGTGACGTCGGTTCAGCATTCGACCCCGACGTATCCGCAGCAGCAGAAGCAGAAGCAGTCTTCCGCGGTAGGATGTTCTCATTGCGGGAAGCCGGGCCATGTAGTGGCAGAGTGTCGTAGGGCACAGGGATTGTGCCTGGCTTGTGGAGGAGCAGATCACAAGATAGGGACCTGCCCGAATAGGGGAGGTCCATCATTATCCAATCTTTCTAGTTCTTCGGTGAGAGGACCAGCCCCAGTTCCAGTCCAGCAACAGCAGCAACAGCAGTACCCGAGGCCGTTGGCGCCCCAGGCCCAGGCCTTCCAGCAGCAGTTCACCCAGACTCCAGCATAGAACCGACAGAGGGGATTCCAGCAGAGGGGACCCGCAGCTAGAGATCAGGCTATGATGATGACCATGGAAGAAGAAGTTGCACCAGGTGAGGTAGTGGCAGGTACTATTCTCGTCAACACTTTTTCAGCATCTGTATTATTTGATTCTGGTGCATCGCATTCATTCATGTCTGCACGATTCGCGACACGGATAGGATTGGAGCCCGAGTCATTATCAGTGAGGCTCAATATACTTACAGGTAATGGTCTTGTGAGAGTAGATCGAGTATTTTCCTCGTGTCGGATCGTAGTTAGCGGTAGAGAGTTCCCCGCTAGGCTCATAGAGTTCCCTATGGCGGACTATGATGTAGTCCTAGGCATGGATTGGTTGAGGAACCATTATGCTAGGATAGACTGCCATATTGGCAGAGTTGTCTTTAGTATTCCCGGAGAGCCAGAGTTTTTATTTTCCAGAGGCACAGTAGAGACATCTCCTCCAGTATTGCGGATGGCAGTAGCAGCAGTGCAGTTGCCCCGGATAGTTGAAGAGTTTCCAGATGTCTTCCCAGAGGAACTTCCAGGGATGCCGCCAGAGCGAGAGATCGAGTTCACCATTGACTTGATTCCCGGGACAGCACCAGTATCAGAGCGAGTCTACAGAATGGCGCCTTCAGAGTTGGAGATTTTGTACAAGATGATTGAAGAACTCAGGACCAAGGGATTCATTCGTGCAAGTGGATCGCCTTAGGGAGCCCCGATGCTTCTTGTGAAAAAGAAGGATGGTACGTCCAGGCTATGTGTTGATTATCGTACCTTGAACTCAGTGACAATCAAGAACAGATACCCTCTTCCAAGGATAGATGACTTGTTTGATCAACTCAAAGGGGCTTCAGTTTTCTCGAAGATAGACTTGCGGTCAGGATACCACCAGATCAGAGTCAGAGAGCAGGACATCCCGAAGACGGCGTTCAGATCTAGGTACGGGCATTGGGAGTTTCTAGTTATGCCCTTTGGAGCAACCAATACGCCGGCAGTGTTCATGGACCTCATGAACCGTATTTTTATGCCTTACTTGGATCAGTTTGTGATAGTGTTCCTTGATGACATCCTGGTTTACAGCAAGAGTGAAGCAGAGCACGAGCAGCATCTCAGAGTTGTCCTCCAGATTCTCAGAGAACACCAGTTGTATGCCAAGTTCAGTAAATGCGAGTTCTGGCTCGATCGCATTTCTTACTTGGGTCACATCATTACCAGAGGAGGAGTGGAAGTGGATCCCCAGAAGATTGTGGCTATCGAGGCATGGCCAGTACCCAGCTCAGTGGCAGAAGTTCGCAGCTTTCTTGGATTGGCCGGCTACTACCGGCGGTTCGTCTCTGATTTTGCAAGGATTTCAGCGCCGATGACCCAGTTGACCCGCAAGGATGTGCCGTTCGTTTGGACAGCAGAATGTCAGGAATCATTTGAGAAGTTGAAGCGAGGTTTGATAACGGCTCCCATTCTCACCCTTCCAGATGGGACCGGAGGATTCACAGTTTACTGCGATGCTTCAGGCAGAGGATTGGGATGTGTTTTGATGCAGCATGGGAAGGTAATTGCTTATGCGTCACGTCAACTCCGTAATCATGAGAAGAATTACCCGACCCACGACTTGGAGCTAGCAGCAGTAGTGTTTGCACTTAAGTTGTGGAGACACTACTTGTACGGAGATAGAGTGGAGATCTTTACTGATCATAAGAGCCTGAAGTATGTCTTCACCCAGAAGGATCTTAATATGCGGCAGAGAAGATGGCTCGAGCTACTTGTGGACTACGATATGGATTTGCAGTATCATCCAGGGAAGGCCAACGTTGTAGCAGATGTGTTGAGCCGGAGAGCCGGAGTTTATTTCTTGACAGCACAACCAGAGTTATTGGCAGATCTTCAGAAGATGGGTATTGAAGTTGTCCTCCCTTCCACCGTGGCGTTGATGGCTAGCCTGCAGATCCAGTCCACCATAGTTGAGAGGATTCGGACAGCACAGTTAACAGATTCTAAGATTCAGCGGCTCAGAGCAGAGTGTGAAGCAGAAAGAAGGCCAGAGTTATGTATCCATGAAGACGGTACACTTCGACACGGCACTCGTCTTTGTGTATCCAGTGGAGATATCAGACAGGAAGTCATGGCAGAGGCTCACAGTTCGCAGTATTCCATCCACCCAGGCAGCACGAAGATGTACATAGATATTCGTCAACACTTTTGGTGGAATGGTATGAAGAGGGAGATAGCCCGGTATGTCTCTCGATGTTTGGTCTGCCAACAAGTCAAGGCTGAACATCAGAGGCCAGCTGGACTTCTTCAACCTTTACCGATCCCAGAATGGTAGTGGGAACACATTACCATGGATTTCGTGACTGGGTTACCTAGATCTCCGGCAGGCAGAGATGCTATTTGGGTCATTGTGGACAGGCTTACCAAGGTGGCACACTTTCTTCCGTTTAGAGTTGGACAGTCGACGGCACAGCTAGCAGAGATATATCTCAGGCAGATTGTCAGACTTCACGGAGTGCCAGTCAGCATAGTATCGGACAGGGATACGAGATTCACATCGCACTTCTGGCGCAGTCTTCATCAAAGTTTGGGGACTCGTCTCAAGTTCAGCTCAGCGTATCATCCGCAGACAGATGGACAGTCAGAGCGCACTATACAAACTCTCGAAGATATGTTGCGGTCATGTACCCTTGACTTCGGTGGTTCATGGGAGGATCACCTGCACCTAGTGGAATTCTCGTACAATAATAGTTTCCAGGCCAGTATCCAGATGGCACCCTTCGAGGCTCTGTATGGCAGGAAGTGCAGATCTCCGTTAGCATGGGACGATGTCGGAGAGAGGCAGATGCTCGGTCCAGAACTGATTTCTCAGACGGTTTAAGTGGTTAGGAGAGTCAGAGATCACCTCCGAGTTGCTCAGGATCGCCAGCGCCATTGGGCCGATGCTCATCGGCGTCCCTTAGAATTTGCCGTCGGCGACCATGTATTCCTTAGGATCTCGCCTACCCGCGGCGTCATTCGTTTTGGCGTACGGGGAAAGGTTAGTCCTAGGTATATAGGGCCGTTCGATATTCTGGAGCGAGTAGGCAATGTGTCCTATCGTCTCGCTCTTCCGCCGTCGCTAAGTGAGGTACATGATGTATTCGATGTGTCCCAATTAAGACGGTACATCCCGGACCCGAGCCATATCCTAGATCATTCGGAATTGGTTGTTGGTACCAACCTTTCGTATGAGGAGAGGCCCGTGTCTATATTGGACCGGAGAGAAAAGACGCTCAAGAACAAGACTATTAACTTAGTCCGTGTTGCTTGGGGTCATCACTCTCTAGGTGAGTCAACGTGGGAGCGTGAGGACGACATCCGATCGCGATATCCCTACCTGTTTGACTCGTGAGGTATAATGTCTTTCTTATGCCTTACGCTTTCCCTCCCTTGCTTGCATTGTATGATTGTATGATTGAACTGCTTAGTGTAGCTTGTCTGTGCTTAGTATAGCTTGTCGTGGCAATCTCTAGCTCCTTGATTAAATTCCGAGGACGGAATTCTTTGAAGGTGGGTAGAGTTGTCACCCCCCATTTCCTGTATTACGTATTTATGCTCGAATTTGATTTTGGCACGTATTTTAATTTTCTCGACTTGCGGATTTTGGTTTCTCGTAAATGGGTTTTGGACCATGGTTTGGTTTTATTTTGTGAAAGTTGGTTTAGTTTGGTTCATCATGAGTGGAACACCTTAACCTACACTCCTTCCTCAACACACCACAACTCCCCCACTTTATAACACTACCTACTTTTCTCTCTCCTCTTTATTCTCTCATTTATTTCTTACAAACTTCTTCTTCTTCCTTCTTCCACACAACTCCCCAACCAATAGGCAAGTGCACCTTGCCAACAAATAAGCACCCAATTTTATTTGTCCATTTGATAGATTAGGACATGTAGATCAACATTAGAACTTGGAATTTTGTGATTTGGAGCTTTCATTCTTCTAGATCTAGGTTTTAACCATTTTCGGAAATCCTTGGTTTTGATCTATTAAACTTTGATTTTTGCTTGTTTTGATGCTTCCATGTGGAAGAGAATTCAATTTTACTCAAGTTAGAACTTTGAAAATCTAGATTTGGTTTTGATTTGACAAAAATATGAAGAATTGAAGTTCTTGGTGTTTTTGGACTTGCTCTCGGCCAGGAAGAACAACACCCTGCCTTGCGCTTTTTAGCGCATGGCCGATTGCGCACCCCTGGCCTGTTCTCTTTAGCGCATGGCCGTTTGCGCAGTCACTTGGCCAGCGCTTTGCGCTGTGCTGGACTGCGCTGGCGCAAGCTAGCCATGCGCAATCCAGCCATGCACAAAGTAACCCCTGTGCAATTCACTTCTGCGCAAACCGCTCCTGCGCAATTCACTTCTGCGCAACCCACCCCTGCGCAGTCTACCCTTGCGCAAGGTAACCCCTGTGAAGTCTACCCTTGCGCAAGGTAACCCTTGCGCAAGACAACTCTTGCGCAGCTCTTCCATGCGCAGTACACACCCTGCGCAGACCTACCCCTGACCCCCTTGCACAACCTACTTGTCTATGATGAATTTGTTATTTCTTGATCTTGGCTCTTCTATAGTCCTATTTTATATTAGTATTTTATTAGGTATTTTACGCCCATTTTATATCCTTACGCCTTTTGGCATGAACTTGACTTGATAACTTGACTTGACTTGCCTTGACACCGTGGGTGTTCCTGCTCGCTTGTTTGCACAATCCACTTGTCTTGTCTTGCATCATGTCTAGGACGTGACTTCCTGGGTACCACGGCCAGGGACTCGCGCTAAATTGGATTAGGCTAATTATTAGATCAAACTAGAACATGGAGAATTCCCAGTCACAGGCAATCTCGTTATCTGGGCGCTTTAATGGACTTGTAGCTTGCCGACGAGTAGAGCACATTTCCAATACACTGTCATGTGTTGCACCTTCTAAGTCACCTAAGGGTACATTTGTCTCCCGGGCGATGTACCCAACTATAACTCTCAACCCGCGGAAGGATAACTGGATGGTCTGCAGGGCTTGGGACTGGGAGTTACTCACTTGCATCTTGTTAGTAATTAGGCTTGTGATAACCCTAGTTAGTTAAAGTAGTAAGCCGTAGTACTTGCTTGGCCGATTGTGAATGAATGGTGTCCAGCCCTGTCTAAGTCTTGTCTAGCCTTGTACCTGGAACTCTTGATCATGATTGTTTTACTTATCTCTAACGATAAATGGGTAGAGGCAGTGAGCTATTCAGGCAAAGGGTTACAATCCCGGTCCTTGTTTGGTTTAAGGATTGTAACCTGGCTCCCGGAATGGTTCCACGTCCCTAGTCGCTTATCGCCCTGTGTACTTTTATTACTTGTACTTTCCTTTATTCTTTATGTTCTGATATGCTGGCTTTTGTTCTTATTTGTGGCCTCCTTTGTGGCACTTGCTCTTTCTGGGGTTTGACCCAGCTGGTTTTGTGTGGCCAGATTTCGGAGCAGCTCCCGAGGATCTACCCAGCTTCCAGCCCAATGGTGAACACTAGACGGAACCCGGGCTACGAGTGGGTTTTTCCCTTTTTGTTTCACCCACTTATATGTAAATTTATTCTTTTGAGGCGTTTAGCCGACGAGCACCTGTTAGCTCGATGCACATTTACTTACTGTCTGCCTACGGGCTGTAAACATGATTAACAAATCCTAGGGTTGATCATGTATGACTGAACTCTTGCTAGTCCTATCATTTTGTACGACTAGCTTCATGATCATCCAATATGTAATATTTGGGACGCCTTATATATATATATTTGATGCTCTAACATCTTGTAACTCTGTTAATTGCTTGAGATTGAGACAATAGGCTTGACCTTAAGAGACTGCTGGCTTGTAGTAAACCCTCATATCTAGACAGCCGTGACCGTATAGTTGAGATGTATTCTATTTCAATATACGTAGCTGGCTGTGTCTGCCCTGCTCTCCAGTATTCTGGTTCTGGGGCGTGACACAAGTCATCCAAATGGCTGGATTTTTTCTTGCTTTTAATGACAATGTCATCAACATAACATTCTACCTTTTTTGGTGGTGTTTGCGGAATATGGTGCTCATAGCCCGTTGGTATGTTGCCTCCGCATTCTTCAACCCGAAGGACATTACCGTGTAACAATGTATCCCTTTTGGAGTCCGAAATGAAGTATGCTTTCGTCTTCAGGGAACATCTTGATCTGGTTGTAGCCCGAGAATCCATCCATGAAGGACATACGCTCGAAGCCATAAGTGTTGTCAATCATCATGTCGGTGATCGGGAGGGAAAACTCATCTTTTGGACAGGCCAAGTTGAGATCCCTAAAGTCTATGTAGACCCAAATCTTCACATTCTTCTTTGTAACTGGGACAATATTGGCCACCCAATCCGGATGTTACTCTTCGCGAATAAAGCCACTCTCCATGAGTTTGTGGACTTCTTTCTCAATAACATCCATGATTTTAGGACAGAAATGATACTATTGTTGTTTGACAGGCTTAGCATCGGGTAAGATGTTGAGACGGAACATGGTGACTTGTGGGTCTAAACCCGACATACCTTCATAGCTCCAAGCAAAGACATCGATATACTCTCGGATAAGTTGTATCAGAGATTCTTTGTCTTCTTCAGTCAAGCTTTTGCTAATGAAAATGGGTTTAGGGGAAGTCTCATCTCCCAGCTCGATTTGGATGACCTCATCTTCAGTGGGAGATTCGTGCTGTTTGAAGCGCCATTTCCATTGGGATCCCAGGCATTGAGTCTAGGGTTCATCTTCGAAGAATTCGAGTAACTGGTGTTTGCCATTAAAATCTTTGAATTGTAATTTCAATTACAAACAGAACAGTATTACAATGTATGACTTAGATGTAGTCCTAGGAGTACACTTTTATTTTTATCTGGGTCCTGTGTCGATGGAGTGAGTGGTAATGCGTTGACTCCGTTGACGATCTGACGACGGTTTTCGGTTCTCTGAAGGTCTGGGTTGCTCTGAATGCCGGAGCTTGCAGAGGAGAAGAAGACGTTGAGTGTCTCTTCCGATCTCTATGTGCGTCTCTGTAACTCTGATGATCTGGTTACGTCTGTCTTTGACTGTGTATGTCTATATATGTCTCCCTGTGTGTGGAAGAAGGAAATGATCCCTCTATTTATAGCTTGCACGCTGGCTGCTCATGTGCGCATATGTCGGATGTGCCTGGTCGTGGAAACGCCATGTGGCTGGAGCTGTGGGGGGGAGGGGGCGCGTAGGTGATGCGCCATGACTTGTGGGTTGAATCCTTCCTGCTGTATTTTTGAGCTGGCACGTGGCAGCTGAGAAATTCTTTAGTTGCTGAGATCTTGGGTGGTTAGCACCCCTTCATAGGCTGAACTGAATCAAAGGACACGTGGCGCATGTCCGTAGCTCAAAGATCTCAGATTTGGTGGGGAGTGATCTGACAGGATGCGCCTGGGATTGGTCGCATGAGAAGACTTTGGTTCGTAACCTTCAGGAGTCACGAACCAGTCTGAACGCATGTCTTTTGAGGCGCATGCGAATCTTCGGACGCATGGCTGCGGAGGCGCATGCGAGTGGTTGATCGACCACATGGCTTGTAATCGTCAGAGGAAAGTAATGATGACGCTGACGTCAGCGGCGCTTTATTTTTTGTAAAAGCTGTTGCTGCTCTGTCATCGAGGCATGGCTACTGTCGTATCAGACTTCAGCATTTAATGTTCTTGACGGGTGATGGGCTTTTGAGTGGGCACATTAATCTGCGTTCCACTAGGCACATGGGGATGCATGGGGTGCATCTTTATGAGGCGCTTGGTACTGGGTTCGTCAGTATGATGCACGGTATCTAACCGACGCTTCTGTTGCATGACGTATCTTTTATTGGTCCAACTGTTGAGTTCTCCGAGTGCTTTAAATAGTTATTTTGTCTTGGCTGAATTCGAGGGATCAGGTTTATTACCATAATTGCAAATTCATTACACGAGATTCGAAGAGCCTGCCACTTGACGCATGGGTTTGATTTGCCCGACCTATAAATAGCAGCAGGAAGAGAGTTTGCTTCTCATTTTCTTCCGTCTTTCCGAATGGAGATAAATTTCTTTGCTCGAGTATATTCTGTTGTCAAGATGCCCCCGAGGGTGAAGATGCGACAAGTTGTCTTCGTACACACACTTGGGAAGGTGACTGTTACATCCAAAAATTGGGATCGTGGGCTCCCGACGCAGGCCGAAGGTGCCTGTTGCATCCAAAGACCGGGATGCTCGAGTCCCGTTCCCGTTATGCTGGAAGAGCCGCAGATCAAAATTGCGGTGCTCTCCTCTTCCTTGGGCTTTCGAGAGCTCTTCCTCCAGCTAGAGTGGGGTTGATTGCCCACCCTTGTTCTGCTCAATAAATGCTTCATTAGCCGAAGCACTTGATCGGGTCGAAGTAGAGCGCATATGCTGAGACTTCATGATGCGCCTAACTGAGACGCTAAAGAGATGCGTTTGACTGAGACGCTGAAGAGATGCGCCTGACGGATGATGCGCCTGGCATGGGGTGCATGGCTGTAGTCTTAAGATCTTTCTTTTTTTTTGTAGAATTTCTCCTTTGTAAAGCCTTTCTTTAGACATGTAATAGACTTTTATATAAGATAAAAATCTTCTTTTGATGCCTATACTTTTGCTGTCCTTTGCTGTGCCAAGTACTTCGTTTGAGCTCCTTGGCGTGTAGTGTTAAGCGCATAGGAATTCTGTCCTATAGATGCGCCTGAAATTCCATGCTTCCATAAGACCCCCTTCAAAGTTTTCAAACCTTTTCATCAAGTTTTGGAATACTTTGAATAAGAAGCATGGTGTTGTCTTCGATGGAGAGCATGACTGTTCGGGACGCATGATTGCTCCGCGCATCTGTGATGAGGTGCACGCTCCTCTCAGTTTTAAATGCAAATGATAACGCTTCGAAATAAACAAAAAGATTAATGATGATCTTTTTGGATTATTTGCAGTTATCATTTCGTAGAACCCCAAGCGGTGGCTGACGTCACTCTTCATCGATTTTTGCGTATTCCCAAGCCTATAAATAGGCGTCTGATAGAGAGAGAGAGAGAGAGAGAGAGAGAGAGAGAGAGAGAGAGAGAGAGTTCTTCTTCTCTTTGCTTTATTCTTCATTAGAGTTCTTCTTTCAAAAAACCCTAACTTCTTTTTACGAGATGGCTCCCAAAACTCCTCGCGGTGGTGCTGGCCGAGGACGAAGCAAAGGAAAAGAGCCTGCGGAGGCCGATGTTGATGATGTCCCCAGGACGCCCGTCGACGTTCGGTCGGCAATGATTGGTGGGTTTGTCATTCTTTGTCGTACCTTTTTGTACTTGAGAAGAAAAATCTTTTTAGGACTCACATACGCTGACGCGCATGGACCTCGAGTCTTGATGATGTGCTGAAGCTTCTTGCTGACGTGCATGGACTTCGAGTCCTGATGATGCGCTGAAGCTTCTTGCTGACGCGCATGAACTTTGAGTCCTAATGATGCACTGAAGCTTCTTGCTGACACGCATGGACTTCGAGTCCTGATGATGCGCTGAAGCTTCTTGCTGACGCGCATGGACTTTGAGTCCTAATGATGCGCTAAAGCTTCTTGCTGACGCGCATGGACTTCGAGTCCTGATGATGTGCTGAAGCTTCTTGCTGACGCACATGGACTTCGAGTCCTGATGATGCGCTGAAGCTTCTTGCTGACGCGCATGGACTTCGAATCCTGATGATGTGCTGAAGCCTCTTTTCAGATGCGCCTGAGCCTTGGTTCAGTGCGTGCACTTATGATGAGAACATATCTAAGTCTTTGTCATCTTTTCCTGATTGCCAGTTTCGATGACCGTCCCGCTTTTGAACGAAGTACTTCTGGACGCTGCTCTTTGTCAGATGGGAGTTGACTATAACGAGAAGGTGATAAATCCTACCCGAGCTGCCATCATGCTGGATCAGCCTCCCGAGAGAATGACCCAAATTGGGGAACAACAGTATGTGTTCCTCCAACGGATGATGGAGCTTGGCAGTTTACAATCTGCCGTTCCTGGTAATGAGACTTTCCTGAAGCCTGAGTTCCTGTTCGGGGATCGTCTCACTTCTACTGAAGCGAAGGTGTTGAGGATCAAGGAAGATTGGTTCTTCTCAGCCAAAGGGGTGCACATGTTCATGAAGCAGCTCGAGCGTCAATGGCCTTTGACAGCTTTCTGTCGTCTCGCTTCCAAGAGGAGGATAACATGGGAGCTAATCCCGTCTCAGGGGGAGCGGTGGCGGGCACCATCAGGATCGATGCTACCTCAAACCAGAGGGATATTTTGGTCACCACGCGGGCTGGGTCTTCTTTTACCTGGTGAACTCTGCGTCCTGGGAGTATTTATAGCGACGTCCCTGCCGACACTTTTGCCTTTGGTGCTTCGACTTTCGTTAATCGTATGCTGTCATCGAAGCGGTCGTACCCGAAGGGTGAATTTCGAGTAGAGGGCTGGTGTCATTTTGTATCCAAGTGGGACAAGCTGACACTCTGGGTTCTGACGAAGTTTTGAACCGAACTGAGAGAGATCGGGCTGACTGCCGCTATTCGTGCTACCCAGGCGGGTGTCGACATCAGCATGCCTATGTTTCTTGCGCTCCTGGAGATGTTTAATACCCAGACCGGGACCTTCTTCACTCTGGTAGGGGAACTAGGACTTGCACTTCATGAAATGTAGGAGGTATCGAGGCTTTCTTGGGGATCAGAACCCTGTGAAGAGTACTTCCCGACTAACGAGGAGTTGCAAGTCCTGGGGGACAAAGAAGAGGAGATTATGGCTGTCTTCAAAGAAGTGGCGAGTCACCATTATTATATGCAGAAGAAGGATAAGGGCGGGGCGCAGACCCATGTGACTGCTTGGAGGGATTATGTCTTTGAGCAAGACAAGGAGGATTCCTCTCGGTTCACGACTCCGCCAGCTCTCTCCAGTACTACGGTGCTCTCCGAAATGAGCAGGCTAAATGAGAAAAGTCTTCGGAAAAACGAGGATCGGGAGTCGAACGAGCGTTCTTATAGCTGTTTCTGGCACATCACTCATCGAATGTCGTCCAAAGCAGTGTTGGCTGCTTATCTGATGATCTGGCTCCGGGATTACGTTTTTCAAGCGGGTCAGGCTCTGTGGAGTGGGTGACCCGGAACCTTATCCTGCCAGCTGTGAAGTTAGTTTTTGGCCATCCCTTGGCTCTACTTCCCGCGATGGTATGCAACCTGCTGCGAGGTTTACAAGAATTCGCAGGTAACGTCGTTCATGAACGAGGTAAAAATGGCAATTTTTCCCGTGTCGAACTGCCGTTTCATTATCTGATACGGTGGTTGATTTTGCACCATCCCAACGTGATGAGTCCGGGCCAGGAAGAAGACCACGTGGCCGGAGATGCATTCCTCCGCCGCTTCTACCAGAGGAAATGGCTGCATACGGGCGTTCCTGTTTGTAAGAAAGTTTTATCCTACCTTCTGGGATGTGAGATCACTAAAGTTGGTCCCGTTTTTACCGGCTTCGAAGCAAATGAAGATGTAGCTGATTCGGGTAAAGATGCAACAACTCTGTTGTAACGCCCAGTCCCAAAATACGTAGGATTAGGAACGTAGATATGCCAGTTGTACTCATACGAAGTACACTCCAATATATGGAAACCTCGTATGAATACATAAGCTGTAAAATGCAGTAGAACCATAACTAATTTTATCCACACAAAAATAAATGAATAAAAGATATCATATAATGGTAATGAATTGTCTTGATACAATATGTTGGACGGAGACAAATCCACTACCAACAAGTAAAGGAAAATACATGAGAAAAGAAATGATTTTGGTGAGCGAAGCGAAGACGATCCAAGAGCAATCATCCTCAAAAAAATAGCGATGATCACAGCTAGAGCTAGAACACTTGCGAAAGACAAGAGCACACACCTGGAGAGATAACCAGGTCCTCAGAGGGACGAAACAAGACACAAAATATCATGCCATATAAACTGAATAAATATTGCTCAAATAAATAAGTCAATTGAATTATAACATGGTCCAATACACACCTATTGAACTAGCTTACCATCCCCCCAACCAAACAAGGACAGGAGATGGTAAACTAATTCACGGTGATGTATCTTTCCACGCTATGAATCCAATATGGTATCCGGACCCCAACAAGGTTCAATACCTTCTCATCGAAGTAGTAAGTCACACCTACAACCAAACAAGGACAAGATGTGACAAACTAATCCGCGACAAGTTATTATTCTAAGCCACGGTCAGATACAAGTACCCAAACCAAAAGTACTCGTACCTAACGGACAAGGTAGCCTAACCGTTCTAAGTGAAATGTAGTTAAGAACAATCCTTCCTACGCATGGGCCCTGGCTAAATAGGATCGGCATAGTCCCCCCTTGGGGCACCAGAGGCCCCATTAGTAAGAGCATAACGTTCCGCAGAACGTCAGTGGCCGTCAATAATCATGGGTCATCAACCCCGTATCTCCAGCAGAGCTTCCGGGTCACAAGGAAAAGTGCATCGAAGCCCATACGCTAAAAAATTGTCCTCCCCGCCCAATGCCTACTATGTTGTATTCCACAACATAAAACCTTTATAACCGCTAAGTCAAACTAGCATGCAACCTCTATTAGCGGTTATTCCTATCGCACGGCTTGTACGTACTGGTGGCCAGCCAATCATACACTTCTGTGTTCTACATGCGACACACAACTTCGTGGTACAACGTGTCAAGGCCATGAATACAACACACAAAGGTTGTCCCTTAAATCTAGGTTTAATATATAAGAAAAATAATACATAGAAGGAATATAACTGAACAGTAAGTTCCAACAAGTTACGCCATGTATCACAGTTTATTTTGCATAAAAAATAATAAATAATGCATGAAATATGAGCTAAAATAAATAAACAGCAAATGGCAAGGTGTCTTGCCTGGTAGTACGCCTGGTGTGCTGCGATAATCAAGGTGGCATGAACTACGACTTCGGTGCAACTACTATGCATGGTGACCTCGGGTGGTGGCATTGACAGTTCCATCGGGTCCATGAGGGTCAAATTAGTTAGGGTCAATAGGTGGAAGGAAAAAATTGGCAAAGCAATAGGAAGATGGGGAGTGGTCACGATTAAGATAATCCTAAGAGGAAATCGATTTAGAGCAAGACAGTCCCGAAATAATTCATATATATACCCTTTTAGAAGATTTATTAGAAATATTCATAATTATTTTAGAAAGCCTTATAAAACGTATTTAGTAATACTTTCTAGGAAAATATTCCTTAACTACCAGTAAAAATAATATTTAGTCAAATAATATATGTTTTTAAAAATACTTTATAATACTTGAAATATAAATTATTAGTCAAAATATGCTTTCAATTAAATACAAAAAATCGGAAGTCGTTTTTAAAGAAAAACTCTAAGTTGTCAAAATAATTTCTATTTATTTAATAAAACAGAAGAATACAATAAAATTTTAATAAATAAAATCATAATCATAACAAAGTTTTAAAATAATAATAAGGATATATTATATAAATATAATAATAACAGTAATAATAAAATGATAATACTAATAACAGTAAATATAATAATAATAATAATAATAATAATAATAATAATAATAATAATAATAATATTAATTATAATAATTACCACAGTACAGTACATGTACTGCTGTTCTCTTCTTCTCAAAATAACTTCATAATTAGCAAAACAAACAAATAAATAATTAAATAAATAAATAAAATACACCAAAGAAAAGAAAAACAAACAAACGAAAAAATAATAATAATAACATAAAATAACTAAAATAAAAAGAATAAAATGCAGCAGAGTCCGTGGACTGCTGCTACATTTGATTACTTAAAAAGAAAGAGAAAGGGGAGGAGAGAGAGAGAGGATGAAGGGAGTGGGAATGAGAGGGAAGCGGGAGAGGGAAAAGAAGCGGAGCGGCGGTCGGCCGGTCTACAGCGGCTGCAGAAGTCTTCTCGACGGGAAGAGGGGAAGATGGAGGTCGGAGAGGGTTGTGCGGAGCAGACGCGGAGAGGCGGCGGGGGGTCGGTGGTCCGACGACGGAGGAAGGGTAGATCGAGAGAGAGAGAGCGCGCTGCGACGGCGGGAGGTGGATCGAGAAGGAGGAGAGAGATCGGGAGGCGCGGGGAATAGTGGTTCGATGGCGGTGGATGGCGCGACCAAGCGAACGAGGATGGCGGAGGGACCTCGCCGGCGGCGAGGGTTTGCGGTGGCGCGGCCGATCTGGGCTAGGGGCGGTCGCCGGATGCACGGCGGAGGGCGCGACGGATGGCAGAGGTAAGGGTTTCTCTAATTTAGGGCTTATTTATTTGTGGTATCTCTGGGATCGGTGGCAGTTTTGGCTGTCGGTGGTGGAGAATTGGGCGTCGGGTGTTCGTAGAGGTGGTGGTGGTTATAGTGGTGATGATGGCGATGTTGTTGGTGGGGTTTGGTTAGACGGGGCGATGGGATGCAGCGGCCGGGCGGAGCTCAGGGTTGCCGGCCGGGAACGGCGACAGTGGCTGCGCTGGCCAAGGTACTGGAGTCCTGACTTCGGCGGTCGGGTTCTGCAGTAGGAGGAGGTGGTGTGGGTGGTGAAGGGGAACGATGGAGGAGACGACGGCTACGACGGGGGTGTGGAGGTCGTGTAGGCTGGCGGTGGTGATAGTCGAGCCGAGGAAGAGGTGGGCAGCCAGGGGATGGCCGAGTTAGGTTTAGGTTTAGGAATTTGATGGTGTCGGGGTTGTCAACACGAAAGAATAATTGTAATTGTAAAATAATTGGAATAAGAATTGGATGGGGAACACGGACACGATGCACGCACGTTTGTGGTAGAAATATTTGTGGAATAATTATGGCTTGTGGAAAAATAATGGATGAGTACCTGCCTATTTATAGGATGTGGGAATTCCCAGTTGGATAAGGATTAGGAGTAGTTTAAACCCAAAATAGATAATTCGCAACTTAATTTAAAATCAATCAAATCCAAATCCAAATCCAAATCAAATCTAATTAAATTCTTTTAGTTTAAAATCAAATCAATTTCAAATATAGATATTAATTTAGCTATTTAAATATATCCATAAAATTAATTCAAGATTTAAATTGCCACAATAATTTCAAAATATATTTTCCAAAAATATAAATAATAATAATTTCAAAAATAATATTATTATTTAAAATACACTAATAAATAATAAAAATATATATGAAGAATGTTATTTATTATTAGTAACTGTTACAAACAAAAAGGCTTTCATAAATAAAATCGTAAACTTGGAAATTTTGGTACAATAACTAAAAATAATTATTAGATATATTATTTTGAAACTATAGAAAAATGTTTTTCTAAAAATATGTAAGATCGCACATATTCGCACTCGTCGAGCAATTACCAAAAATAAAATTTTTGTGCGCGATGTACAATACGACTACGTGACGTACAATAATAAAATTTTAAATCAGTACCAAAAAAAATAGTAGAAATTTAGGGGTTTTACATCTGTCTCCGTAGGGATTCCGTTGGTTACAAAGCATCCGGCCGTCTCATTTGGTGTACAGGAATAAAAACCAGTATTACTTAGAGCCGTACTTGCCGAGCCGTTTCGCATGTTAGTTCGGCTACGCTCAGTTGATGTTGGGAAACCCCAGTACTAGCCTGGGGTATACTGGGAGTCTGCTGGACGGGACACGAGCTTTGCATTACTACAATGCCGGATGCACTGGAGCTCGCTTTACCATGCCAGTTCTGAATCCGCTGCCGTCGATTCTTTTCTCAGCCGCCAAATTTTATTGTGCGATGAACACCGTATCCCCTGGATATGATAGGGAGACCAGTTTCATTGTCGGCACCCAATTGGAGGCAACTGGGAATATGTTGGCGAAGGCTCGATTGTACCGCCCACCAGGGGTTGGTTATCGAGATACCCCTGCCGTATCCTCAGTGGGTACTCAGACAGAGCCCTCGGCTGATCACCCAATGAGACGTGCCGACACGGAGGCCGATTCTTCTGCGTCAAAGAGGCAGAGAGCGGTGTCACCGGTAGTGTCAACGAAATCGGCTTCTGTGGAGGTAAGGACGTCCCACATAGTCTTGTTTATTCTACCATTCTTGTGACATATGCTTTCTTTTTTGTAGGAGCCGCTGAAGAGGAGACCCCGAGCTCCGAGATCGGGTGCTAGCAAACCAAAGGTGGCAGGCTCACCTGATAAGCGCATTTTGCCGATTGTGATGTCTCCCGTGGAGGAAAACCCTGATGATCTGACATCTGTGGAGATACAAGTTACCGTGGGGGCTTCTGGTATCGAGGTCCCAGCAGAAGCTGTGCTTCCGGATGAGAAAGAGGAATGGAATTCGTCGTCTTCGGATGACATTCCTCTAGAGGTCCCTGAGCCGTTGTCGAGCCCTACCCCAGACCCAGCAGTGGAAGCCGAGCTAGCTGTCGCCAGGAAGTACTGGCAGACTCCATTCTCGCAGAGGGTTTTGATAAAGGAGGCGTGACTCGTCTGCCGAGCCCGACTCTGGAGGAAATGTCGAGTCAGAAAACGGGTGCTGATCCTGCTGCCTTGTCGGAGGAGGAAGGCCCTGTGCTAGTTGCAGGTAGAACTCCAGACGTCGGTGGTCTTGAAAAGGGTAAGGGTTTGCTGGTGCAAGAACCCTCTGTTGTTCCTCCTACTTGGGGGACGATATAGACACCCCATTCGGCTCCTTCCGTCCTCTTGGCTCCTCGGGCTAGCGGCGAAGTTCAAGTCCCCGACGGGGGAGGGTCCGCTGTTGTTGAGGTTCCAGCCTTGCAGATCGAGGTCGGTAGGTCTTCTTCAGGTCCGCCGTCCATAGTAGCTCCTCCAACTCCTGCTATGATGCCTCAAGTGTTGACTCATACGGATGCGTATGTGCAGTTTGCCGTTGAGGCAGTGTATAAAATGCTGCAGAAGGGCATATCGACAGTGCTGAATGCGAATGGGAGTTTCACGACGGCGAAATCCATGGCGCTTCCTTACATTGGTTTGATACGTTCCCACCAGGGCCATGATCATATGGATGAGATTCTGGAGGCGTCGGTGGCTGAGCTCGACCAGCATCTTTCTAAACTTCAGAGTATTCGGCAAAATAACTTTTTTGCTCTGATAGAAGCAGAGAAAGAAAAATTAATAACTGAAGTCGAGTCGTCGTATCAGGCCACAGTGGCCATCTGGGACCACGAGGTGGCCGAAGCTGAGGCTGCGGTGGAGAGACTATCACAGTCCATGCAGGAGAAGGTGGAGCTGCGGGCCTCATTGGATGCTAGTATAGCGGAGGTCACAGCCAAGATTCGCCTTCTTAAAGACCAGCGCCCAACTTTTGTTAGATACTGAGCGAGCCCAGGCTGAGCACGTATCGTCTAAGGAGGAAGAAGCAGTTGTTACCCGCCATATTCTTTCTCTGACCTGCCAGCGGCAAGAGTTGGACGCTAAGCACGGGAATGATACTGCTCCCGAGCCTGTGGAAGTGATGCGTCAAGAAGCTGAACGCCGAGTCTTGGCGACTGTGGAGACTCGGACTGAAGACTTGAAGCATTGGATCGAAGAGCTTTCTGCCAATCCCAATGATGCTTAGGGATTGTAGTCTCTTTTTCTGTTATATATATATATATATATATTTTTGGCAACTTTACTGGGGATGTAATCCTTTACTTTTGAGTGCAAAATAAAATATTTTCTGGTGTGTTCATCTTTACTATCATGAACTAGTGATTTGTGTGGACCTATTATGTTTTGCGCACCTTAGTTTTTAGGTACAGATAATAAGTTGGAGAGGACCAACATGTTTGCTCAGAGGTAATTGTTGGCCCATTGGTTATGGTCAAACCTGATTTCAATGATTGATCAAACTCTGTCTCGATATAAATGCAAGTCAACTCAGATGTTACCTACGACGTTTTGGACACTGCTCAATAATGGTTATCAACAATGTTCAAGACTGAAGCCATTTGCCTCTCCGGATGTACTTCATGCTAATCAATGTATTTTTCATTTTATTTGAGTCTAGGAATACTTTGTACACCGAGTCGTACTTGCAGATAGGCTATCCGAAAATGTTTTCAAAACTATCCTATCCTTTTACAAGTGACCTATGTTTTTACAAAAATATTCTTTTTACAAAAAGCCCTTGAAGGATTATGCAAAAAGCCAAACTTTATTTTTTTCTCTCCAAATAATGAACTGGCAGAACCTCAGGTGAACTCGGCCCGAGTTCGGCCAGAGTTCGGCCATGTGTAACGTCAGTAAACGTTGGGTTTTTGAACTTGGTTATCCTTCAGTTACGGGTTGTTACAATGAGTTCTGTCCAAATTCTGCCCGAATTCTGTCAGAGTTCTGTCTTTGGAAAAGCTATAAATAGAGAAGCATTTCGATCATTTCAACACACCAATTCACTTTCAATCTTCTCTCATTCTTAAGCTTTCAGTCTTCCAAAGAGTTCTTAAAAGCTTTCATTTTCAAATCCCAAGCCAGTTACAATCCTCTAGTCGATTTGCCAGTGCGGTACGGTCTAGAAGTTTCAAGAGAGATTGTAATCAGAGGCTTAATAGAAGATTTAACTCTTCACAATTGAAGTTGGATGAGTTCTTCGTATCAAAGCTCGCGTCTGTAGAAGTTGCAAGGACTTCGTATGAAAACTTGCGGGATTTTCCAATAGTAGATTCAACTGGAAGCTAGAGTTCTTCCGACTGGACTAGTCCTCACCAGAGGAAAACCAATATAAATCTTGGTGTTTGTATTTGCCTTCTGATCACTTTTAAATTCTGTCATTTACTTTTTGTGATTATTATTATATCTGTGATCTAACTGCTAACAAGCTTTTAATTAGCAATATTCCGCTGCCTACTCTATTCACCCCCTCTAGAGTATTCTGCTTTACGATTTCGTTCCTACAATTGGTATCAAAGCAGGTTATACATGTAAAGCAAGGTAAAATAAGCAGTTATATTCAATTTTATATAGATCACAGCTTTACACATGACAACTGTGAAATTCACAAGTGAAGGCCAAGCCACAAACAGACCTCCACTGTTTGACGGCACAAACTACACCTATTGGAAAACACGTATGAGCTTCTTTCTGAAATCTTTTGATTTTGATTTATGGTCTATTGTTATTGATGGCTATAAAAAGCCACCTCGTATAAATGTTGATGGAGTTTTAACTGAAAAACCCCATGACAAATATACAGAGGAAGAAAAGAAAAAGGCCAATCTTGACGCACGTGCTATTAATGCTTTATTTTGTGCTTTAGACAGAACTGAATTTAACAGGGTGTCAATCTGCACAACTGCAAATGAAGTATGGAAACTTCTTGAAGTCACACATGAGGGCACAACTCAAGTCAAAGAATCAAAGGTCAACAGACTTACTCAAGAGTATGAGGCGTTCAAGATGAAGCCCAACGAAACAGTTACTCAGATGTTCGAAAGATTCTTGGATATTGTAAATCCTTTGTCCTCCCTAGGCAAAGATTACAGTAACCATGAAAAGATTCGCAAACTCCTGCGAGCACTTACAAAGAACTGGATTCCGAAGGCTACTGCAATCATTGAAGGAAACGACCTCACTACCATGACACTTGAAGTACTCATGGGTAAGCTACTCACTCAGGAACTAGAGCTACAAGACTTTGAAGAGCCTACACCAAAGGAGAAGACGATTGCTTTCAAAGCTCAGCACATAAGATCTACTGAAGATGATTCAGACAACAGTGAATCTGATGCTGAAGATCAAGCACTTCTTGCAAGAAAATTCAAAAGATTCTTGAGATATGAGAAGAAGACAAAAGAGAACAATAGCAGCAACAACTGGTATCAAGATGACGCTGTCTGCTACGGCTGTAAGAAGAAAGGACACATGAAAAAGGAATGCCCGACAAATACAAGCAAGAAGAGCAATAGATACGAGAAAGGGAACCTGAAAAGATCAACATCTCGGAAGTATGCCAACACCAGCATATGGCATAAAAGTAAAGCCAGCGACTCAGAAGATGAACAATCAGAAGATGCTACAAATATATGCTTTATGGCATCTGATCAGGTGGGACACCCTTCACATGCTAGAAGCAAATGGATCCTCGACAGCGGTTGCTCACGGCACATGACCGGTGACGCTTCATTATTCACAACACTGTCGAAGAGGAATAAAGAAGGATATGTCTCCTTCGGCAATAATCTAAAAGGGTATATAATCGGTATTGGTGATATTGGTAAAGCTCCTTATCCAGTAATTAAAGATGTTTGTCTTGTTACTGAGTTAAAACATAATCTACTCAGCATAAGCCATTTAGCTAATCACGGTTATGGTATTAACTTCGTAAAAAATAAATGTACTATTATTGATAGTTCAACTGGTAATACTATATTTGAAGGTATTAGAGAAGACAATATATATGTTTTCTATTTGTTGGAAGATACTAACATTTCAGGTAGATGTTTAATGGCTAAAAGCGATGAGAGTCATCTGTGGCATATGAGACTTGGTCATGCAAATATGGATACTATTTCCATATTATCCACAAATAAGCAAGTACGCGGTTTACCGGACATTACATTCAAGAAGGATACGGTATGCAGTCAATGTGAAAAGAACAAAGCTACTCGATCCTCTTTCAAGTCAGTAAACGCTGTATGTACTACTAGACCTCTACAATTACTACATATGGACTTATTTGGTCCTAGCAGAGTTACTAGCCTCGGAGGTAAGCTATATGCTTTTGTAATTGTAGATGATTATTCTAGATACACGTGGGTATATTTTCTGACACGCAAAAATGATGCATTATCGAAATTTGTCACCTTTTGCAAGAAAGTACAGAATAAAAAAGGTTATATGATCACTTGTATTAGAAGCGATCATGGAAGCAAATTCGAGAATGCAGAGTTTGAGCAATTTTGTGACACATACAGTTTTATACATGAATTCTTCTGCCCTAGGACTCCACAACAAAATGGAGTTGTGGAACGTAAGAACAGGACTCTATCCGAAATGGCCAGAGTAATGTTAAATCAGTTTAGTCTACCCAAGTATTTCTGGGCTGAAGCTGTCAATACAGCTTGTTTTGTTCTCAATAGAGTTCTAATTCGACCCAAATCGAAGAAGACTCCATTTGAGCTATGGTTTGATAGAATTCTATCAGTTTCATATTTTAGAATATTTGGTTGTAAATATTTTATTCTTAATACTAAAGATAATTTGGGAAAGTTTGACGAAAAGGCCGATGAAGGTATATTTTTAGGTTATACGGGCAAAAGTAAAGGATACAGAGTCTTCAACAAAAGAACTATGATCATCGAAGAGTCGATCAATGTCACCTTTGATGAACTCAATCAAACGACAATCGATAACAATGATGAAGATCTCAATGTACCCAGCAAAGCACCAGCTGATCCTCCTAGAGAAGATCCAGGAACCAGCTACCTTCGGAGTCTGCCAAAAATATTGAAGTTCACGGCTGATCATCCAAAGGATTTGGTAATTGGTGAGATTACCAAGGGTGTAAGTACTCGCTCCTCTAATAAAGATATAGCTTCTTGTGTTGCTTTTGTATCTCAGTTTGAACCCAAAAGTATTGATGAAGCATGTAGTGATAATTTTTGGATAGATGCTATGTAAGAGAAATTAAACCAATTTGAACGGAATCAAGTTTGGGAACTTATTCCCAAGCTTATTGATCATCCGATCATTAGCACCCAATGGGTATTCCGAAATAAACTGAACGAGAATGGTTTAGTGACTCATAATAAGGCTCGACTCGTAGCTCAAGGATACAATCAAGAAGAAGGTATCGACTACGGTGAGACTTATGCCCCAGTTGCGAGATTAGAATCCATTCGCAGTTATGTGCATTTGCATGTTTTCATAATTTCAAATTATTTCAAATGGACGTCAAAAGTGCATTTTTAAATGGTTTTATAAAAGAAGAGGTTTATGTAGCTCAACCACCCAGTTTTACTGATTTTAAATTTCCTGAATATGTTTTCAAGTTGAAGAAAGCTTTATACGGTTTGAGACAAGCCCCTCGAACTTGGTATGATCGTCTAAGCTCTTTTCTACTTGATAACGGTTTTTCAAAGGGAAAGGTTGACACTACTTTGTTTATATAGTCTTTGAATAATAATATTCTTTTGATTCAAGTCTATGTAGATGATATTATCTTTGGATCTACTGATGAATCTCTGTGTCAAGAATTCTCAAAGTGTATGCAGAATGAGTTTGAGATGAGCATAATAGGAGAGTTGAAGTTCTTTTTCGGACTGCAAATCAAACAAACCAACAATGAGACGTTCATAAATCAAGCTAAGTACACAAAAGATCTACTAAAGAAGTTTGACATGGAAGTAGCAAAGCCACATAGCACTCCAATGGCGACTTCAACCAAGCTTGATATTGATAAACAAGACAAACCTGTCGACATACGTAAGTATCGAGGTATGATCGGTAGCTTACTTTATTTAACTGCCAGTCGACCAGACATTATGTTTAGTGTTTGCTTATGTGCTCATTTTCAAGCCAATCCTAAGGAATCACATCTGTGCGCAGTTAAGCGTATCTTTCGATATCTTAAAGGCACTTCTTCTGTCGGCTTATGGTATCCCAAAACCACGTCATTTGACCTAACCGGTTATTTCGATGCTGATTTTGCCGGATACAAAGTAGATAGAAAAAGCACCAGCGGCACATATTATTTTCTAGAAAAAGCTTTAGTCTCTTGGTTTAGTAAAAAGCAAAGTTTTGTTGCAATGTCAACAACAGAGGCTGAGTATATCGCCGCAGGACGTTGTTGTGCAAAATTTTGTGGATGAAACAAACCTTAGAAGACTATGGATTGCATTTTACACATATGCCCATTTTCTGTGATAAAACTAGTTCTATTAATTTGACTAAGAATCCTGTATGTCATTTTCGTACTAAACATATCGAGTTTCGACATCATTTTCTTAGAGATCATCAACAAAATGGAGATATAGACCTTGTATACATAGACACACAGAATCAATTAGCTGACATATTCACAAAACCATTAGCGGAAGATCGTTTCAACTATTTATGTCGAGAATTAGGAATTTTAGATATCAATAATATTAATTAATTTTGTATTATTAATTATTTATTCGATACTCATAAACTATTTTCGAGACAAGCCTAAAAAGAATCTGTCTGTCACCACGACTACGGTCGAAGCGAAGCGGTACTTAAGAGTTTCCCGGTGAACCTTCGTTAGCTGAGACAGTACTCCTACAGCTAATCTGAGACAGATGCTGAGTAAAGAATACAAATTTATAAAATAATATTAATTATATTATTTTGAGATTTAAAATTACTAAACTTTGAATTAAGCATTTGAAATGAATTAATGAAAAAGAATATGGTCTCATTTGATATATATATATATATATATATATATATATATATATATATATATATATATATATATATATATATATATATATATATATATATATATATATATATATATATAGCCCGACAACCCTAGGCGAATTCGGCCCGAGTTCGGCCAGAGTTCGGTTGGGTGTTTATATATAACACCAGCAACCCGAGGCCTCCTTCTTCTTCATACTTCCAAAAATTCTCTCAACAGCAGCTCCGCCCCTCCAAAACCCTAGTTCTACTCCCTCTTTGTTCTCCCAATTCGGGTGGTATTTCTCTCCAAAACTTTGGATTCGTGCGAAGATCGTCATCCTCTACAACATATCCGATTCTTGGAAGGTATAATCCCTTCTTCCACCACTTTTCAATACTTAGGGTTTATAGAAATTTTTGGGAAAGAATGCCTAAGTTCAATCCCTTCAAGAGGAAGAAGACCAATGCCAGTGAGGAGGCATCGTCTTCAGATCCACATACGGATTGCCTCTTTTCTCCGGTCCAATCGAACGATGGTGCGTCGGATGTGTTTTATTTTAAAACTTCCGATCAAGCGTTATTGTGGTACGCTGATTGTAACATGCGTACTATTTGGACCGGATCACCGATCAAGTGGACTATCTTTCCGGATCACCATCCTTATTTTGAGGCATTAGGGTTATAATACTTTGTTACCTTATAATTCCCCATTGCCACTAATGCCATTAGATTATTCTACTGTAATTTCATGTTGGACACTTTTACAGCGAGGACACGTGTCGGAGAAATTGATATCGAATTCACTGATGACACATTAGCGAAAATCCTTGGTATTCCAAATGAAGGTGCCCCGCTAGATGACATTACTGATTTTGATTTCTTCGATGGCACGACACTCGTGAGTTTCAAGAATGAACTATGTGCACCTGCACGCGTTCTTCCTGGAAAGTTCAAGGCTAATAATTTGAACTTGTTTAACTAAGAAATACATCGCATCATCTATTCCTCCTTACTTCCTAAATCTACTTCAAAAGATGATGTCACTGCACTTGAGCTTTCTGCTCTTTATCATATTCTTAAGGGGATTCTTTTTTCTGCCCCTAAGACTATTATTCAGATGATGGGTAGATATCGCGGGAGAGACCGCAACCTATCTTATGCGATGCTCCTTCCTCGTACATTTTAGAGATTTTATATTGATTTATCTACTTGTGCTGTCGACCCCGAGCCCAAGTTTCTCAAACTCTCTCTTCGCAGCATTGTATTTGCTCCTCCACCCACTGCACCTACTCCTTCTGCACCTACTCCCACTGATCCCACATCACCCGTTCCTCCTCATTCCTACCCTATGACATTTGAGGGTATCCATCAGCATTTATCAGATCTGCAGTCTTTTTATGTTGAGACCTCTAGGGAACACGAGTTTCGTGATGTGACTCGGTTCCAGGCTATTACCAACTCCTTCGCCGATCTGAGGTTTGCGCAGACGGGACATTCTGCTAGCTCTCTGCTGCGAGACCCTTCTGTTTCTGGCTACCGTATTGACGATAAGGTGGTACACTCTCTGTTCTAGCCAGGGAATATATATGATTGGTATCGTACCACTGGCGCCACTCCTCGCACTTCTGGCACTGGTACTTCTAGAGCTGGTCCTTCTGGACATGGTGGTGCTGCAGCTGATGATGATGATGATGATGAGTTTTGATATGTTAGATTATTGAGACTGTTACTTTCTGTCTTATGTTTACTTGGAAATGCTCCAACATTCCAAGATTTTATCAGTACTTTTTTAGATTTTATCAGTACTTTTTCTTATGTGACTATTCATGGACATGGTTTTTGATTATGCCTCAGTTTTTTGCATCTTAGTATATTTATTCAGCACTCTATTTGTTTCAGGTTATAGTAGCACTATTTTTTTATGTTGCTTCATTCTTTACATACTGCCGGAGACAAATACATGCCTGTGATAGTATTTTATTTCTACATCATGATTATTTATTTTTCTTGTATTTCTTCACTATTTGTTACTTATGCATTGATTGCGAGAGAGCCTCTCTCTTATGCAATTATTTTGCTAAGTGACAACAGGGGAGAAATAAGGATCTAACATCGTTTGTGAAATACAGGATATGAACAATTTTTCTTTTCTATTTTGATTTGATTCCAAGCTTAGATGTTATATCGGCAAGGTTTGTCAATTATCAAAATGGGGGAGATTGTTGGCCCATTGGTCATGGTTAAACCTGATTTCAATAATTGATCAAACTTTGTCTCGATATAAATGCAAGTCAACTCAGATGTTACCTACGACGTTTTGGACACTGCTCAACAATGGTTATCAACAATGTTCAAGACTGAAGCCGTTTGCCTCTCCGGATGTACTTCCTGCTAAGTAATGTATTTTTCATTTTATTTGAGTCTAGGAATACTTTGTACACCGAGTCGTACTAGCAAATAGGCTATCCAAAAATATTTTCAAAACTATCCTATCCTTTTACAAGTGACCCATGTTTTTACAAAAATATTCTTTTTACAAAAAGCCCTTGAAGGATTATTCAAAAAGCCAAACTTTATTTTTTTTTCTCCAAATAATGAACTGGCAGAACCTCAGGAGAACTCGGCCCGAGTTCGGCCAGAGTTCGGCCATGTGGAACGTTAGTGAACGTTGGGTTTTTGAACTTGGTCATCCTTCAGTTACGGGTTGTTACAAAGAGTTCTGTCCGAATTCTGCCCGAATTCTGTCAGAGTTCTGTCTTTGGAAAAGCTATAAATAAAGAAGCATTTCGATCATTTCAACACACCAATTCACTTTCAATCTTCTCTCATTCTTAAGCTTTCAGTCTTCCAAAGAGTTCTTAAAAGCTTTCATTTTCAAATCCCAAGCCAGTTACAATCCTCTAGTCGATTTGCCAGTGCGGTACGGTCTAGAAGTTTCAAGAGAGATTATAATCAGAGGCTTGATAGAAGATTCAACTCTTCACAATTGAAGTTGGACGAGTTCTTCGTATCAAAGCTCGCGTCTGTAGAAGTTGCAAGGACTTCGTATGAAAAATTGCAGGATTTTCCAATAGTGGATTCAACTGGAAGCTAGAGTTCTTCCGACTGAACTAGTCCTCACTAGAGGAAAACCAGTATAAATCTTGGTGTTTGTGTTTGCCTTCTGATCACTTTTAAATTCTGTCATTTACTTTTGTGATTATTATTATATCTGTGATCTAACTGCTAACAAGCTTTAATTAGCAATATTTCGCTGCCTACTCTATTCACCCCCCTCTAGAGTATTCTACTTTACGATTTCGTTCCTACAGTAATGTGGACGTGGCAAATATGGGGTTCAACTGACGAAATCTTCCTATTCAGAAGTGTTTTGGACGTGGTAGAAGTGACTCTGGGGGGATACGTGGAACTACTCAGAGGTAATATGGACATGGAAGTTCTGCAATCGATGTACGGCAACACAGGGGTTGTCTGTACGAGATGTTTACTCAGAGGTAATATGGGTAAACATGATAAGTAGCACAATCCTACGTAGTATAAGATTCTGCTTTGCAGGGTATAGAGGAGCAACTCAGAGATAATGTGGACATGGTTGTCCTTCTACTGGAGATAGAATTCCACGGAACAACTGGGTTCCGAAAGCATAAGATTTTATGGAAGGGAGGTATATGTGAGCTCTGATAATCAGGTCCACTGACTCCCTTGTTGGGTAGAGATGGAAGTACATATCTGGAAGATATCAAGAGTAGTACTTCTTTAGGTACTTGCCGTTGATAGGCATCATGAACAAGTCCCCGTTTGGTCGGGCGAGGCGGTAAGCACCGTTTGAGTATATCGTCTCTATGATGGAAGGTCCCTCCCACTTGGGCTCAAACTTTCCTGGTGTTTTGTGAGTCAACACCATCGGCCTCCTGACTGCCAAGACCAGATCGCCTACTTGGAAAGTCCTCTACTTGACCTTTTTGTTGAAAGTCTGTGATATACGGGCTTGATAGAGTTCAATGTGCTGCTATGCTAGGAGACATTTTTCATCAAGTGCCTCCAATTCTCGCAGACGGTGGCGTTGATTGTCTTCTTCTGTTAATTGGTTTGTAATCGCTTTACGGAGTGAGGGTATCAGGATCTTGAGAGGCAGTACCGCTTCGCTCCCATAGACTAAGAAGAATGGTGTGTTGCCCGTCGGAGTCCGTACCGTTGTACAGTAGGCCCAAAGGCATTCGTCGAGCTTTTTGTCCCAGTCGCGTTCGTTGGATGACACGACCTTTTTGAGTAGCCTGACGATAGTCTTCTTAAAAGCCTCGACCAATCCGTTCACTGCCGGATTGTAGGCGGTCGATGCCACGTTCTGAATATGATTTTCGTCACAGAATCTGCTGAAAACATGACTGATAAACTGTGGACCATTGTCATGGATAATCCTACGGGGTACCTCAAAATGGTAGATGATATGATGCTTGATGAAGCTGATCACCTTAGAGCTTTTCACTTCTGTCAGTGGAACTGCTTCTGCCCATTTGGAGAAGTAGTCGGTGATGGCTAGGATGAAGCGGTGTCCCCTCGATGAAGGAGGGGTGATAGGTCCCACAATGTCCATGCCCCAAGCTTCAAAGGGCCAGGAGGCGACCATAGGATGTAGTGGTTCTAATGGTGTATGGATAAAGTCGCCGTGAAGCTGGCAAGCATGGTACTTTTTAGCATAGTCGACGGTGTCGGCTGCCATGGTTGGCCAGTAGTAACCCATGTGTCGCAGTCGATCCTGCAACTTAGGGCTAGGTTGATGAGCCCCGCAAGTTCCGTAATGAGCTTCTCGAAGGGCTTCTTCTGCTTCTTCATTAGATAGACATTGAAGGAAAAGTCCATCGTAGGAACGTCGATACAGCATTTTAGTAGCTGTATCATAATAAAACCGAAGGGAACGCCTTCTGACTGAGACGGCTTCTTTTGGGTCTTCTGGGAGAATTCTATAGACAGTAAAGTCGATGAACGGAAACCTCCAGTCTCGGACATTAACACCGGCACTTGTCGTTATGGAATGGGCCATTTGTGTACATAGGTTATTTTTAGGACATACCAAGTCTCGACCAACTACCGTGATATTGTGTTGTGTCCCGAGGGGTGCTGCTAATGAAGCTGCGAGGCCAGCCAGAGCGTCAGCCTCCAAGTTTTGTAGCTGAGGTACATGTTTTATGAAGAACTTAGTGAAGGTTGAAATAATATTCAATGCAACTTCATGGTAAGGAACCAGATCTTCATGGAGAACTTCGTACTGCCCTCGGATTTGATTAACGACGAGTTTTAAGTTGCCGTAAGCTTCCAGATGATCCACCCCCAGCTGTCGCACCAGCTGGAGTCCCATGATAAGAGCGTTGTACTTGGCAACATTATTGGAGCATGGCTTTGAAAGGGAGTAAGCATGCTGGATGACCAGCTGATCAGGGGAGACTAAGACCACCCCCACTCCGGCGATGATTTGGCCTTTGGGGCCTGTTCTCGAAGCACCATCGAAAAATACCTGCCAGACGGAGTTTTCTTTGGTGACGTTTGACTCTTGGACCTCATCCGGGATATCTTCATAGAGTCTGGAGGATTGGGATATGGTGCACGGCTAAACAGTCGGCTAGAGCTTGGCCCTTAACGGCTTTTTATGGAATAAATACCATGTTATATGGCATCAACAGGATTGTCCATGTAGCTAGTCGGGAGTTCAATGATCCCGGCTTCGTCATGAGAACCCTGAGTGAATTGACTCGAGAGATGACATGAATTGTCTGGCCCGAAACGTAATGGCGAGTCTTCTGGATGGCGAACACCAAAGCCAAACATTCTTTTTCGACGGGGTTGTACCGGTGTTCAGCCCCAATCATTGTCCTACTAAGGTAGTAGATAGCTTGCTCGTAGCCTGCATTATTGTTCTGAGCCAACAAAGCACCGAGGGAATGATCCATGGCACGGACGTAGAGGAGAAATGGTTTGCCTACGACGGGTGCCACCAGGACTGGTGGGCTCGTCAGGTAAGCTTTGATATCATCGAAAGCTTTCTAGCACTCTTCTGTCGAGACGTAGGAGACTCCCTTCTTCATGAGCTGGGTGAAGGGTTGACATTTTTCGGAAAGGTTTGTTATAAACCTTCGGATGTATGCAAGTCGCCCTTGCAGGCCTCGAAGTTCTCGAAGGTTCTTCGGAGGATCCATGTCAAGGATGGCTTTGGTCTTCTCGGGGTCAATATTAATGCCTTTTGCCGTAATAATGAAGCCCAAGAACTTTTCGCTAGAAACCCCAAGGAAGGATTTAGCGGGGTTCATCTTGAGTTGGTGTGCTCGCATGAGATCGAAGACTGTCTTTAGGTCTTGTAAGTGATCACCTTTGAGATGGCTCTTGACTGCGATATCATCAATATAACATTCAACTATTTTGCGTAGATATTGACGGAAGATGGTACTCATAGCTCGTTGGTATGTATCACCAGCGTTCTTCAAGCCAAAGGGCATCACTGTGTAGCAGAAAACCCCTTTCGGTGTCCTAAATGACGTGTGTTTTACGTCATTGGAGAACATTTTGATCTGGTTGTAGCCTGAGTACCCGTCTATGAAAGACATGCGTTCAAAGCCACATGTATTATCGATCATCACGTCAGTGATTGGAAGTAAGAAATCGTCCTTCGGGTAAGCAGGATTGAGATTTCTGAAGTCGATGCAGACTCGTATCTTTCCATTCTACTTGGTGATAGGGACAACATTAGCCACCCAATCTGGATGTTGCTCTTCACGAATGAACCCGCTGCTCAAGAGTTTGTCCACCTCTTGATCGATAGCGTTCATGATGTCAGGACGAAAACGTCATTGTTGTTGCTTTATAAGCTTAGCATCAGGTAAGATATTAAGTCTATACATCACGATCCGGGGATCAAGTCCCGTCATATCTTCGTAGCTCCAGGCGAAGACGTCGATATATTCTTTGGCCAATTGGACTAAAGATTCTCGGTCCTTTTCCTTTAGACTCTTGCTGATGAAGATAGGTTTGGAAGGAGATCCATCCCCACGGTCGATCTGCTCGACTTCGTCTTCGGTAGGGGGTTCGCGTAATTTAAAACGAGACTTCCACTGTGCTCCTAGGCGTTGAGCCCAAGGTTCTTCCTCAAAGAATTTTGGCATTTAGTCATCGCCTTCATCCTCTCGAGATTGTACAGATGCCATGTTGACTGATAGCACCTTCCTGAAGACTGAGCCGATACCGGTATCGGAATCCCAAGTTGATGCTTCAGATGAATGAGAGTGTTCTACTTCTTCTACCTCCGAACTCTCTGGAGTTGTCGGCATCGTGACATAGCCTACCCCCCGTCGAGTACGGTGATAGTAGTCCTGCGGCTTTCCTTTAGGTGTTGGGAGTCGGAGGGGAAGACGCCGACCTTTGTCGTAGTTCAGGCCCTTGTTGCTTTTCAGATCGTAACCCATCTTTTGGATGAGGCTCTTTGCCTTGTCTGTGTACCGATAGACTTGTATTCTGTCGGTATCTGGTTCTGGCTCGAGTGGCAGGAGGTCTTGATGACGATCGACTTTGCCGAAGATGATGGGTTCTTCGTCCCAGTTCCGCGGTGGGACTATAAAATAGACTTCTTGGGATGGGACTACTTGATTTACATGATTGACGGTCGTTATTTATGTTTGTAACGACCGTAGGCATTCCAATATGGAAGACTAGAATAAATGAAAGACACTCTATTATTGATAAAACACGAGATTTTGTCTCGTGGGATTACATTGTCAAGAGAAGGTGCATCTATGTCAGCTGATATGTATTTTCCTAACTCCTCATCCATGAGCACTGGGCTGGTTTGGGAGAGCTCATCACAGACTTGGCCTTGTGATCTGAGAGGGCTATGTGGGCCTTCTCTTGCAGCTTGAGTGAGGTAGAAGATCGCGGAGGCTTGCCTTTAAGACGCACCTTCTGGGGTGCCTCAACTGTGCCTTCGGTGACTGGTGCCTTTCCCTGTAGTTTTGCCACAAGGGGAGCCAACATTTGAGAAGGTTTTTTTCTTGAGCCATATCTTCAAGGGAGCTTCAGTGGGTGTTCTACCTAGAGAAGTTGGTGCTTTTCTAGGTAGCTTGATTGCCATGGGAGGCAACATCTGAGGCGGTTTTTCTTTGAGTTGAATTTTTAGAAGAGCGTCGGGAATCATCTCTAGCTCCATGTCCGTCTCTGCCGCTGTTTCTCCTTCGTCACCAGCATCATTGGCTTCCCCTTCCTCGAGCGACTTATATAAGCTAGCATCGGTAAAATAGGCTTTGACCCCCTTGAAAGGGTCAATGTCCGCAAACTCTGTCCGGATGATGTCGTTAGTGGATACGTACTTCATACATTGGTGGAGTGTAGACGGCACCACCATGTACTCGTGCAGCCACGGCCGACCCAATAGGAGGTTGTAGTTGACGTCGGTGTCCACGACATAGCAAGTTGCTTCGGTTCGGATTTTGTCCAGCGGTTCACTTTTGCTGGCATTGAAACCGCTGATTGTAGTGTTGGAAGGCGCCAGACGGTACATCGGGATCCCCAATGTTGAGAGCAGAGTCCTAGGAATGATGCTGAGGGAAGACCCTAGATCAATTTGAATTCGCTTCATCTTGACGGAACCCACATACCCCGTGTAATACAGTGGCCTGTTGTGCCGGTTGTGCTTGAGCAGCATGTCTTGTTGGGTGAAGGTTATGTTGGAGATGATCTCCTCCGCACAATGGCAATGCACGCATGTGGTCGAGATATCCTCAGGCTGCTTGACCTGACTGATGAAGGACTCAGTATCCTTCAAGGCTTTACAGAGAGCTTCGCGGGTGTCTTTGAAAAGACGAAGAAGCTCGAACAGCAATAAGCAAGAAGGAGTACCGGCAAGCTATGCCAGTATGTCAAAGTTATGGGGCTTGGCTAGCCCCGAAGCATTTTCTCTTCGCAAAGGCTTATCGAAATAGGCCTCTACATGCTTCTGTTTATTGGCTACTGGAGGTTTGGATGGACCCTCTTCCTGGGCAGCAGGGGCGGTACAGGGAGGCACCACCTCGACGGCAGCTTCGTCAGGTTGGGCGTTCTGCTACGAACGCATTTGTACAGAAAGTGCCTCTTCCGTGGTGGAAGAGACCATGCGGCAAGACTTGGTCTTCTTGCCCTTGGTTTTCGAGGCAGAGCGTACCCCCGGTTAAGTAACTTCGGAGACGAGGTCTGGATGAACCAATAAGATCTCTTCTCGAGATGTGGTGAGTGGGATGAGTCCACTCACATTGTCACCGGTAGGTGGTAGGTTGACCACCTCCATTGTCACCTTTGGGATGGGGACGACGCCATCTTGTGCTGTGGTTGGCGACACGGTGCCGAACTAGAGCGACACCAGGTTGGCCGAGACTGTCTTCTCCTCGTAATCGACGGAGATGACATTCGCATTGATCATGCGCTGGATGTAATTCTTGAGGACGTAACAGTCCTGAGTTGGATGTCCTACGAACCGATGGTAGTGACAGTACCTGTCACCCCCGTTTCCCGTATTTCGTATTTATATTCGTAATTGGATTTTGGCAGGTATTTTTATTTTTCTGGACTTGTAAAATTTTGGGTTTTAGTTGACTTGGTTTTATTTCATGGAGAAGGATTGGTTTGGTTTGGTTCAACATGCATTTGGAACACCTTAGCTAACCTCCACCCTCAACACAACATATCCTCCACCATTAAATCCTACCTAACTTTCTCTCTCCTCTTTACTTTTATTTATTTTTCCTCCATCTTCTTCTTGTTAGGGTTATATACTAAAAGCATCACTTTTGTAGTAACCTTATTTCCTTAAATTTTGAATGAGAAACATATGGGCAAATGTTTACATATTGTATTTGTTGCAAGTGTTAATGCAAATGTCTGATATTCTATATTGTAGATAATATGGTGTGTGGTGTCACACAGAAGATCATATTATCAGTTTCCTATAGAGTATATAAATAGTTCACAACCTAGATGGACTTGGACAATCTATTGGAAAGGTTGTAGTGTAATCTGGTATTAGTCTATCTTGACTATAGGTTTACACTAGTACACTTTGTGTGTATTGAACAGGACCACTTGAGGTTGTTCTCTTTGTACTGACTACATAAGAGAACAAACACCTCTGTTATTATGGATGCTTGTACTCTTAATCCGGATATAATAACGGACATGTATATGCAATGTGCATTACTTTGACTCATAAAAGAGTGAGATTCATTATGGATCAACAACCTCTATGAATTGGGTAATAACATTGTATGTATGATGGGCTGTTGATTATAAATAGAATCCATATCCCGATACATCGGGTTGATGATATCCTTTTAAGGAGCTCATAAGGATTGTCATATAAACCCTGCAGGTGGATTATATCCGACATGACAAATAAAGTTGAGCGGTACTACTTAAGGATAAAAGATGTCGAATCAATATAGTTGTCAGTAACTTAATTTGATCGACGGACATACGATATCTTAACATGGAAAGACAAACGAGCATATAATAAAAGGAGCCCACAAACGTAATTTAGGATTAGGGAGGTAGTGCAACAATAGCTCATTAGTGGACCGAGCTATTGTTAATGGGCTTGGATTGTGTGTTCGGGCTGAACACGGGATATCCAGATCCGTTAGGAGGCCTAATCCTAATTTCTCCTCATGGTCCCTGCCGTAGCCTATATATATCCTCTATTCTCTGGCCGCCAGATTACTGATCAGAAATCTAATATTTTCTCTAAATTCGTGATTCACGTAAGGAGAGAAAGAGAGTGCTGCCAAGGAGAAGAAAAAGTTGGAAGATCGTCGCCTACACGACATCCAACTCGAGGAAGGAATATGTGTAGAAGATCTTGGGGTCGTCCGTTCAAGATTGCCAGGAATTACTTGTCTCCTTTCCGCCGCAGGTATAATTCGTGAACCCTAGTTTCCGCCTATGAAGGGTTAGAACACGTATTAGATCTGTTTAACTTTCTATCGATCAATACGCACACCAAAGGAAGGGTCCTGGGAATCCCCAGTTCCATCAATTGGTATCAGAGCCACTTTGGATCTATGTATTGATTGATACGTCCATGTTGTCCAATAAAACTTGCGCTATGTAATAGTCGGTAGATGTAGATCTGTTCTAACTCGGTTTTGCATGCATCTTAGATCCAACTATTATGGTCCAATGCATGTTTTTTGATTGTGTTGTTTAAACCACGGACATGTCGTGGATGTTGTTGTTGCTGTGGATGTAATTAAAATCATGAGGGTTGATCGTGCTTATTAATTTAATTTTTCAATCTAGATTATATGTGAACTCCTTCGGGAGGCATAGGATTGATGTAATTTTAATCATTTTGATCAATCGTGATGGCGGTGGTGGCTGTTTCTGACGCCGGACGAGATGCTGGTTTTGAGCAATCCAGAGGCAGACAGATGATTTTCGATGAAGGAATCGACAGCCAAAACATTTAAAAAAAAAAATCGGGACGCTGCCCCGAACCCCGCGACCTGACCGGGCAGGTCAAATCCCGTATAGATCTGCGCAGCGCCAGATTTTGGATTCGGATAGTTGAGGACGGAGCAGCAAAGCCTCTTTGGCACTTACGATTGGGGCATATTAACCTAAGAAGGATTCAAAGACTGGTTGAAGATGAACCTTTGAGTTCATTGGAAGTGGAGGCACTACCAGTCTGTGAATCCTGCTTGGAAGGTAAAATGACCAAAAGACCTTTTACGGCAAAGGGGTACAGGACCAAAGATGTGTTGGAATTGGTTCATTCTGATTTGTGTGGACCCATGACTATCCAAGCTAGAGGTGGCTTTGAATATTTTGTCACATTTATTGACGATTATTCAAGGTATGGATACATTTATTTGATGCGCCGTAAGTCTGAGTGCTTTGAGAAATTCAAAGAGTACAAGGCTGAAACGGAGAAACGTCATAGAAAATGTATCAAGTCATTACGATCAGATCGTGGTGGCGAGTACCTCTTTAGAGAGTTTAGAGATTATTTATCAGAGGCTGGGATTGTATCCCAATTGACTGTACCTGGAACGCCCCAACAGAATGGTGTAGCCGAAAGAAGGAATAGAACTCTTATGGAGATGGTTAGATCAATGATGAGTTATTCGAATTTGCCAGATTCGTTTTGGGGATATGCCTTAGAGACTGCAACTTATATTTTGAACTTGGTTCCTTCTAAGTCAGTACCTCTTACTCCCACAGAGCTGTGGATTGGGCGTAAGCCTAGTCTGAAACAAATTCGTATTTGGGGTAGTCCAGCACATGTGCTGAATGGGAAAGCAGATAAGTTAGAATCTCGTACAGAAGTACGCTTGTTTGTAGGCTATCCAAGAGGAACGAAAGGAGGTTTATTTTATAGTCCTAAGGATCAGAAGGTCATTGTTAGCACCAATGCCCAATTCTTAAAGGAAGACTATGTGATGAACCATAAACCCACAAGTAGAGTTGTTCTAGAAGAACTGAGACGTGAGACACCAAGTACTTCAGTACCAACAGTACAAGAGGATGAACCATAAATAACTGCACAACGTGTCACAAATGTTACACCACAACTGATAGTGCCTCGTCGTAGTGGGAGGGTTGTGATACAACCTGATAGATATATGTTCTTGGGAGAGTCATCAGACTTCGTCCCTGAGGAACAAGATTATGATCCCTGTACCTACAATGAAGCACTCCAAGATAAAGATGCAGAGTCTTGGCAAAAAGCAATAATATCTGAAATAGAATCTATGGATTCTAATCAGGTCTGGGAGCTTGTAGAACCACCCGTTGGTGTAAAAGCCATTGGATGCAAGTGGGTCTATAAGAGAGAAAGAGGATCAGACGGTAAGGTTGAAACCTTTAAATCTTGGCTTGTAGCAAAAGGTTTTACTCAAAGAGAGGGTATCGATTATGAGGAAACCTTTTCTCCTGTAGCCATGCTTAAGTCTATTCAGATTCTTTTATCTATTGCAGCTCATCTCGATTATGAGATTTGGCAAATGGATGTCAGGACAACTTTCCTTAATGGAAGTCTTGAGGAAGACATCTATATGAAGCAACCAGACGGGTTCATTAAAAAGGGCCAGGAGCATCTTGTTTGTAAGCTCAAAATGTCCATTTATGGACTTAAGCAAGCTTCCAGATCTTGGAACATCTGTTTTGATCAGGTGATAAAATCCTATAGATTTGATCAATGTCAGGATGAATCATGTGTATACAGAAAGTGTGACAGAAACGTGGTGGTGTTCCTAGTACTTTATATGGATGACATCTTGCTCATTCGAAACAATGTGAAGGTATTATCTGATATAAGGGTATGGTTATCCAAACAGTTTGATATAAAGGACTTGGGAGAAGTAGGTCACATCCTTGGGATCAAAGTTCTACGAGATCGCAAGAAAAGGATGTTGGACTTATCCCAAGCTTCCTATATCGATACTGTACTAACTCGTTTTAGTATGCAAAATTCTAAGAAAGGTTTCTTACCTTTTAGACATGGAATTGCTCTATCAAAGGAGCAGTGTCCGAAGACACCTAAAGAGATAGAGAACATAAAGGTAGTTCCTTATGCTTCAGCAGTAGGGAGCTTAATGTATGCAATGCTATGTACGAGACCAGACATCTGCTTTGCCGTAGGCATGGTCAGCAGATATCAGTCTAACCCAGGACAAGAGCACTGGACTGCCGTAAAGCATATTTTGAAGTACCTGAAAAGGACTAAAGAGTATATGCTAGTTTACCAGGTAGATAGTTTAGTTCCCTTGGGGTATACAGACTCAGATTTTTAGTCAGATAGGGATTCCAGGAAATCTACCTCAGGTTATGTGTTTACTTTGGAAGGTGGAGCCATTGTGTGGAGGAGTATCAAGCAAAAATGTATTGCTGATTCCACCATGGAAGCCGAGTATGTGGCAGCCTCTGAGGCAGCCAAAGAAGCGGTTTGGCTCAGAAACTTTCTGTTGGACTTGGATGTGGTACCTTTTTTGCCTAAGTCTATTACACTTTATTGTGATAATAGTGGTGCAGTGGCAAACTCGAAGGAACCACGAGCCCATAAGACAGGCAAACACATTGAGCATAAGTACCACCTGATACGAGATTTCGTAAAGAAAGGAAAAGTTGCTGTGATCAAGATAGCATCAGCCGACAACCTAGCTGATCCCTTTACAAAGAGCTTACCAGCTAAGGTTTTTGACAGTCATATTGAGGGAATGGGAGTCAGATGTGTAGCAGCATGACTTTAAGTATAAGGGGGAGATTTGTAACAGTATACTGAAAAGCAATGCTTTGAGTGTAAGTGGGAGATTGTTAGGGTTATATACTAAAAGCATCACTTTTGTAGTAACCTTATTTCCTTAAATTTTGAATGAGAATCATATGGGCAAATGTTTGCATATTGTATTTGTTGCAAGTGTTAATGCAAATGTCTGATATTCTATATTGTAGATAATATGGTGTGTGGTGTCACACAGAAGATCATATTATCAGTTTCCTATGGAGTATATAAATAGTTCATAACCTAGATGGACTTGGACAATCTATTAGAAAGGTTGTAGTATAATCTGGTATTAGTCTATCTTGACTATAGGTTTACACTAGTACACTTTGTGTGTATTGAACAGGACCACTTGAGGTTGTTCTCTTTGTACTGACTACATAAGAGAACAAACACCTCTGTTATTATGGATGCTTGTACTCTTAATCCGGATATAATAACGGACATGTATATGCAATATACATTACTTTGACTCATAAAAGAGTTAGATTCATTATGGATCAACAACCTCTATGAATTGGGTAATAACATTGTATGTATGATGGGCTGTTGATTATAAATGGAATCCATGTCCCGATACATCGGGTTGATGATGTCCTCTTAAGGAGCTCATCAGGATTGTCATGTAAACCCTGCAGGTGGATTATATCCGACATGACAAATAAAGTTGAGCGGTACTACTTAAGGATAAAAGATGTCGAATCAATATAGTTGTCAGTAACTTAATTTGATCGACGGACATACGATATCTTAACATGGGGATCCAAACGAGCATATAATAAAAGGAGCCCACAAACATAATTTGGGATTAGGGAGGTAGTGCAACAATAGCTCATTAGTGGACCGAGCTATTGTTAATGGGCCTAGATTGTGTGTTCGGGCTGAACACGGGATATCCAGATCCGTTAGGAGGCCTAACCCTAATTTCTCCTCATGGTCCCTGCCGTAGCCTATATATATCCTCTATTCTCTGGCCGCCAGATTACTGATCAGAAATCTAAAAATTTCTCTAAATTCGTGATTCACGTAAGGAGAGAAAGAGAGTGCTGCCAAGGAGAATAAAAAGTTGGGAGATCGTCGCCCACACGACGTCCAACTCGAGGAAGGAATACGTGCAGAAGATCTTGGGGTCGTCCGCTCGAGATTGCCAGGAATTACTTGTCTTCTTTCCGCCGCAGGTATAATTCGGGAACCCTAGTTTCCGTCTATGAAGGGTTAGAACACGTATTAGATCTGTTTAACTTTCTATCGATCAATACGCACACCAAAGGAAGGGTCCTGGGAATCCCCAGTTCCATCACTTCTTCCTTCCTCCACCAACTCCATAGGCAAGTGCACCTTACCATCAAATAAGTACCATATTTTATTTGTCTATTAGCTAGATTAGGACATGGAGATCAACATTAGAACTTGACATTTTTGGATTTGGAGCTTCCATTTTTCTAGAACTAGGTTTTAACCATTTTCAGAAATTCTTGGTTTTGATCTAATAAACTTTGATTTTTGCTAGTTTTGATGCTTCCATGTGGAAGAGAATTCAATTTTACCCAAGTTAGAACTTTGAAAATCCAAATTTGGTGTTGATTTGGCCAAGATATGAAGATTTGAAGTTTTGGTGTTCTTGAGAGGTTCATCTCAGCCTTGGAGAAGAAGACCCCCCCTTCGGCTTGCGCTTTTTAGCGCAGGACTGACTTGCGCTCAGCCCCCTGGGCTGAACCGCGCAGCCTCCCCCGTGCCGCGCTCTTTAGCGCTGGTCGCTGACCGTGCAGCCTGGCCGTTGCCGATTGTGCGCGCGCCCCTGCGCCATCGGCCGTTGCGCCTTCGGCCCTGCTCCCCCTGCGCACTTCACCCCTGCGCACTTGACCCCTGCGAAGTTCATCTCATGCGCCATCCATCTCCTGCGCCATCCATCGCCTGCGCCATCCAACCTAACGCACTTCACCCCTGCGCCATCCGTCTCCTGCGCCAACCTCCCCCTGCGCAGCTGTAGCATTTGGGTTCCTAGAATTTATTTTCTATTTTGGAGATTTTTTTATTTTTATTTTAGTTAAAATCAATTATTTACTAGGATGTTGATTTGGGATCGTAAGATTTTTGCCTAAGCCTATAGGTTAGATATAAGGAAATTAGGTTGTATAGTCTCTGGGGCCCCTAGATAGTCTCTAGTATATTATTTCACTATTTTAGAATTTTCAGGATTTTATGGAGATTTTTAGAGAATTTTATATATTATTTTATTAATTTTCTAAGCTTCTAGGATTTACTGTGAGAGCGCCCGAGGGTATTTTTGAGGTCAAATATTTTATTTGGGCTCTAGAACCCTTAAAATATTTTCTATATTTTTCTAGGAATTTTTAGGAATTTTCTGGGATTTATTTGGAATTTTTAGGATTTTTCCTTATTTTTATTTATTTTTCTGTAATTAAAAAATCTATTTTCCAAAACAAATATCCAGTCAGCCGAGCGGGGGCCCACACGTCAGCCGCTGGCCTGCGGGGTGCGGGCCCACCCGTCAGCGCGGGTGCGGGATGGCTGGGTGTCCGAGCGCCCACCTAATACTAGTCCGAGCCAAGCTCGGAGCCGAGCTAAGCTCTGATTGCTCATAACCGTCGGATCCAGCTATGGGCGCGTGAGATAGCGCCACATGGCAGTCGACTTAGCCACGGCTTAGCAGCCTCTCTCTATATATATATTAGTTATTAGTTTTCCGAAAACCCTAGAAATTCAGCAGCTTTTAGTGGGAGAGTTTGATTGGGATCTTCGACTTCGCGGAGCGATTGCCGTTGATCTAGACGTCCTTTTTGTGCGCCGTTTTTTTTATTGGAAGCGTATTGAGGTTAGGTTTCTGAATATATAATTTATTTTCTGGTATTTGGATCTCGAATTTCTGAATAATTATTTGAGTGTCGGTTGTCCAAAAATCAACACGTCGCACGGTTTTTGAGATTTCGAACGATCCCGAACTCTGCGATCCGTTTGAAGTTTTGGAAAGCTGACACCAAGATCTAAAACATATAATTTTTTCAGAAATTCAAAGTATAATCTAGTATTTTATTTTATTCCTAGAAGTCAGATTTGGTCAACAGTTCATCGATTTGGTCATGGTTAGCCATAATGGCGATAACTTTTGACCAAATCGTGATTTTGCGGCAAGGTCGATTCCAGTGCACTCATGACACTGAAATCTATCATGTTGCACACTCAAACTTTGAATTCATAATGTTTGACTAGTTAGTCAACAGTATGTCTCGGTTTGTGTGCCACGGGTCCCGAATTTGGGTCCGTGACTTTCCTTGGCCAAATATTTTTGTGTAGATTATTATTCCAGAATTAAATAGGTTAAAATAGGATTTTAGATGATTTAGTCCAGAATTAGATTAGTATTAATTGATTTAACCCATTAGCCACTTTCTAGGATTTTTAGAGTGGGAATCGTTGATCTAACTTGTGATTATTTTGTGTCGGGGTAGATCGGGCTACGACGTCTTGACTTGTGACTTATTCATCTATCGAAGCAGGCAAGTATCACTATGACCTATGTTTTCTTTATTTTATACTGCATGTATCTTCGTGTCGTCTTTTCACTATTACTCCCTTATGGTTCATAATTGTCATTGTTCATGATTACTATTGTACACGAGAGTTAGAATCGGTTGGATATACATACATGTTCATGCCTTACTCATTGTTTTATATTGTTTACAGTTTATCGTATTGCTAATGTTTATCGTAGTGGACATGTATTGTGAGTGAGTCGGGCGGGGAATACAACAAGTAAGCATGTGGTCAACGAATTGAATACAGATCCCCTATACAATGATTGAATAATATTAGTCATGCATCACACGTATGCCTGACGGATATCCCAAGCCGTCCGCATGCTGAAAGTTGGTATTCTAAAACACACAGTACACGTGACTTAACTATTGTTGTCCTGCCATCTATTGTTCTTCTTTCGTCAAGTCTACCTTCTTATTGTCATCATGTCTTAGTGGTATGTCAAAGTCTACCTTCATACTGTTATCACGTCTCAAAGGTACTTTCTTATCATACAATGTCATATCTATACGTATCTTCAATTAAATTCCTTTTATCTTTCCTTCATGCTTGTATACTATATTTTGTAATGTAGTGTTATGGTGATCTTGCTCCAATCCTGACTGGATAACTAATTTTCAGCTTTAGACGAAGAGATTTGCCCCGAGGTCTACGGTGAGTATGTTGGCGACCATGACGTCACTGGCGTACCCGGTTCCAGCACTGATGCGAATTAGCATATTTTCTTCCTTATGGATTCGCATTAGTTAGTAGTTATAGTTAAGGAGTTTAGTTGTCTATTTTATTTTTTGCTATCCGGGTTTGTTCCCGAGACCTTCTGAGTTGTAGTAGATTTTTTATATTTATAATATTGAGACTATTGGATATTTTAGTGATGTTTGCTGGCTTAGTTGTGGATGATATATATGCGTGTTGTGCTTGTTGTGGACCATTGTTAACATAGACAGCGTACTACCACCGATGTTGCGGCGTAGGCTGGACTTGCGTACTCGTATCCCAAAATTAGGAGCGGGTCGTGACAGCAGCCTTCTTCCCTCAGCACAGTTCATCCCTGCGCAGCCCCTTTCTCTTGCGCCAACCATCTCTTGCGCAGTCTATTGACCATGGTGATTTGGTTTTGTCTTCTTTAAGCTTGGCTTCTCTTTTGTGGATTTAGTTTTGAGATCTTGTTCCACGCAGCACGACTACCTTGACCCAACACGACCTGACACGATTTTCAGTATTTGCTATGACTAGTATAGTTTTCGTGATTTTTGTGATTTATGATCCTAGTACTTCTGATTTTCTGGAAAATGACCCAATGGGGTGCATTCTTGACTTGTAACCTGATAACTTGATAGTGGCCCGTGGCGGCGCACTCTTGACTTGTAACTTGTAATTTGACTTGACTTGATGCTGTTGCGATGACCAACTTGACTTTCATAACCAACTTGACACCGTGGGTGTTCCTACTTGCTTGCTTGTGCAATCCACCTGTCTTGTCTTGCATCATGTCTAGGACGTGACTCCCTGGTTCCTACGGTCAGGGATTCGCACTGAATCTGGATTAGGCTAATAATTAGATCAAACTATAGTTTATGGAGAATTTCCAGTCACAGGCAATCTCGTTATCTGGGTGCTTTAATTGGACTTGTAGCTTGCCGACGAGTAGAGCACATTTCCAGCACACTGTCATGTGTTGCACCTCTAAGTCACCTAAGGGTATATCGTCTTCTGGGCGATGTACCCAACCATACTCTCAACCCGCAGAAGGATAACTGGATAGTCTGCAGGGCTTGGGACTGGGAAATTCTTATTGCATCTTGTTAGTAATTAGGCTTGTGATAACCCTAGTTAGTTAAAGTAGTAAGCCGTAGTATTTTGCTTGGCCGTTTGTGAATGGATGATGTCTAGCCCTGTCTAAGTCTTGTCTAGTTCCTGTACCCTGGTACTCCTGAGCATGATTGTTTTACTTGTTGTAACAATAAATGGATAGGGACAAGTGCTATTCAGGCGAAGGGTTACAGCCCCGGTCCTTGTTTGGTTTACGGGTTATAATCTGGCTCCCGGAGTAGTCTCATATCCCTAGTCGTTTATTGTCCTGCTGTACTTTTATTACTTGTACTTTTCTTCTAATTTCTTATGTTCTGATATGCTGATTTTGTTCTTATTTCGTGGCCTCCTTTGTGGCACTTTCTCTTTCTAGGGTTTGACCCAGCTGGTTTGTGTGGCCAGATTTCGGAGCAGCACCCGAGGATCTACCGAACCTCCAGCCCGATGGTGGCGACTAGAAGGAATCCGAGCTACGAGTGGATTTTCTATTTTATTTCGTTCACTCTATTGTAAATTATTCTTTTGAGGCGTTTAGCCGACGAGCACCTGTTAGCTCGATGCACATTTACTTACTGTCTGCCTACGGGCTGTAAACATGATTAACAAATCCTAGGGTTGATCATGTATGACTTAACTCTTGCTAGTCCTTACATTTTGTACGACTAGCTTTATGATCAGCTGATATGTAAAATTTGGGACGCCTTTTATTGTATATTTGGTGATCAAACATCTTATAATTGTATTACTTGCTTGAGATTGAGACAGTAGGCTTGACCTTAAGAGACTGTTGGCTTGTAGTAAACCCTCATATCTAGACAGTTGTGACTGTATAGCGAGATGGACTTTATTTCAATATACATAGCTGACTATGTTCGCTCCCGCTCTCCAGTATTCTGGTTCTGGGGTGTGACATGGTTTAAGTGGTAGCCCATACAGGTCTTGTCAATCAAGAAATATGAGGGTTTACCGATAGATGTCTCAATCAGTACTCGTCCTTGATCTCCGTTCATATCCTCTGAATCTCTTGAATCTTGACTTGATCACATGCTTGTATTATTGATCTGTCCTGGTCCTTCCTTATTGTTTTTTATGTCATTTTCTTCAGCGTCATTGTTTATGAACCAGCCGATCAGCAAGGCGGAGCAACTCCCGCAGACCAGCAGCCCGGAGATCAAGCCCAGCACTCCGGAGTAGCCTCCAGAGTTGTGCCTACTAGTGGAGAGCCCCCAGTTCAGCCCGTTCAGCCTGCCGAGCCGGACGATGGCACCTTGGTAGGTCTCATCAGGACCTTGATAGCTTTCCAGGATCGTCGAGGAGACGCCTTGCACCAGGTAGTGGCAGATGCCTTGACCAGAGGCGGTCATCCGGGAAACAGCGCGGCCAACAGCTTCAAGCGCCTGAACCCTCCATTCTTCAACGGCAGCAAAGATGCGATTGCCGCGGACGCTTGGCTTCAGGATACCGAAGTGATTCTGGAAGCAGCTAGAACACCTGAGAATGAGAAGGTGGCGGTGGTATGCCTACAGTTGCTGGACTTGGCTTGTAGTTGGTGGGCAGCGCAAGCCACGGGATTAGTGGCACCCATTGCTTGGGCAGTATTTAGAGAAAGATTCCAGACAAAGTATTTTGATGCTGTAGCTCGGTACGACCTACATATGAGGTTTACCAACTTGAAGCAAGGAGGTAGAACGGTCGACAGTTATGCATCTGAGTTTTCTAGACTCAGTAGGTTTGCCCCCACCTTGGTGGCAACCGAGTTTGATAGGGCCCAGCGGTTCCAACAAGGACTGCATTTGGAGATCTTATTGGCAGTCGAGCAGTTTGAGCACCAGACATTCGATGCAGTATTGAGAGCAGCTAGGAGGCATGAGTACACCTCCCAGAGGATCGTGGATAGGACCGGAGGTAGGAAGCGGTCCCACAGTCAGATGCACCAATCATCAGCTCCAGCCCCGGCAGCTAGGAGTTTGACCATTGGAACTCCGCGGCGAGCGTCCTCAGTAACGTCGGTTCAGCATTCAACCCCGACGTACCCGCAGCAGCAGAAGCAGAAGCAGACTTCCGCGATGGGATGTTCTCATTACAGGAAGCCAGGACACGTGGTGGCAGATTGTCGCAGGGTACAAGAATTGTGCCTGGCTTGTGGAGCGGCAGATCACAAGATAGGAGCCTGCCCGAATAGGGGTTGTTCATCTTCTTCCAACCTAACCAGTCCACCGGTTAGGGGACCAGCACCTATGCAGCAGCAGCAGTACCCGAGGCCCTTATTGCCTTAGGCCCAAGCGTTTCATCAGCAGAACCAGCAGCAGTACACCCAAGCCCAAGTGCAGAACAGACAGAGTGGTTTCTAGCAGAGGGGACCCGCAGCTAGAGGACAAGGTCAGGCCATGATGATGACTATGGAAGAAGAAGTTGCACCAGGTGAGGTAGTGTCAGGTACTATTCTCGTCAACACCTCTCCAGCATTGGTATTATTTGATTCTGGTGCATCGTATTCATTCATGTCTGCACGATTTGCGACACGGATAGGATTGGAGCCCGAGTCATTATCAGTGAGGCTCAATATACTTACTGGTAATGGTCTTGTGGGAGTAGATCGAGTGTTTTCCTCGTGTCGAATCGTAGTTAGCGGTAGAGAGTTCCCCGCTAGATTTATAGAATTCCCTATGGCAGACTATGATGTAGTCTTAGGCATGGATTGGTTGAGGAACCAGTATGCTAGGATATACTGCCATGTTGGCAGGGTTATCTTTAGTATCCCAGGCGAGCCAGAGTTTTCATTTTCCAGAGGCATAGTAGAACCATCATCCCCAGTATTGTGGATGGCCGTAGCAGTAGTACAGTTACCCAGGATAGTTGAAGAATTTCCAGATGTCTTCCCCGAAGAACTTCCAGAAATGCCGCCAGAGCGGGAGATCGAGTTTACTATAGACTTGATCCCCGGGACAGCACCAGTATCAGAGCGAGTCTACAGGATGGCGCCTTCAGAGTTGGAGATTTTGTACAAGATGATTGAAGAACTCAGGACCAAGGGATTTATTCGTGCAAGTGGATCGCCTTGGGGAGCCCCGATGCTTCTTATGAAAAAGAAGGATGGTACGTCTAGGTTATGTATGGATTATCGTACCTTGAACTCAGTGACAATCAAGAACAGATACCCTCTCCCGAGGATAGATAACTTGTTTGACCAACTCAGAGGGGCTTCAGTGTTTTCGAAGATAGACTTGCGGTCAAGATACCACCAGATCAGAGTCAGAGAGCAGGACATCCCGAAGACAGCTTTCCGATCTAGGTATGGACATTGGGAGTTCCTTGTTATGCCCTTTGGAGTGACCAATGCGCCGACGGTATTCATGGACCTCATGAATCACATTTTTATGCCTTACTTGGATCAGTTCGTAATCGTGTTCCTAGATGATATCCTGGTCTACAGCAAGAGCGAAGCAGAGCATGAGCAGCATCTCAGAATCGTCCTTCAGATGCTTAGAGAGCATCAGTTGTACGCCAAGTTCAGCAAATGTGAGTTCTGGCTCGATCGTATTTCGTAACATCATTACTCGAGGTGGAGTGAAAGTAGATCCCCAGAAGATTGTGGCCATCGAGTCATGGCCAGTACCTAGCTCAGTGGCAGAGGTTTGCAGCTTCCTTTGATTGGCCGGCTACTACCGGTGATTCGTTTCAAATTTTACAAGGATTTCAGTGCCAATGACCCAGTTGACCCGCAAGGATGTGCAGTTCGCTTGGACAGCGGAGTGTCAGGAATCATTTGAGAAATTGAAGCGAGGTTTGGTAACGGCTCCCATTCTTACACTTCCAGATGGGACCGGAGGATTCACGGTTTATTGCGACGCTTCAGGCAGAGGATTGGGGTGTGTCTTGATACAGCATGGGAAGGTAATATCTTATGCATCACGTCAACTTCGTGATCATGAGAAGAATTATCCAACCCACGACTTGGAACTGGCAGCAGTAGTGTTTGCACTCAAGCTTTGGCGGCACTACTTGTACGGAGATAGAGTGGAGATATTTACTGATCACAAGAGCCTGAAGTATGTTTTCACCCAGAAGGACCTTAATATGCGGCAGAGAAGATGGCTTGAACTATTGGTGGACTATGATGTGGACTTGCAATATCACCCAGGGAAGGCCAACGTTGTAGCAGATACGTTGAGCCGGAGAGCTGAAGTTTATTTCCTGACGGTGCAACCAGAGTTACTGGCCGATCTTTAGAAGATGGGAATTGAAGTGGTTCTTCCTACCAGTGTGGCATTGATGGCCAGTCTACAGGTTCAGTCCAGCATAGTTGAGAGAATCCGGATGGTGCAGTCTACAGATTCCAATATTCAGCGACTTAGAGCAGAGTGTAAGACAGGAAGATGGCCAGAGTTATGTATCCATAAAGATGGTACGCTTCGGTACGGCACTCGTCTTTGTGTACCCAGTGGAGATATCCGACAGGAAGTTATGGCAGAAGCTCATAGTTCGCAGTATTCTTTTTATCCTGGTGGTACGAAGATGTACCGTGATATTCGTCAGCATTTCTGGTGGAATGGCATGAAGAGGAAGATAGCTCGGTTTGTCTCTCGGTGTTTGGTTTGCCAGCAGGTTAAAGCTGAACATCAGAGGCCCGCTGGACTTCTTCAGCCCTTGCCGATTCCAAAATGGAAGTGGGAGCACGTGACCATGGATTTTGTGACTGGATTTCCTAGATCCCCGGCTGGTCGAGATGCTATTTGGGTTATAGTTGACCGGCTCACGAAGGTGGCTCATTTTCTCCCATTCAGAGTTGGGCAGTCTACGGCTCAGTTGGCAGAGATGTACCTCAGACAGATTGTCAGGCTTCATGGGGTGCCGGTCAGTATTACCTCGGACAGGGATTCAAGATTTATGTCACACTTTTGGCGTAGCCTGCAAGAGAGTTTGGAAACTCGTCTCCAGTTCAGTTCGGCATATCATCCGCAGACAGATGGTCAGTCGGAGCGTACAATCCAGACTCTTGAAGACATGTTGAGATCTTGTACACTTGACTTCGGTGGTTCATGGGAAGATCACCTGCACCTGGTAGAGTTCTCGTACAACAATAGTTTCCAGGCCAGTATCCAGATGGCACCATTCGAGGCTCTGTATGGTAGGAAGTGCAGATCCCCGCTAGCATGGGACGATGTCGGAGAGAGGCAGATGCTCGGTTCAGAAATAATTGCCCAGACAGTTGAAGTAGTTAGAAGAGTCAGGGATCATCTTCGAATTGCCCAAGACCGCCAGCGACATTGGGCCGATGCCCATCGGCATCCCTTAGTGTTTGCTATCGGCGACCATGTATTCCTTAGGATCTCGTCTAATCGCGGCGTCATTCATTTTGGTATGCGAGAAAAGCTTAGTCCTAGGTATATAAGGCCGTTCGATATCCTGGAGCGAGTAGGAGATGTATCCTATCGTCTTGCTCTTCCGCCGTCGCTAAGTGAGGTGCATGATGTATTCCATGTGTCCCAATTACGACGGTATATCCCGGACCCGAGCCATATCCTAGATCATTCGGAACTGGTTGTTGGTACCAACCTTTCGTATGAGGAGAAGCCCATGTCTATTTTGGACCGGAGGGAGAAGATACTCAAGAACAAGACTATTAGCTTAGTCCGTGTTGCTTGGGGTCATCACCCTCTAGGTGAGTCAACGTGGAAGCGTGAGGACGACATCCGATCGCGATATCCCGACTTGTTTGACTCGTGAGGTGTAATGTCTTCCTTATGCCTTATGCTTTTCGTTTCTTGATTGCATGTATGATTGTATGATTGAACTGCTTAGTATAGTTGTTGGTACTTAGCGTAACTTGCCGTGGCAGTCTCTAGCTCCTTGATTTAAATTCCGAGGACAAAATTCTTTTAAGGTGGGTAGAGTTGCCACCCCCGATTCCCGTATTTCGTATTTATATTCGTAATTGGATTTTGGCAGGTATTTTTATTTTTCTGGACTTGTGAAATTTTGGGTTTTAGTTGACTTGGTTTTATTTCATGGAGAAGGATTGGTTTGGTTTGGTTCAACATGCATTTGGAACACCTTAGCTAACCTCCACCCTCAACACAACATATCCTCCACCATTAAATCCCACCTAACTTTCTCTCTCCTCTTTACTTTCATTTTTTTTCCTCCATCTTCTTCTTCCTTCCTCCACCAACTCCATAGGTAAGTGCACCTTGCCATCAAATAAGTACCACATTTTATTTGTCCATTAGCTAGATTAGGACATGGAGATCAACATTAGAACTTGACATTTTTGGATTTGGAGCTTCTATTTTTCTAGATCTAGGTTTTAACCATTTTCAGAAATTCTTGGTTTTGATCTATTAAAATTTGATTTTTGCTAGTTTTGATGCTTCCATGTGGAAGAGAATTCAATTTTACCCAAGTTAGAACTTTAAAAATCCAAATTTGGTTTTGATTTGGCCAAGATATGAAGATTTGAAGTTTTGGTGTTCTTGAGAGGTTCATCTCAGCCTTGGAGAAGAAGACCCCCCCCCTTCGGCCTGTGCTTTTTAGCACAGGACTGACTTGCGCTCAGCCCCCTGGGCTAAACAGTGCAGCCTCTCCCGCGCCGTGCTCTTTAGCGCTGGTCGCTGACCGTGCAGCCTGGCCGTTACCGATTGCACGCGCGCCCCTGCGCCATCGGCCATTGCGCCTTCGGCCATGCGCCATCGGCCCTGCTCCCCCTGCTTCCCCCTGCGCACTTCACCCATGCGCACTTGACCCCTGCGCAGTTCATCTCCCGCCATCCATCTCTTGCGCCATCCATCGCCTGCGCCATCCAACCTAGCGCACTTCACCCCTGCGCCATCCGTCTCCTGCGCCAACCTCCCCCTGCGCAGCCCTCTTCCCTCAGCGCAGTTCATCCCTGCGCAGCCCCTTTCTCTTGCGCCAACCATCTCTTGTGCAGTCTATTGACCATGGTGATTTGGTTGTCTTCTTTAAGCTTGGCTTCTCTTTTGTGGATTTAGTTTTGAGATCTTGTTCCACGCAGCACGACTACCTTGACCCAACACGACCTGACACGATTTTTAGTATTTGCTATGACTAGTATGGTTTTCGTGATTTCTGTGATTTATGATCCTAGTACTTCTGATTTTCCGAAAAATGACCCAATGGGGTACATTCTTGACTTGTAACCTGATAACTTGATAGTGGCCCGTGGCGGCACACTCTTGACTTGTAACTTGTAATTTGACTTGACTTGATGCTGTTGCGACGGCCAACTTGACTTGCATAACCAACTTGACACCGTGGATGTTCCTACTTGCTTGCTTGTGCAATCCACCTGTCTTGTCTTGCATCATGTCTAGGACGTTACTCCCTGGTTCCCACGGTCAGGGATTCGCACTGAATCTGGATTAGGCTAATGATTAGATCAAACTATAGTTCATAGATTTTTTCCAGTCACAGGCAATCTCGTTATCTGGGCACTTTAATTGGACTTGTAGCTTGCCGACGAGTAGAGCACATTTCCAACACACTGTCATGTGTTGCACCTCTAAGTCACCTAAGGGTATATCGTCTTCTGGGCGATGTACCCAACCATACTCTCAACCCGCGGAAGGATAACTGGATAGTCTTCAGGGCTTGGGACTGGGAAATTCTCATTGCATCTTGTTAGTAATTAGGCTTGTGATAACCCTAGTTAGTTAAAGTAGTAAGCCGTAGTATTTTGCTTGGCCGTTTGTGAATGGATGATGTCTAGTCCTGTCTAAGTCTTGTCTAGTTCCTGTACCCTGGTACTCCTGAGCATGATTTTTTTACTTGTTATAACAATAAATGGATAGGGACAAGTGCTATTCAGGCGAAGGGTTACAACCCTGGTCCTTGTTTGGTTTACGGGTTGTAATCTGGCTCCCGGAGTAGTCTCATATACCTAGTCGTTTATTGTCCTGCTGTACTTTTATTACTTGTACTTTTCTTCCAATTTCTTATGTTCTGATATGCTAATTTTGTTCTTATTTCGTGGCCTCCTTTGTGGCACTTTCTCTTTCTGGGGTTTGACCCAGCTGGTTTTGTGTGGCCAGATTTCGGAGCAGCACCCGAGGATCTATCGAACCTCCAGCCCGATGGTGGCGACTAGAAGGAATCCGGGCTACGAGTGGGTTTTCTATTTTGTTTCGCTCACTCTATTGTAAATTATTCTTTTGAGGCGTTTAGCCGACGAGCACCTGTTAGCTCGATGCACATTTACTTACTGTCTGCCTACGGGCTGTAAACATGATTAACAAATCCTAGGGTTGATCATGTATGACTTAACTCTTACTAGTCCTTGCATTTTGTACGACTAGCTTCATGATCAGCTGATATATAAAATTTGGGATGCCTTTTATTGTATATTTGGTGATCAAACATCTTGTAATTGTATTACTTGCTTGAGATTGAGACAGTAGGTTTGACCTTAAGAGATCGTTGGCTTGTAGTAAACCCTCATATCTAGACAGCCGTGACTGTATAGCGAGATGGAATTTATTTCAATATACATAGCTGGCTATGTTCGCCCCCGCTCTCCAGTATTCTGGTTCTGGGGCGTGACAGTACCTCGGATTGTCAACACTTCCAACCTCGTCGGGACGCTTCGGGTCTAGTAACTTAATCTTGTCACCCTGCTTCAACATTTCGAAGAGTTGCAAGGTGTCTTCATCGTTGAAAGAATAGACCTCCTTCGGCCTCGGTGCAAGCGGAGGCATCTGAGTAGGTGCTTGTGTGCCTTTAGAGACATTGACAGTCAACGCCTGTTTTCCCTTCGTCTTGCGTCCAGGGTTGCTGGTAGCAGGCCGTTTTCCCTTGTTTTCAAAGACAGGGAAACTAACTCCCAGAAGGCGAGCATTGCATGCCTTCTTTTCAGCTGCTTCGGCCTCAATAATCAATGAACTCCAGTCGGAAGGAGGAGTGGAGTTGAGCCAGAGCTTAACCGTGGAAAGCATGTTCATGCTGCAGGAGGAGAGGAGTGCATGTTCTGGCATACCCGGGGGCAGCCTGAAGCAGGCTTGTCAGAATCGTTCGATGAATGCTCGAACCGTCTATTTTTCCTTATGACGTACCTCTATAAGGGACGTCATCGTCATGTCTTTCCCTCCTTCGTAGAAACGATCGAGGAAGAGGCGCGTCAAGTCATCAAAGGAGGATATGGAGTTGTCAGGGAGACTGCAGTACCAGTCGTAAGCCACTCCTTTCAATGCCCCGACGAACATGCTGGTGAGTAGTGCGTCTTCCTTCAGGAGATGTCCCGTTTGAGACTGGAAGTACGTCAGATAACGGCATGGAGAGTCCTTTCCGTCGTATGGCGTCAACGTTTGTGGTTTATACTTGGGAGGATAGTGTAAACCCCCCTAATTTATAATTGATTTTTATAAATTAAATTAATTTTTGTTATGCCTTTCATTAGATATGGATTTGTTTGCTACTAGCGTAGTAGTATAATTAATGTATGTGTGTATATATATATATATTATTTTTTGTGCGCATGTTTGTATTCTAATGAATAAGGAATATAATTCAATCTAGGATTTTAGGAATTTAATTATAAATTTTTGTGATAATTTTGCTAACAAAAAGAAGGATATATAGATATATTTATCTAAATAAAAATATATATACTTAAGTTTTCGAAAAAAGAAAAGAATTAGAATAAGAAAAAGAATTATAAATAGAATTTGAATAAGAAAAGAAAAAGAATTAGAAAAAGAATTAGAATAGAAAACAAAAAGAGAAAAGGGGTGAGCACAGCCGCTCACTTAAAGTGAGCGGGCCCACAACAGCAGCAGAGCAAAAGGAACCACCCCCCCCCCCCCCCCCGCGTGCGTGCGAGAATCCGTGGAATAGTGGGAATCGGGTTAATCCAAAACCTATTAGTATTAGGGTTGGGAGTAACTTGATATATATATCTCTTTTTGCACAAACCTCGAAACCCTAAACTTCCAAAACAAAAGTTGAGGCTGATCATATCCTCTTCGCCTACGAATTCGTTTCACCAGCGACGGAGCTCTGTGCGCGATGAACGGAGCATCGGAAGTCAGCCCCCGTCACCCACGGAGCAGTTTTCCCACTCAAGGTACCCTACTTCCCCATGGCATAACTTTTTACTCGTAGCACCGATTTTTGATCCGTAAGATTTTCTAGAAAGTAGACTTGACCCTCTTCGAGATCCTCTAGGTGGATTTCGCAAACAACCCATCGACTTGCTCAAAAAATCGAGACAAAGTTGAACAAAAATCTGTCGGCCAATTTTCTTGCTGTATAGCAAAGTACTGTAAGAACTAATTAAAAACAGTAAAAGACAACCTAACCGACATTGCAACGCATCTTCTGGATCGTCGTTTCAATTAGCGTGTAAAAAGTAGATTGAAGTTGAAGTTGAGGAAAAACCTGTGGTAAATTATATTAATTTTCTAAATTTTGTCCGATATGGCGTGCGCCCCGACAAACCAGGCGACGTGGTCGCGCGCTATACGCATCAAAAGGCGCATATGGACGTTGTCGACGTGTGGGAACTGACGGAACTCAGTTTTGTCATGTATGCGCGACGAAATCAGTCCGTATCCGTCAAGATACCCCGTATCGGCGATTTGCAAACTTGTCCATAACTTCGTGTACAGTTGTTGAATCGAGGCGAAACTTGTGCCAACATGTCCGAATCAAAATTCTGGTCTTGTATGCCAAGTTTGGTTCGATTCTGAGAAGGTGGAATCGGAACCCCTTTTTAGCGGGCCCGCGACCCACTCAAACGGGCAAATTTGTACACGGCTCATCGGAATAAAAAACTGGACATACCGTTGAGTTCCTCTCCTCAAACTAAAACCGTAGACATGTAGTTTGATGACTTTAGAGACCGTAGACTTTGGCACGCGTTTCAGTGCAAAGCGAGTCCAACGGCGGACATCGTTTTGACCCGAAATTACGATTTTGCTCCTGTTCCAGAATTTGACTTTTGGACAGGCATTTCTTAGGTATATCTTCTTCACCGAGATCATTTTTGATGTTTGTTTCAGCGTCTGGAGTCATCTGTGATTTGTAAATTTTGGTGCTGACACTTACTACTCTTGGATTTGCCCTTCTCGCACCGCAGGCAAGATACCTTGCCACCCTACTCTGTGACTATTATATTCTTATTTTTAGTTGTTATTTTCAGCATTTCTTGGTTCTTGAAATGATAAAACTGTGCGTCCAAGTCACACTTGGGTGCAAGCGACTATATCGGTCGTTTTTCTCGTTTTATTATTTTCTCTTGCATTGACTTAGTCTAGTGACCACCCATTGATGTTGAGGTATTGTTATATCTCATACGGCCTTGGACACTTGTTGTATCATGTGATGTGAGTCACATGTAGGATACGTATCTGCGTAGTCGGCTGGCCACCGATACGTATGGAGCGTGCGACGGATAGAAATAACTGCCAATAGAATTGTATGCTAGAAGACTTGGCAGTTACTAGAGGTTCATGAGTCATGGATGTGACCCTACTAGGCATTGGGTGGGGAGAACAGTTTCCTTAACGTATGGGTCCTTATGCACTTTCCTATTATTGATACTGCTGGCCTCTAACATTTGAGGAATGTTATGCTTTGAGGTCCCTGGTATCCTGATGGGGCCACACCTGAGTTACTGCTACTGAGCCAGATACCCATACGTTGAAGGTCTGTTCTTAACTTCATTGTCACTATAGAACTGGTAGACACCCTATTACATGCATCCCTTTTCTTTCTATTATATTATCACAGTTTATATGGCATGGTGTTTTCTTGTATCTTGCTATGTCCCCTGAGGACCTGGTTATCTTTTCAGGATTAGACGACTTTTCGCAGGAGTACGGAGCGACGCTGGATCCATCTTATATCGGTGACGAGGCAGTCACTACTAATTTCTAGTCTATTCCTTATTTTGAGACATTAGTGGACATTTTTTTACATCTTATTTCTTTCTATTTTGCGGAGGTTGGACTCCGATCTTGTGAGACTATTTTTCATAGCTGTTTGGAGTGAGTATGTTCATCCGGCTATCTTTGGATACTCTTATTTATTTACTTGGACTCTATTACCTTCTGTATTGAGCTGTGATGAGATTAGATATGTTATTCTGGCATGTTATTATTTTATTTACAGCTTATGTGCATATATGAGGATTCCATATATTGGAGTATTCTTCGTATATGTGCAGCTGGCATGTTCACGTACTTGGTCCTACGTATTTTGGGACTGGGACGTTATATATTTTTGTGGTGGCCCATGCAGGTCTACGTTAATATTGTTGGGTTACATGACTGTGCCCAACAAGCCTGCATATAGGAATAGGAATATCTCATCCAGAACTACTACTACCTCTTGACTTCCAAACTTATCGAAACTTCTTTGATTATTCGATTTACTTCATATCTAATCTTTCCTAATATCAACTTATCTTCCTCGTGCCAACAGTATGCATTTAAGAAGCGGACGCACTTCTGCCTTGGCCCTCACATCTGGTGAAGAGGCTACTCCGGAGGAACATAATCCTCCCATGACTCCAGCGACACCATACCAGCCAGGACTGTCGCAACCTACTACGACACCGACGACGGAGTACCCAGAGATCACTGCTCCTCCAGGCAGCCAGGCTGGACAGACTACTACCATGCCACCGGGAGGGAATGTACCACTGCCTCTACTACCACCATTCCTTCAACAGTTTCCCCCACAGTCGGGACCTCAGATGCCCCCACCACCGACTGATGGGAGCCCTACTACTCACTTTATGTACGCCATGATGCAGGCTCAGTGGCAGCAGACTGAGCTGATGAGACAGACGATGATGGCAACAATGGCTAGACCTCCACCACCACCTCCAGCACCAGCACCGGCTCTGCATCCTTATGAAGGCTCTATCAAGAATTTCACAAATATGAACCCTAAGCCTTTTAGAGGAACGGAGAAGCCATTAGAGGTGTCACAGTGGCTTATTAGTACCGAGAAGCTATTGAAGGCATCCCAGTTGCCAGTTCGAGATTGGATGACAGCAGTGGACTTACTGTTAGAAGACAATGCTCACCACTGGTGGAAGGCGGAAGAGAGACGACTAGGCACTGGGATCACCTGAAAACAGTTCTATGATGCGTTTTATGAGAGATTCTTCCCTATTCATGTCAGAGATGGTCTCTACGACCAGTTCCTTCATCTGAAGCAAGAGAATATGACAGTTGATGAGTATGACTCAGAGTTCAATCGTCTGAGTCGATTTGGTACCGGATTGATTCCGACATAGTTAGAGAAGGCAAGAAGATTTCACCAAGGGCTTGCACCAGAGCTCAAGTCTTATACGACTACCCAGTCTCGAGTCTCCCATTCAGCTGTCTTGGAAGAAGCTCGTGCTCAGGAGATTCTTCGTAAGGAGCAGCAGCAGACATCGAGGCGCCATACCCCAACAGTTACACCAGCTCGGGCTACTCAGAGTGGACCTATTAGGAGGGCCACCGGACAGTTCCAGCAGAGGCCCACACCCTATCAGAAGCCCACCTACAACTTTTACGAGAAGCAGGGACACGTCTTGAAGGACTGTCGAATTCGACTTAGATCATGCTTGAGATGCGGGTCAGGACAGCACAAGGTAAAAGATTGTCCGAAACTGCAGTCCTTAACCCCAGCACTTCCAGCACCTCAGCTAGCGGCAAGAGCACCTCTCCCGCCATTACCACCTCAGTCAGCACAGTTCGAGAGGGCCAGAGCTCAGGGCCCCGAACAGAATCATGGGAAGGTATTCTCACTTGCTGTTGAGGATATAGAGACAGAGGCAGAGGTTATAGCAGGTATGCTTTTAGTTGCATCTTTTTCTGCTATTATATTATTTGATACTGGAGCTACTCTTCATTCATAGCCACTAGTTTTGCCACTAGACACAATATTCCCATCACACCCTTAGCTAAGAATGTTAGAATCCTCACTGGAGAAGGAGTTGTACCTGTTAGTGGTGTTTGTAGACTTTGTCCTATAGTGATAAGTGGCAGGAAGATGATGGCACGACTTCTTGTATTTCCTATGCCGACATTTGATGTGGTTCTTGGAATAGACTGGTTGAGCCAGCATTTTGCTCTCATACATTGCCATAGGAGCAGTATTATCTTTAGACCACCGAATGTGGTAGAGTTTGAGTTCACCAAAGAAGACGGAGAGAGTTGTGAGACACCCGCATCGGGGACTCATATGATGATGCATGATACCCCTCAGCACCCTATTATCACCGAGTTCGAGGATGTATTCCCCGAGAAATTGCCAGGACTACCACCTAACCGAGATATTGAGTTTTCTATTGAGCTTATTCTCGAAGCCGAGCCTATTTCATCTCGAGTTTATCGTCTGGCACGCAAGGAGTTGGTAGAGATGAAGACGCAGATTGATGACTTATTAGAAAAGGGATTTATTCGTGCCAGTGCGTCACCATGGGGAGCACCCGTTCTTTTTGTGCCCAAGAAAGATGGGACAGCGCGTATGTGCATTGACTACAGAGCATTGAATGCAGTGACGGTAAAGAACAAGTATCCCTTTTCGCGTATAGACGATCTATTCGATCAACTGAGTGGAGCAAAAGTATTCTCCAAGATTAACTTATGATCGGGATATCACCAATTGAAGGTTCGAAAGGAAGACATTGCAAAGATGGCTTTTCGATCAAGGTATAGACACTACGAGTTCTTGGTCATGCCCTTTGGTTTGACCAATGCACCCATAGTCTTCATGAATTTAATGAACAAGATCTTTCACCAATACTTGGACAAATTTGTAGTAGTTTTTATAGATGATATCTTGATTTACTCCAAGAGTCAAGAGGAGCATGAGCAGCATCTACGAATAGTTTTAGGAACGTTGAGGAATGAGTGACTTTTCGCGAAGCTTAGCAAGTGTGACTTCTTTCTCAAGGATGTTTGCCATAAAATATAAAAGAGCAGAATAGTTTTATGGGAGGACTGGACTTTTACTTCACGTTACAAACTCGCTTGTACAAAGAAAGCCTAGGGACGAAAACCTAGGTACATCAATCTAAGTACAATTGTTTATTTTTAATTCTGGGGGGTGACGATAGAGGCTCAGGAAAGCGACGGCAGCTCTACCTTACTCCTTGGACGATCGGACGTAGCCTTGGCTCCTGTGACGAGATGCTTGGCGTTGACGAAGAAATGCTCTTCTTGCTCTCCTCGTATTGCTCTTCTGGCTTCTCTCTCTGGATTGATCTCTGTGTATTTTTTTCTCTGATTATTGGGGGAGCGTCCTTTTGCAAGGGAATGGCACCTTGCTATTTATAATAGTGGAGGGCATCATTAGGGTTTGCAATGATTGTCCATTCTCTAAGTGGCAGCGGCATGATAAATGATCAATCTGGGCCATTAATCTTGAGCATGAAGGATCTGGGCCCTTAATGAGGATTATGCCAAATTATGTCAGTAATTAATGTTGATTGCAATAAATCTCCATCATGATGATTTGCTGATGTCCGCAAATCTAAATGAATCAATTTAATTCATTCTCTTGCCACGTGTCCCAAATTATTGGGATCTGACCCAAAATTTGATTATCTTTAGGACACGTGTCCTGTCATCCTTGTTGAGCCGTATGAGGAGTGTTCATATTTGGGCCGTATGAAGGTCGTCATGACCGAGCCGCATGAGAGATTTCATGACCGAGCCGCATGAATAGTCTCTATACTCGAACCGCATGAAGGTTGTCATGACCGAGCCGCATGAATATGTTCATGACCGAGCCGCATGGGGGTCTTCATGGCCGAGCTGTACGAGAGTCTTCATGGCCGAGCCGCATGGATTTCTTCATGGCCGAGCCGCATGGGGGACCTTCATGATTGAACCGTATAGGTTTCTCTACACTGGCCGCGTGAGCTCGTCTAGTCTGGCCGCATAAACTTGCCTCGAAGCTGTGAAGATTTTCTCCAATTCCCTAGGAAGATAGCGCTCTTGTGTCAGTCATCATGACTACTTTACGTCAGGGCTGTCAGCTGTCAGATGTCATCCGTCAGAGCATTAATTGTGTTTGAATGACGCTGGGTTCAGCCGTTCTAAAAAGACACGTGGCTTCCCTCTGCAGGCCACATGGAGTCCACTCGAGCTGCCTATGTGTTTGAGCCACATGGGACTCCTGAGCCGCATGCGGCTCGTTGGCCGCATGGATCATTTTTCTCTTCTTTTTCATGCTTCTACAAGACCCCCTTCAAAGTTTTCAATTTGTAAAATTGAAATACTTTGAATAAGAAGCATGATTATGCCAGAGCCGCATGGATGTATTCTGTCCTAGCCGCATAGATTTGACCAGCCGCATGATTACCTCAACCGCATGACTCTTTGAGCTGCATGGGCTGTTTTGGCCGCATGAGCTTCTTGCCACGTCTTCCTGCCACGTGTGCAAATCTTTTGTAAATCTTCTGCATTTAATGCTCTTGATTTGCTGTCAGATTTTAAGAGCCGCTTTTTGGGCCAGGATCCCAAGAGTCAGGCTATTATTCAGCCGTTTTGCCTCGATGACCGAAGAGTCGGTCATCATATTGCACGCGGAACGAGGTGTTCCTTCCTTGTCTATAAATAGGAACACTTTCGTTCTGGGGAATCTTCTTTGCTTTCTTCGATCTTTCTAACTCCTTTCTCTTCCAAGCACCTATGGCTCCCAAGAAGGTTGCTGCGTCGAAGGCTGCGAAGGACAAGACGGTCGCTTCTGCGGCGACTGTGGCGACGAACGTGGCTACTCCTCCGTCGGCCGCTGTTCACTCTGTTCATCCCGACGTTCATCCACCTATTGCTGGTAAGGGCATTGCCTTAGAACCCTAATTGCCATGGATCTGCTGCATAATTTATGCACAAGCCGCATGTACAAGGTTCGTCGATATAACCGCATAAGCACTTCGCCCAGGAGGCCGCATGGGCTTGTCATACTCGATCTGAACCATATATATATTTTCGGTTTGGGTCGCATGAGAGTAGTTCACTTTTGAACCGCATAAGCTCATATGCTTGTAGCCGCATGAGTCTGTCTGTTCAGGGCCGCATGAGTCCGCGTAGACTTTGAACAGTATAGTCCCACCTGAATATGAGCCGCATCAGCGCCTATGTTTGTCTGTTGAGTCCATGTGAACCTTGAACCACATAGGCCCACTTGAATCTGAGCCGCATCAGCGCCTAGGTTTGTCTGTTGAGTCGATGTGAACCTTGAACCGCATAGGCCCTTCTGACCGCAGAAGATTCATAAGCTCATCTGAACTCGATTTGTATGGACTCGTCTGACTCAGATCCGTATGAGGCTATGATGGACAGGACCGCATGGACTCATCTGGTTCTGAGCCACATAAGGCTATGACGACCCGAGCCACATAGACTCAAGTGATCTTTCAAATGCTTTTTTGTTTTGACTATCTTCTAATCTTATTTCTTTCGTCTATCTTCAGTGAATCTGGCAGTAAATCCTGCGGGGAAACTTCTGGTTAGCTCGAATCAACTTGCCTCGGATGTGCGACGAGACGATTTAGTTCGTCAAGTGTCAGAGCAGCTCCTTGTTAATAAGCCTTTGGAGCGACTGAATGTTATCAGGGTTCAATCTTTCCAATTCCTTAGTGACATGATGAGCTCCGGGAAGCCAAATGGGAAGTATCTGAGGCCGATCTTCCTCTTTGGGGATGCATTGATCATAAAAAAACTCTCGAGTGCTGGATATTTTCGAGAGTTGGGATTTTAATCTGGAGGAATGACGATTCATATCTCCATTATGAAGCGTCATTTCCCTCTTGCGTGGTTCAACATGATTTTATTGGACAGGCAGATGACAGACCCCCTCACTCCAACCAGACCGGGGATGTTTGTGGGTAACATCCGTTACAACAAAACTACTGGGTCAGTACGTGCGATCAAGGATCCGGCAAGTCGATCTATGATGGGGTTAGCTCCGGGTACCTTTATCAACACACCCGGTCCTAACTTCTCATTTTCTCAGGCTGATACCTTCCTGAGCCAGCTTGCTCGAAAAGGGTCCTATCCTGTTGGCAGATTGGCACTGCCGAGCTGGTTACACCCCATTCCCTCGTGGGCTAACCTGACCTCGTGTATTCTACGAAACTACGAGGCATTTTTGCGAGAAGTCAATCTTTATGATGCTATCCGGGGTACCAGCCACGGATTGCCCATTAATAAGCCATTGTTCATGGCCCTTCTGGAGATGTATAATCATCGGACAGAGACTTTCTTCACACCTGTAGGGGAGTTGGGGCTTGCTCTCCACGAGATGTATACTGTCTCCAAGCTTCCGTGGGGGAACGAGCCTTTCGAGGTGTACACCCCGTCGAACGAGGAGTTCGAGGACCTGAACCGACGACTCCCAGGTTTTGTTGCGGTGTACCAGGAGTTGCTATGCCATCATAGTGCTTGTCACCAGATGGCTATAAAAAAGGAGGATAGCTCAGAAGGGAATGCTCCTCACACCACATCCTGGGTCAATTATCTTTTTAAAGTTGGTCCTTCTGGCGAGGTTATTCTTTGAACCCCTCAAACCCAGGGAGAATAAAAGACCTGATGTTGAGCGTCAAGAAGTCGCGGTCTAATAGTGACATATTCGGGAGTCAAGCTGACTCTCTTAGCTATTTTTACTACGGTACCAGGCAGATGTCTGAGAAAGCGCTCCTGGCTGGATTTTTGATGATATGGCTACGGAACTGCGTAGTCTCGGGGGGGGGCAGGTTCTATTGAGAGGATCAGCCGCCACTTCATTCTCCCTGCCGTTAAGCTGGTATTTGGAGTTAGACTGGCTCTTCTTCCGGCTATGGTGTGTAGCATACACCATGGTCTTCGAACATTCTCGTCCAAGGTTATTGCCCGCAAGAAGACGCTGGACTTTGAGCGCATAGAGCTACCTTTCCACTATTTGATGGGGTGGTTGTTGATGCACTACAAGTCTTTGATGGGATATGGAACAGCGGAAGATGCTACAGACGAAGACGCTTTCCTTTTCCAATGCCATCACCAACCTTGGGAATACAATACTATGCCAGCTTGTCGGAGGGCGCTGGCGAGGGTGGATGGGTGTGGCTTTTTCGTGTCTGTTCCTTATTTTTTCGATGAGGAAGTGAGGGATGTACACCTTGATGGTACCGGACCTCCTCACTTTCTGTCTCCGAAGATGCTCACCTGGTTGCGTAATATTCGCCCCGCGTATCTGGTTTATCGTAACCGCAATAATGTGTACTTGGAGCCCTACCTGCCTAGTAGGTTTTCCCGCCAGTTTGGCTATAGCCAGTTATTCCTTGACTGTCCCAGCCCTTGCTTGGGCTTTGAAGGTAGCGTTCTTGATGGTGTCAGGACATAGAATTATTATGACGCTTATCATACTCGGGCCAGCTTCTCGGTCCCTGATACTAAGGTGCCGTGGGAAATTTTGTACGTGGCTGCCTTGTATCATGTTATGGCGAACAAGCCTCCTGTCAATTTCGATCCGAGTACCAATTTCATCGTGGGTACCGATTTAGAGGAAAAGCCCAAGGGGACTAAGGCTAGAAAGCAACTAGCGCTCCAGACTCCCCTCCCTGGATCAGAATCTTTCGAGGCGGCTGAGGAGGATGATGATCATGATAGCGAAGACTCTCTTTCTTTTGGGGGTGAAGAAGTAGCGGATCAACCGCTTGCCACACCAGACGAACTGGCGGAGGATCCGTCGCTTGCTACACAAGAGGAAGTAGTGAGGGAAGGACAGCCTCCCGCTGTGCCTGGTCCCTCACGTAAACGAGTCAGACGTGAGTCTTCTGACTGCAGAATGACCTTTTCTGTGAAAAGAGCCGCCGTTAGGTCTCATGGGTTGCTTATTACCGAGAGGGGTAAAAATGCTGATGATGTTCCCGAGGTAAGACTATGTTGGAGCTATCTCCTTGTTGTGGTTTTCTTTTTCTTGGAAATATGACCTAATCATTTTTTTGTAGGCGTCTGACGAACCAGGCTCTCATGAACCGTCTGCTGCCCCTGGAGTTGATCCGGCCCTTGTTGCTTTGATTAGTGGCATGTGTGCCGCGGTCCTTTCTGCGGGGGCTCTCTCAGCGGCGGCTGAGGACTCCCAAGTTGCTGAGGCCTCGGTCCGGGGTAACGAAGGTTTCCTCGGGCCTGTCTCCGAGATTGCTGAATTTCAGCAAGGCGACACCGATCTCGTCGCATCCCCTCCCGAGGGTGCCGGGGCGTAGGAGTCTATTATATTCGACTCTGAGGCCGCTGGTGGAGAGGTTGTGGTGGCCGTAGGCGAATCTCAGCCTCCACAGTCTTCTGCTGGTAAGATAAGCCAAATATTGACTAGTGAGGGGGCTTATTTGCTCTATCAACATATCCTCCAGGTCAAATCGATTCATGGTTGTCTTGGCCCTACATGTCCTGACCCTTTACTTTCCACAGCGGATGTTCTTGGGGAAGGCTCGGCCTGCTGCGATCTGGGGAAAAGGAGCGTTTCTTCTCCTTCACCGACTTATGTCGAGGGGTCTCTCGCCAGCTCCGGGCAGATAGGAGTGGAGCGTGTTCCGGGAGCGATGGTCTCCGCCTCATCCTCTGCTTCTTATACGGCTTCGGAGATTGACTTCTCGGCCCTGCCGAGCATTCAAGTTCTGCGGGCTGCTGAAGAGGAGTTGGCCGCTGTTCAGGCGTCCTTCCGTACGGAGTTTGTTTCCCTCGTGACAGGAGTGGCAGATTCTGTCACGTCTTCTTCAGTGTTGCCAGCTACACTCCCGTTGACGCCGGCTTCTTCGGAGGCTCTGGACTAGGCGTCGCAGGATGTGGTCGACAGCTTCTATCGCCATTTAAAGAGGGGCGTAGATGCTGCCGTAGTACGGGGGATCCCTTTTTCTCTGTCCCTACGGTGCGCTCGGGGTCAGATTGAAACTTTGAAGACTCTTCCTGGCGGGGTGGGGTTGGCTGCGCTCCTAGAGCCCAAGTTGGCAGAGGCTGATCAGCTCGTGACCCGATTGCTGGTGTTACAACAAGCTGACTTGCCTGCTGCGATTGAACGGGAGCGGGGCTTACTTATTGTCGCTCGGGATAGGATAAAGCTCGCTCGAGACACTGCCGGGCCAGTTGTGAAGGGGGACCTTGACGAGCTTTCCGCTTCGTATGACAGGCTGGGTCGTCGAAGTCAAGCTTGTAGGGCTCGGGAAGAGGCTGCTTCTCGTGGAATAGCTGACACGAAGGAGCGAATTCTCGTACTTCAGAAGGAATTGGCCTTCCTAGAGTCGGAGCTGAAGGCTGCTCATGTGGAACAGGAGTCAATCGTTCGGGAGGCCGAGAAGGTTTTCCGATCTTCTGTTAACCTGGAGCGGGCTTTCAAGAAATTTGAGGATAACTGGCAAGCTCACGCTCATCTGGAGGACGCGGCGGTGCTGACCCAAGAGGCGGAGTGTCGAGCTAAATAGAGGTTTGAGCGGTCAGTTGCCTTGCTGACGGACAGTCTCACGACGCTATGTGCCCCGGAGCAGTGATCGGTTTCCTGTTTTCTTTTGCTCTCTCTTTTTCTTTTTCTTTTTTTTGTTTTCATTTTGTAAGGGATGTGATCCCAAATGATGTAGCACTTTGAATTTTGAATAAATGAGCATGTTTCAACTCATCTTCTCTTTCTTGTACTCGTGGTGTTTGTGGAATTGATCCTGCTGGAGGATTATTTATGGACCTGTTACCCTGGGCGTACCTTAGTTTTAGGTATAAGTAACAAGTTTTGGAGAGGAATACCTAGAACAACTTCGCGATAAGACAACTATAGAAGTTTTTGGTATTCGAAAGAATGCCAGGGAGCAACTGGGCTCCCAGGCATGATAGGGAAGGGATGGGCGTGTACTGGAGACCCAGTACAGCATCTGTGGTCGACTGAGGACATTTGTGGTCATCAGAGGACATTTGTGGTCAACAGAGGACATTTGTGGTCAACAGAGGACATTTGTGGACCTATTATCCTTGTCATACTCCGGTTGTGGGTACAGATAATAGTTGAAAGGGAACCGACATACTTACTCAGAGGTAATGAGGACATGGCAAGTATGAAGGTTTCTTCTACGGAGCCTTCCCATGCAGAGGTAATGAGGACATGGCAGGAGTGGGCTCAATGAAGACGGGGTACATAAAATGACTCAGAGGTAATGAGGACATGGAAGTTTTATGTAGGGGGTGATTTGTTTTTGGCGGAAGTGAAACGACTCAGAGGTAGCATCGACATGGTCGTTTTGGAAGTTTGTGGACCCGTTACCCATTTTGTGCACTAGGAGTGCGGGTAGTGGATCATGAGGGAGGATCTCTTATAGGAAGAAAGTTCAGAGGTATGATCATACATGACTTACTATCTGAAAGAGTGATCGGGATGTGAGTTCAGAGGCACCAGCGGGTATATGACTCGATATTGTGAAAGTATGAGTTCAGTGGCACCAGCGGGCACATGACTCGATAATCTGGGATGTTGTGGATGTGAGTTCAGCGGCACGAGAGGGTACATGACTCGGGAATCTAGAGAATGGTGAGTGTGAGTTCAGCGGTACGAACGGGTACGTGACTCGTTGATCTGGAAAATGTGAGTATGAGTTCAGAAGTACCAGCAGGTACATAACTCTTATGACTGGAAAATGTGGGCATGAGTTCAGAGGTACCAGCAGGTACGTGACTCGTATGGATAGAAAATGTGGGAATGAGTTCAGAGGTACCAGCGGGTACATGACTCGTATGATTAGAAAATGTGGGAATGAGTTTGGAGGTACCAGCAGGTACATGACTCGTATGATTGGAAAATATGGGAATGAGTTCAGAGGTACCAGCGGGTACATGACTCTATGTATGGAACCAGAATGTAAGTTCAGTGGTATGGGGAGGTATATAACTCGACACTCTGAGATGTCTCGAGGATTTTGTTTCAGACATAATACTTCTTCAGGAACTTGTCGTTGATGGACAACATGTGCAAGTCTCTATTTTGTTTTGCGAGGCGGTAGGCGCCGTTGGAGAATACAGCTTCGATGATGAACGGGCCTTCCCATTTTGGTTGGAATTTACCGGCGGTTTTATGCGTCATAACCATCGGCCTCCGAACCGCCAGAACGAGATCGCCTACTTGGAATATTCTGACCTTGACCTGCTTGTTGAAATCTTCGGAGATTCTGGCCTGATATAGTTCGATTCGCTGTTGAGCTAACATGCATTTCTCGTCTAGGGCCTCCAATTCCTGTAGTCGGCGATGGTGGTTTTCGTCTGTCGTCAACTGATGTGTGAGGGCAACGCGGAGTGAGGGGATCTGAGTCTCTAATGGGAGGACTGCCTCACTCCCGTACACCAGGGAAAATGGTGTATTCCCGGTGGCTGTTCGAACTGTGGTGCGATACGCCCATAAGCATTCGCCGAGCTTCTCGTTCCAGTCGCGCTTGTTAGAGGACACAAATTTCTTGAGTAGCTTGATTATGGTTTTGTTGAATGCTTCTGCTAACCCATTGGCTGCTGGGTTTGTAATGCCTGTGTTCGTATTACGTATTTTGGGATACGTATACGTATTTTATTCTTTATTGCCTGATTCCTTGTTTAGCTCTCGGCTTGGTTCAACTCTCGGTTTGGGTTGGCTTGGTTCGGCCGGCCCAATGCTTGGTTCATTATGGGCCAAGGGTGGAACACCTTAGCCTATGCTTCTCCTTCATTTCCACCACAACCCCCCTCTTTATTATCCCCACCAACCTTCTCTCTCCTCCATAATTCTCATTTACTTCTCCTTCCCCCACCATTACTCTTCTCCACCAACCAAGAACACCATAGGCAAGTGCAACTTGCTTCCACAAGAGAACCCCTTTTGATGGTTTCATTAGCTTCTCCTCATGATTCTAAACCACATTAGAACTTGTCATTTTCTATTTTGAGGCTTTAATTCTTGTAGATCTAGAGTCTTGCTGTTTTCGGATTTTGGTGTCTTGATCTATCAAACTTCCTTGTTTTCAAGTTTTGATGGTTCCATGTTGTAGAGAATTTTATTCTACCCAATTTTGACCTTTGGAAAGTTGGATTCGGACTTGTTTTGACCAAGATATGGACTGTTGAAGCTTAGATTCAACTTTAGAGTTCTTGCTGTTCTTGCCATTTGGAGAAGACAGTAAACAGTGAGCTAGCTTTTTAGCTTACGCCACTGAGCTGTACGCTGCTCTTTAGCGAGCGTACGCTGACTTGGGTACGCTGCTCTTTAGCGAGCGTACGCTGACTTGGGTACGCTGCTCTTTAGCGAGCGTACGCTAACTTGGGTACGCTGCTCTTTAGCGAGCGTACGCTGACTTGGGTGCGCTGCTCTTTAGCGAGCGTACGCTAGCCTTGATACGCTGTCTGTTGGCAGCGTGTCTTTTGCGTACGCTAGCTTGAGCGTACGCTAACCTGTAGCTTGAGCGTACGCTAGCCTTGGTACGCTAGCTTAAGCGAGCAAGGTGTACGCTGGCCTGAGCATAGTTTGACCTGAGCGTATGGCCTTTGGCTGACTTGGTCTCATGTCAGCGTATCAGATTTGGTTTTATTTTCCTTGAGCTTGGCTCTTTTATAGCCCTGTATATTGATATTTTATTAGATATTTTACGCCCATTTTATATCCTTACGCCTTTTGTCCTGAACTTGATAATTGCAAATTTACTTGATATGTTTGGAATTGATAACTGAGCTTGACACGATAGTGAGCCGTAGCGGTGCACTCCTGACATGATAACCTGGCATGACCTGATAGTGGCCCGTCATGGCACACTCCTGACAAGTACACTTGACCTGATAACCTGACATGTTATACCTTCATAAGCTGTTGCGACGGCTACCTGACATGACATGACCTGTATAATGGCCGGACACCGTGGGCGATTGTGCTTGTATGAATAACCAGTCCTGTCTTGCATCATGTCTAGGATGGGACTCCTGAGTACCACGGTCAGGAGTACCTACTAAAATGGACTAAGATTAACAACTAGATTAATACATTAGTCATGAAGAGATTTCCCAGCTACAAGTAATCCCGTTACTTGGGCGCGCTTGGGATCTGTAGCCTGCCGTCGAGTAGGGCACATTTCTAGCACACTGTCATGTGTTGCACCCTTCCAGCTACTTAAGGGTACATGCGTTTCCTGGACGATGTACCCACCTGAATTCCACCCTAATCTTTCGTCCTGGGTAACCTGGATGGTCTGCAGGGCTTGTGGCTGTGGAATAATCTCACTGCATCTTGTTAGTAATTAGGCTTGTGACAACCCTAGTTAGTTAAAGTATCAAGCCGTAATTCTTGCTTGGCCGTGAAGTGATTGGATGGAGTCTAACCTGTCTAGTCTTGCCCTAATCCTGTTCCAGATTACTGCATGACCAGAATGCTTGTATTTATTTTACCGATAAATGGTGGAAATTCCAAGCTCTGTTCAGACGAAGGGTTACAACCCCGGTCCTTGTTTGGTTTACGGGTTGTAACCTGGCTATCTGAATAGTTCTATGGTTATCTCGTCGTATATCATCCTGATGTATTTTCTTATTTCTAGTTCCTACTTTTATTCCAATTCTTACTTTATTTATATCTTTTGCTGATTGCTGGTTTTAGTTCTTAAGTGAAGTCTCCTTTGTGGCACTTGCTCTTTCTGGGGTCTGACCCAGCTGGTTTTGTGTGTCCAGATTTCGGAGCAGCTCCAGAGGATCTACCGACCTTTCTGCCAGATGGTGAACACTAGAAGGAATCCTGGCAACGAGTGGGTTATTTTTGGCTCTTCCACTCTATTGCAAAAATTATTCTTTTGAGGCGTTTAGCCGACGAGCACCTGTTTAGCTCGATTGCACTTTTACTTAAACTGTCTGCCTACGGGCTGTAACATGATTAACAGATCCTAGGGTTGATCATGTATGACTAAAACTCTTGCTAGTCCTGACATTTTGTATGACTAGCTTCATGATCAGCTGAATATGTAATATTTGGGACACCTTATTATTGTATATTTAATGATCATACATCTTGTAACTTTTACTTACTTGCTTGTGATTGAGACAATAGGCTTGTTCATGACCTTAAGAGACTGCTGGCTTGTAGTTAAACCCTCATGTATCTAGACAGCCGTGACCGTATAGCGAGATGGATTCCATTTCATTTACGTAGCTGGCTATGTCTGCCCCCGCTCTCCAGTATTCTGGTTCTGGGGCGTGACATGGTTTAAGTGGTGGCCCATGCAGGTCTTGTAAATCAAGATATGTGAGGGTTTACCGAATAGATGTCTCAATCAGTATTCGTCCTTGATCTCTGCTCATATCTTCTGAATCCCTGGATTCTTGTCCTGATCATATGCTTGTATCGTTGATCTGTCCTGGTCCTTTCTTATTGTTCCCTATGTCGTCTTCTTCAGCGGCATTGTTCGTGGTCTTACCGACCAGCAAGGCGGAGCACCTCCCGCGGACCAGCAGCAACCTGGAGATCAAGCCCAGCATTCCGGAGTAGCCTCCAGAGTCGTGTCTTCTGGCGGAGAACCACCAGTCCAGCCAGTTCAACCTGTAGAGCATGATGACGGCACTTTGGTAGGACTCGTCAGGACCTTGATAGCTTTCCAAGATCGTCGAGGAGATGCCTTGGAACAGGCAGTGGCGGATGCTTTGACCCGGGGTGGTCATCAGGGTAACAGCGCGGCCAATAGCTTCAAGCGCTTGAACCCTCCATTCTTCGACGGTAGTGAAGATGCTATCGCAACAGATGCATGGTTTCAGGATACAGAGGTGGTTCTAGAAGCAGCCAGGACTCCAGAGAATAAGAAGGTAGCCGTGGTACGCCTGCAGTTGTTAGATCTTGTCCGCAGCTGGTGGGCAGCGCAGGCCGTTGGATTAGCAGCACCTATTGCTTGGGCAGTGTTCAGGGAGAGATTCCAGACCAAGTATTTCGATGCCGTGGCTCGGTATGATCTGCAGACGAGGTTTACCAATCTGAAGCAAGGAGGCAGGACGGTCGACGGATATGCGGCCGAGTTTTCTAGACTCAGTCGGTTTGCTCCCACCCTGGTGGCAACCGAGTATGATAGAGCCCAGCGGTTCCAGCAGGGACTTCACCTGGAGATCTTGTTGGCAGTTGAGCAGTTTGAGCATCAGACTTTTGATGCAGTCTTGAGAGCAGCCCGGAGGCATGAGTACACCTCCCAGAGGATTGTGGATAGGACCGGAGGTCGGAAGAGATCTCACGGCCAGATGAATCAGTCTTCAGTACCGGCCCCGGGAGCCAGGGCCTTGACTATTGGAGCTCCGAGGCGAGCGGCCTCAGTAACGTCGGTTCAGTATTCCACTCCGACGTACCCTCAGCAGCAGCAGCAGAAGCAGAAGCAGTCTTCCGCAGTGGGATGTTCTCATTGTGGAAAGCCAGGCCATGTGGTGGCAGATTGTCGCAGGGCACAGGGATTGTGCCTAGTTTGTGGAGCAGCAGACCATAGGGTTGGATCCTGCCCGAATAGGGGTGGTTCATCATCGTCCAACCTTTCTAGCTCTTCGGTGAGAGGACCAGCACCAGTCCAGCAGCAGCAGTAGTATCCATTGATGAGGCCCTTGCCGCCTCAGTCCCAGGCATTTCAGCAGCAGAGCCCCCAGCAGTATGTGCAAGCCCAAGCCCAGAGTCAGAGCAGACAGCGAGGATTTCAGCAGAGGGGACCAGCACCCCGAGGACACGGTCAGGCTATGGTGATGACCGTGGAGGAAGGATTGGCACCAGGAGAGGTAGTGGCAGGTACTATTCTCGTCAACTCCTTTCCAGCTTCAGCTTTATTTGATTCTGGTGCATCGTATTCTTTTATGTCTGCACAATTTGCGACACGGGTAGTATTGGAGCCCGAGTCATTATCAGTAAGGCTCAATATACTTACTGGTAACGGACTTGTGGGAGTAGATAGAGTGTTTTCCTCGTGTCGGATCGTAGTTAGCGGTAGAGAGTTTCCCGCTAGATTGATAGAATTCCCGATGGCCGATTATGATATGGTCTTAGGGATGGATTGGTTGAGGAACCAGTATGCTAGGATAGACTGCCACATTTGCAGGGTTATTTTTAACATTCCAGGTGAGCCAAAGTTTTTCTTTTCCCGAGGTGAAGTTGAGCCTTCTCCTCCGATATTGCGGATGGCAGTAGCAGCAGTGCAGTTGCCCAGGATAGTGGATGAGTTCCCAGATGTTTTCCCAGAAGAACTTCCAGGTATGCCTCCGAAGCGGGAGATCGAGTTCACTATAGACTTGATTCCCGGGACAGCCCCAGTGTCAGAGAGAGTCTACAGGATGGCGCCATCAGAGTTGGAGATATTGTACAAGATGATTGAAGAACTCAGGACCAAGGGATTCATTCGTACAAGTGGATCGCCTTGGGGAGCCCCGATGCTTCTTGTGAAAAAGAAGGATGGTACGTCCAGGTTATATGTTGATTATCGTACCTTGAACTCAGTGACAATCAAGAACAGATACCCTCTTCCGAGGATAGATGACTTGTTTGATCAACTCAAGGGGGCTTCAGTGTTCTCGAAGATAGACTTGCGCTCAGGATATCATCAGATCAGAGTCAGAGAGCAGGACATCCCGAAGACAGCTTTTAGATCGAGATATGGGCATTAGGAGTTCCTTGTTATGCCTTTTGGAGCAACCAATGCGTCGACAGTATTCATGGACCTCATGAATCGCATCTTCATGCCTTACTTGGATCAGTTTGTGATTGTTTTCTTGGATGACATTCTGGTCTACAGCAAGAGTAAGGCGGAGCATGAGCAGCATCTCCGTATAGTTCTTCAGATCCTTAGAGAGCACCAGTTATATGCCAAGTTCAGTAAACGCGAGTTCTAGCTCGATCGTATTTCGTACTTGGGTCATATCATCACTCGAGAAGGAGTAGAAGTGGATCTCCAGAAGATTGTGGCTACTGAGTCATGGCCAGTGCCCAGCACAGTTGCAGAGGTTCGCAGTTTTCTTGGATTGGCCGGCTACTACCGGCGGTTTGTTTCGGATTTTGCTCGAATTTCAGCACCATTGACGCAGTTGACCCACAAGGATGCGCAGTTTGCTTGGACAGCAGAGTGTCAGAGTTCTTTTGAGAAGTTGAAGTGAGGCCTGATAACAGCTCCTATTCTCACGCTTCCAGATGGGACCGGAGGATTCTCAGTGTATTGTGATGCTTCAGGCAGAGGTTTAGGATGTGTTCTGATGCAGCATGGGAAGGTAATAGCTTATGCTTCACGACAACTTCGTGATCATGAGAAGAATTACCCAACCTATGACTTGGAGCTGGCAGCAGTGGTGTTTGCACTTAAGTTGTGGAGGCACTACTTGTATGAAGACAAGGTGGAGATTTTCACCGACCACAAGAGCCTGAAGTATGTTTTCACCCAGAAGGATCTTAACATGCGTCAGAGAAGGTGGTTGGAGCTTCTTGTGGATTATGATGTCAACCTGCAGTATCATCCTGGGAAGGCCAATGTCGTAGCAGATGCATTGAGCAGGAGAGTCGGAGCTTATTTCCTAACAGCGCAACCAGAGCTGTTAGCAGATCTTCAGAAGATGGGTATTGAAGTTGTTCTCCCTTCCAGTGTGGCCTCGATGGCCAGTATGCAAGTTCAGTCCACTATAGTCGAGAGGATCCGGATGGCGCAATCGGCAGATTCTAAGCTTCAGCGACTCAGAGCAGAATGCGAGGCAGGACGAAGACCAGAGTTATGTATTCATGAGGATGGTACACTTTGACATGGTAAGCGTTTTTGTGTACCCAGCGGAGATATCCGGCAGGAGATCATGTCAGAAGCGCACAGTTCACAGTATTCCATCCATCCTGGCAGTACGAAGATGTACCGCGATATCCGTCAGCATTTCTGGTGGAATGGTATGAAGCGGGAGATAGCTCGGTTTGTCTCTCGGTGTTTGGTTTGCCAACAAGTTAAAGCCGAACATCAGAGACCGGCTGGACTTCTTCATCCCTTACCGATTCCAGAATGGAAGTGGGAGCATGTGACCATGGATTTTGTGACTGGACTACCTAGATCCCCAGCTGGTAGAGATGCTATTTGGGTTATAGTTGACAGGCTCACGAAAGTGGCTCACTTTCTTCCATTCAGAGTTGGTCAGTCGACAGCTCAGTTAGCAGAGATGTACCTCAGGCAGATTGTCAGATTGTACGGTGTGCCAGTCAGTATCACCTCGGACCGAGATTCAAGATTTACGTCGCACTTTTGGCGTAGCTTGCAAGAGAGCTTGGGAACTCATCTCCAGTTCAGTTCAGCATATCACCCGCAGACAGATGGCCAGTCGGAGCGCACGATCCAGACTCTTGAAGACATGTTGCGGTCTTGCACACTTGACTTCGGTGGTTCCTGGGAAGATCACTTGCACCTGGTAGAATTTTCGTACAACAACAGTTTCCAGGCCAGTATCCAGATGGCACCGTTCGAGGCACTGTATGGTAGGAGGTGCAGATTCCCGCTAGCCTGGGATGATGTTGGAGAGAGACGGATGCTTGGTCCAGAAATGATTGCCCAGACAGTTGAGGTGGTCCGGAGAGTCCGAGATCATCTTCGAGTTGCCCAAGATCGCCAGCGCCATTGGGCCGATTCTCATCGGCGCCCTCTCAAGTTTTCGGTCGGCGATCATGTATTCCTGAGGATTTTGCCTAACCGTGGCGTCATTCGTTTCGGCGTACGGGGCAAGCTTAGTCCTAGGTATATAGGACCGTTTGACATTCTGGAGCGAGTAGGAGATGTATCCTATCGTCTCGCTCTTCCACCGTCACTAAGCGAGGTGCATGACGTGTTCCATGTATCCCAATTACGACGGTATATCCCGGACCCGAGCCACATCCTGGATCATTCGGAATTGGTTGTTGGTACCAACCTTTCGTATGAGGAGAGGTCCGTGTCTATATTGGACCGGAGAGAGAAGATCCTCAAGAACAAGACTATCAAGTTAGTCCGAGTTGCTTGGGGTCATCACTCTTTGGGGGAGTCAACGTGGGAGCGTGAGGATGATATCCGATCGCGATATCCCGACTTGTTTGACTTGTGAGGTATAAAGTCTTTCTTATGCCTCCTGCCTTCGATTTCTTGCTTGCATGATTGATTGATTGCCTAGTATAGCTTGCTTGTTATTAATGTAGCTTGTCATTGCTCCTCTAGCCTCATGATTAAATTCCGAGGACGGAATTCTTTTAAGGTGGGTAGAGTTGTAATGCCTGTGTTCGTATTACGTATTTTGGGATACGTATACGTATTTTATTCTTTATTGCCTGATTCCTTGTTTAGCTCTCGGCTTGGTTCAACTCTCGGTTTGGGTTGGCTTGGTTCGGCCGGCCCAATGCTTGGTTCATTATGGGCCAAGGGTGGAACACCTTAGCCTATGCTTCTCCTTTATTTCCACCACAACCCCCCTCTTTATTATCCCCACCAACCTTCTCTCTCCTCCATAATTCTCATTTACTTCTCCTTCCCCCACCATTACTCTTCTCCACCAACCAAGAACACCATAGGCAAGTGCAACTTGCTTCCACAAGAGAACCCCTTTTGATGGTTTCATTAGCTTCTCCTCATGATTCTAAACCACATTAGAACTTGTCATTTTCCATTTTGAGGCTTTAATTCTTGTAGATCTAGAGTCTTGCTGTTTTCGGATTTTGGTGTTTTGATCTATCAAACTTCCTTGTTTTCAAGTTTTGATGGTTCTATGTTGTAGAGAATTTCATTCTACCCAATTTTGACCTTTGGAAAGTTGGATTCGGACTTGTTTTGACCAAGATATGGACTGTTGAAGCTTAGATTCAACTTTAGAGTTCTTGCTGTTCTTGCCATTTGGAGAAGACAGTGAACAGTGAGCTAGCTTTTTAGCTTACGCCACTGAGCTATACGCTGCTCTTTAGCGAGCGTACGCTGACTTGGGTACGCTGCTCTTTAGCGAGCGTACGCTGACTTGGGTACGCTGCTCTTTAGCGAGCGTACGCTGACTTGGGTGCGCTGCTCTTTAGCGAGCGTACGCTATCCTTGATACGCTGTCTATTGGCAGCGTGTCTTTTGCGTACGCTAGCTTGAGCGTACGCTGACCTGTAGCTTGAGCGTACGCTAGCCTTGGTACGCTAGCTTAAGCGAGCAAGGTGTACGCTGGCCTGAGCATAGTTTGACCTGAGCGTATGGCCTTTGGCTGACTTGGTCTCATGTCAGCGTGTTAGATTTGGTTTTATTTTCTTTGAGCTTGGCTCTTTTATAGCCCTGTATATTGATATTTTATTAGATATTTTACGCCCATTTTATATCCTTACGCCTTTTGTCCTGAACTTGATAATTACAAATTTACTTGATATGTTTGGAATTGATAACTGAGCTTGACACGATAGTGAGCCGTAGCGGTGCACTCCAGACATGATAACCTGGCATGACCTGATAGTGGCCCGTCGTGGCACACTCCTGACAAGTACACTTGACCTGATAACCTGACATGTTATACCTTCATAAGCTGTTGCGACGGCTACCTGACATGACATAACCTGTATAATGGCCGGACACCGTGGGCGATTGTGCTTGTATGAATAACCAGTCCTGTCTTGCATCATGTCTAGGATGGGACTCCTGAGTACCACGGTCAGGAGTACCTACTAAAATGGACTAAGGTTAACAACTAGATTAATACATTAGTCATGAAGAGATTTCCCAGCTACAGGTAATCCCGTTACCTGGACGCGCTTGGGATCTGTAGCCTGCCGTCGAGTAGGGCACATTTCCAGCACACTGTCATGTGTTGCACCCTTCCAGCTACTTAAGGGTACATGCGTTTCCTGGACGATGTACCCACCTGAATTCCACCCTAATCTTTCGTCCTGGGTAACCTGGATGGTCTGCAGGGCTTGTGGCTGTGGAATAATCTCACTGCATCTTGTTAGTAATTAGGCTTGTGACAACCCTAGTTAGTTAAAGTATCAAGCCGTAATTCTTGCTTGGCCGTGAAGTGATTGGATGGAGTCTAACCTGTCTAGTCTTGCCCTAATCCTGTTCCAGATTACTGCATGACCAGAATGCTTGTATTTATTTTACCGATAAATGGTGGAAATTCCAAGCTCTGTTCAGACGAAGGGTTACAACCCCGGTCCTTGTTTGGTTTACGGGTTGTAACCTGGCTATCTGAATAGTTCCATGGTTATCTCGTCGTATATCATCCTGATGTATTTTCTTATTTCCAGTTCCTACTTTTATTCCAGTTCTTACTTTTATTTATATCTTTTGCTGATTGCTGGTTTTAGTTCTTAAGTGAAGCCTCCTTTGTGGCACTTGCTCTTTCTAGGGTCTGACCCAGCTGGTTTTGTGTGGCCAGATTTTGGAGCAGCTCCAGAGGATCTACCGACCTTCCTGCCAGATGGTGAACACTAGAAGGAATCCTGGCAACGAGTAGGTTATTTTTGGCTCTCCCACTCTATTGTAAAAATTATTCTTTTGAGGCGTTTAGCCGACGAGCACCTGTTTAGCTCGATTGCACTTTTACTTAAACTGTCTGCCTACGGGCTGTAACATGATTAACAGATCCTAGGGTTGATCATGTATGACTAAAACTCTTGCTAGTCCTGACATTTTGTACGACTAGCTTCATGATCAGCTGAATATGTAATATTTGGGATGCCTTATTATTGTATATTTAATGATCATACATCTTGTAACTTTTACTTACTTGCTTGTGATTGAGACAATAGGCTTGTTCATGACCTTAAGAGACTGCTGGCTTGTAGTTAAACCCTTATGTATCTAGACAGCCGTGACCGTATAGCGAGATGGATTCCATTTCATTTACGTAGCTGGCTATGTCTGCCCCCGCTCTCCAGTATTCTGGTTCTGGGGCGTGACAGGGTTGTAGGGTGTCGAAGCAATGTTCTGAATTCGATGCTTGTCGCAGAACCGATAAAATGCGTGGCTTGCGAACTGTGGCCCATTATCGTGAATGATCCTTCGGGGCAGTCCAAAGCGGTAGATGACATGATGCTTAAAGAAGCTGATCATGTTTGAAGTTTTCACCTCTGCCAATGGGATGGCTTCCGCCCATTTGGAGAAGTAATCGGTAATTGCGAGAATGAATCGGTGTCCTCTGGACGAAGGTGGGGTAATTGGACCGACGATGTCCATACCCCATGCTTCGAATGGCCAGGAGGCCACAGTCGGATGTAGGAATTAAGATGGCTGGTGGATGAAGTCGACGTGGATTTGGCAGGCTTTGCACTTTCGTGCATAATCTATTGTGTCTGCAACCATCGTGGGTTAGTAATAGCCCATTCGGCGAAGGCGGTCTTGCAGTTTCGGGCCAGGTTGATGGGATCCGCAGACACCATCATGGGCCTCGCGCACGGCTTCCTTGGCTTCTATATTTGATAGACACCGAAGCAGCAACCCATCATAGGATCGGAGATACAGCATTTTCGTCTCTGTATTATAGAAAAATCTGAGAGAACGTCTACTAATAGAAGTAGCTTCCTTCGGATTCTCTGGTAGGATGTCGTATACTACGAAGTCGATGAACGGCTGTCTCCAGTCTTGTGCTTCGTCGACTGAAAGGGCGGAGTAGCTTTCAATGCATCGAACGTTATCCTTAGGACAGACCAGTTCACGGCCTATTATGTCGACCTGATGACGAGCGTAATATGGCACAACTAGGAAAGCGGCCAAACCAGCTAGGGCATCAGTCTCAATATTCTGGAGTCTGGGAACATGTTCTATGAAGAATCCTCCCAGAGACGAGATGATGTCGATTGCTATTCGATGATATGGGATCATGTCTTCGTGGCGGACCTCGTACGACCCCCGAATCTGATTGACGATTAACTGTGAGTCGCCGTATGCTTCAAGATATTCTACCCCCAGCTCCTTTACAAGTCGGAGGCCAATGACCAAGGCATTGTACTCGGCCACATTATTTGAGCAGGGCTCTGTGAGTGAGTAGGCCCGATTGATCACCAAGCTGGAGGGAGAAATCAGCACCACTCCAACTCCAGCGATGATGTTGCCTTTGGGTCCAGTTCTCGAAGCGCCGTCGAAGAACATTCGCCAGATGGCAACATGGAAGACTGCATTTGAACTGGTGACCTCGTTCGGTATCTCTTCATATACCTTAGTCGCCTCCGAACCTGGATGGGCTGCTAGAAAGTCTGCCAGAGCCTGGCCTTTAACAGCCTTTTGCGGGACGAAGATCATGTGGTATGGTGATAGTGATATCGCCTAGGTAGCAATGCGAGAGCTGAGTGCCCCAGGTTTGGTCATTAGGACCCTGAGGGGGTTGATCCGCGATATCACGTGGATGGTTTGTCCCGTGACGTAGTATCGCGTCTTCTGGATGGCGAACATGAGAGCGAGGTATTCCTTCTCTACGACCGTGTACCGGTATTCTGACCCAATCATCCTTCGACTGAGGTAGTATATAGCTTGTTCGTGGCCCGCATCATTATTCTGTGCCAACAGAGCACCAAGAGAATGTTCCATCGCTCGCACATAGAGCAGGAATGGCTTCCCGGCAACAGGAGCAACCAGGACTGGGGGTTCGACAAATAATCTTTGATGTTGTCGAAGGCGCGCTGGCATTCCTCATCCCATACGAAAGAGACTCCCTTCTTCATGAGATGGGTGAATGGTTGACATCGTCCGGAGAGATTAGAGATGAATCTCCTGATGTAAGCTAGCCTGCCTTGGAGGCCTCGGAGTTCGCGGAGATTTCTCGGGGGACCCATCTCCATGATTGCCTTTGTTTTCTCGGGGTCGATGTGAATGCCCTGAGAAGTGATGACGAAACCCAGGAATTTCCTGCTGGAGACACCCAAGAATGATTTCGTAGGGTTCATCTTTAAGTTGTGTGCTCGTATTAGGTCGAACACTGTCCTGAGATCTTGCAGATGATCTTCCTTCGAACGACTTTTGACGGCAATGTCATCGACGTAGCATTCCACTGTCTTGTGCAAGTGGTCTCTAAAGATGACGCTCATAGCTCTCTGGTACGTAGCGCCAGCATTCCTTAAACCGAAAGGCATAACGGTGTAGCAATATGTACCAATCGGTGTTCGGAATATTGTGTGCTTCTCGTCGTCAGGGAACATCTTGATCTGGTTGTATCCTGAGAAGCCATCCATGAAGGACATACGTTCGAAGCCGCAGGTGTTGTCGAGGATTTTTCGAATATCTTCATCTTCTTCATAAGCGTCGGCGAATGCCATGTTGACTGACAGGACTTGTCTGAATACGTCTCCGATGCTGGTATCCGAATCAGAAGTTGGTGACCCGGTCGAATGTGAATGCCAGTCACACTCTTCATCTGAACTTTCAGGGGTCGTCGTGGGTATCACATACCCTAATCCACATCGAGTCTTTCTATAGTAGTCCCGTGGTTTGCCAGCCGGGACCGGGGGCTTCAAAGGTAAACGTCGTACAGTACCGTAGTTCAAACCCGGTATCGTTTCCAGATCATACCCCTGTTTCTGCATGAGATATTTAGATTGGGGGCTATAAAGATACAGAGGTAGTCTCCCGGTATCCGATCCAAGGTCGACTTCTTCTATGGTGAAGGGATGCGGATCGTCCTTCCGGCCGAAGATGATTGGATGGTCCCCTCCTTCAATTATTCGATAAGCGTCTTCTGCTAGAGTAAGCTGGATTGTGGTGTAGACATTTGTCATCAGTGTGTGTAGGTGAGTGCCTATACCGTGTTCCATAGCGTACATTGTACAAAGCTTGTTAAGCTCGAGGTAGTTCAAAGATAGCCCTTTATTGATGAAGTAAGGTATCTTTTCTACAGGGATTACATCATCTGCGGAGGAAACATCAGTGTGGGCAGCCACATATTTGGCTAGCTCCGGTTCCTCTTCGGCTACCCCCTGTGTGAATGAAGACTGATGTCACGACCCGATCCCAATTTCTTGGGTCGAACCGGATCATGCCCAGCCTGCACCGTTGATGAGACGGCGGCAGTAAGCTGTATTCAGTAGTAAACCACACAGACAAAACTCTAACGAAAAATAAAATCTTTTATTCAGAACCACAACCATTACAAAAACATCTTTTATTACATTTAATTACCACAACTAAAATAAAGCACTATCCAGCCTTATGATTTTGAGGTTCCAAGTTCTGCGGGGCCAGAGTTAAACATCAGATCCTCGAAGATGTAATCACCTAAAAATGTTGGTCTCCAGTCAGGAGGGAGCAAAGTACAATCACGAATATCGAATAATTCAAATAATAATTTGAAATTTGCAATGTTAAACAATTTGAAATATTTTAACAATATTTTTCACAATTCTACAATTGAAAACAATGTGATTTGAGTAAGTAACGACTATGACCGGATTGGGATGATTCACTGATATGATCCGGTCTATCCCCGTGTGTGAGAGGGGTAAGCTCGTACAATTAGATTCAATTAGATTCAATGAGGGGTATTGGTCATAGACGCTACACTACTCCCCCAATATCCCGAGTCAATTAGATTCAATGAGGCAATAACAATCAATACTCTAGGAGAGAGATCCGTGTAACAATGTGGTTTAAAATTGCAATAAAACAAATACTAGTTAAATTACCGAACAAACATAACTGTACTTGCCTTGGTTATTTGTGACTGGATCGAGAGTTTGTTCCAGGAAATTTGGTCAAATACTTCCTCGAAATCCTACATTTGAAATTCCCGACTTAGAACCAAAATTAAGCCGTATCTAGATGTGCTAGTTGTAATCTCTAGAATTAATCCTAGTCAATTTTAGTCTTTATTACGTTAACACAACAAAGTCACAACAAACGCGATTATCTAGTGAGTTTGCACTTAATTACGAAAGAAAACCATTTATCATTTTAATTTCGGAAAAGCTTTGTATGTATCAGTTTATTGGCAAAAATATGTAAAGTTAAACCTTGTTTTTAAATGAGAAATCATAATTTTATTATACTACTAATTTGTAACTAAAATATGAGAAAGACTCATTTAATCAAATAGTAATTTATTTAATCAATGTGAACGAGGTAAAATCTAACTAACTTTTATGAAGAAATTCGCATTTACAGGTTATTTAGCAAAACCTTGTGAGTTTTATATATATAAAAAATAGATTTTTCAAGAAAACGTGAATTTGTTAAATAATACAAACTTATATTTCAAATATTAACTTAATGTGAAAACTACTAAGTTTTCATACTCATTTAATATTCTACGCTAAAAACCAGCAACCCAGAAAAAGAAAGAAAACTACACTATTAATTACAGGCTACAGAGAAAAATAGAAAACAATGGGCTTATGCCCTTACAGACCATTTACACGAATTTAAATAAGAGAAAACATTTGGCTAGTCTTGAATATTATCCTACAAATTAATAACTAAATAAAATAATAATTTAAATTAAATTTTTATCAAATAAATCTCAGACTTGGTCCAATCGTCATAATTGCAGCTAATGCCTCAACGTCCGGTGGACCCGGTGCGTTTGCATTTCGCTAGGGCCCAGTGACCGTTAAGGTCATCGCCCAAAATATTATAAAAATAATATTTAACCCGATAAATCATTTTAAAAATCCTTTAATAAATTTTCCGAAAATTTCGGCAGCATTCCCTCTGTTTTCGGGATAACCCAAAAACTGGGAACGCGTCCGATACCTGCAAAATAACTCCCGAAACCCACCATAATATATATATATTCCCAAGCCAACTAATACTGAAAAAAATCCGAACTCAAATATCAAAAACCAACTTTCCAAAATTCCAACAGAACACACAACAGAGCTAAAGAGAACCATTAACATAACTATCAACCAACAGAACATTCCCACACCAAAAATTCCTAAGGAAACTTAAGAAAACTCAAGAACATTAACCAAACTCCAACACAGAGCTAGAAACCCAAATTGTTCCAAAACTTCTCGGAAAACCCAAGAAATCTCAGAACATTGTTCTGATTCAGAACTGAAAAACCACAGCAAGTGTTTCCGGAAACTTCGGAAAAACTGAAATTGCAACATAGAAATTACGTTGTCGAAAAACCGAGATCCCGTAGGATTCGGACCAGAGAATTCATCATCGACAATTAAAGAGTATAGAGTCAGAGTGTACCGAAACCGAAATTGGAGCTCGGAATAGAAATGGGTCAGAACCGAAAACAGACAGCATCACCGGGAAACGCCAACGGGGCAGCAGGTAGCCGGGGGTGGGCGCCGGCCAGGGGACGGCGGCGGGGACGCGGGCGCGGGATCGCCGGCGTGAACGGGGACGGGGGCCGTGCGGGTTCGCCGGCGGTCACGGGAAGGACGCGGATCGGGTCGAGCGGCCCGGGGAGGTGCGCCGAGAAGGGGCGGCCCGATCTGACCGAGGGAAGCTCGGATCGGGTCTGGAAACTTGGGATCGCCGGGAAACTCGCCGGAAAAGGGTTTTCTCAGAGATTTGGAGAAAAGATGGTGTGGGGAAGAGTGGAGAAGGAGGAGGGTTTAAATAGGAGTAGCAAAAATGAGGGTTACCGGAGTGGGGAAGGCCGACGGTCACCGGTGGGAAAGCCAAGAGCCAAGTGAACATCGGTTATAGGAAAACCGAAAGTTTCGGTTACAAACGAAATGAAAACCCACCAGAGAGTTTGAGAATGTTGCTATTCTCTCTTAAAGAAACTTAATATATGAATGTTAACTTACAATGGGATATTGGGCTCATTCTATTGGGCTTACAACCCAAAAATTGGTTTTAAGAAAAACTAAGAAAATATAAGGGCTTGTAATTGGGCTCTAAACTTTAATATTAAGTTTGGGCCAATTGGGTCATGGTTCATGGACTTAACATTATAAAATATAAATTGGCTTTGGGCCAACTAATATTACGTATAGTTTAAAATTCAATAATTTTGTAAAAAAAATATTTTTTGAATATAACTTGGGTTTATTATCAGGTTCGGGTCTGGCCAACATACAAAAATCCAAGTTAATTATTTTGGAAAATAATTTACACTTAATTAAAAATAATACCAATGATTAATTTCTAACATTATTCTAGCAAAATTTAATTTAGTCATTAAATATTAAATAAAAAAAAATTTTGTAACTAAAAACATGGGTTTCACAACCTTCCCTCCTTAGAAAATTTCGTCCTCGAAATTTAAAGGCGATGTTAGGGGTACAATCATGCAATCATATTCTTTCCTTAGTAACCTCATATCTAAACTAGGCTAACTGTCTCATAGCAAAACCATCATCAATCTTTCGTTCTTCCCTCCTTAGAAATAAAGTTATTCTCTATGATTATGAGTTTCTGATTCCATTCTTAAATTGCCAATAAAAAAAAAAAATTTGTTTTCCATATTTTCACTTAGTATGTACCTCTTTCAGTTTTCTAATATATTCAAATTTAACTCTACATTTTGTCTTGTCTTAATACTTCAATATCAAGCCTCGATTCTTATTTATCAACCATAAATTTCAACGCTACGTCCCAACACTTGATTTGTCATGATTCATCATGTTTTTATCATTGCTTACTCACAGATGAATATTCTTTGATTATAGGCTATCCTGTACATATCCTGATTTTACATCTTTATTTACATGTTTGATCCTGAATCCTCAAGTAAACTTACATATACCACGATTAAACTCAAATCCTATATTTCTTCGACTCTAACTTATTACATCTTTCAACCACCCTTTCCATTTTTTTTTTTTAAAAATTAAAATCCTGATTCTTCTTATTCACACAATTGTCATCCCTCAAGTCAAAAATTATTTTTCATCCGATGTATCTTCCTAAAATGTATATCAACAATTTTATCAACCTCTAATTTTTATCATATCAGTACCTGATATTTATATCATTGATTTTCCTCTTCCACAAGTATTTTCTATATCTCAAAATTCATGTATTCCATAAATTCCTGCAATTAATCTTTCCAATTTAATTTACTAGCCTTAGTCCAATTTGAGGCATGATTAATAAATACAAAGATATAAGCATGTTTTTTTTTTTTTTTTTTTTTTTTAAAATCATCTAAGATAAAAATATTTGTTTGTGATCAAAATCATTTTAGGCATTAGTAAAGTCGAGATAAAATGATCATAGGATAGAAAATTTCAAAATGAGATTATAAATAAAAAAAAATGATGTCAACAATTTATTTGAGAAAACAAAAAGATAATATAAATTTTTCGGAATGTGGAAAAATTTATGACTTAGGTAAAACCAACAAAATTAAGATAGTGAGGGTGGGTTTAAAAAAAATGACAAGATCATAATCTGATAGAATTTTGAAAGTAGGGATAACTTCTAGAATGCAATTCCTCTAAAGATTTAAAGATAACCATGGCATGATTACAGTCTTAATAATATTCGGAAACTAATTATTTTCAAAGTCATTTTGTCTCAAATTCATGCCTCGCCAGAGTGCACTTGGCTGCAATGAATCTTTGACTCCATAACTTGAATAATTTGGTTTACCGAGTATTCATCCAACTTTTATCCATCTCATGGCTAATCAAACTCAGCACAAAGTCTCAATCATATTTGGAAACCTAACAAATATCTGTCATTATTTAAACTTAAAGTTTATGCCTCGCCAGTGCGCAACTAGCTGCAATAAACTCACAGTTTTCCATAATTTAGATAATTGACTATCACGTAATCGTGCGGAGTCATGTTAGGTTGCTAAATATTACCTCAACCTTGTCCATGTGAATTTCAGAGGAATCTAAAATTTTCAAACAAGTTGAAATTTCTAAACAGGATAGAAAATGTAGATGACTGTTCTTCTGAGATCAAGTGACTTATCAAAAATAAGTATAGGTTTGAGATTTCAAGAGACTGGTTCTAAAATTTAAGAGGAGTATTTGTTCTCCGATTTTTCCAAAGATGAAACGGTCAACCTTGATTTTGATTAATAGAGTTAGTCACAAGATCAGATAGAAGGATTATGGCTTCAGATTAAATAAGGAGGACCAAAGAAAATATTCCCGATAAATCACTCAGGGAATACAGAATTTATTTTAAGAAGTATGATTTCACAACTAAGGAAAATTGGAAATTTTTGAGAGAAGGTAATTCTTATCGATATCAAGGAAAATCAAGTTTGAATTCGTCTAGTAAAACTAATGATTGAAATAGCTTTGAGACGATTAAACAATTAAAGATATTTCCATGACTAAAGGAAATTCAAGGTTTAAAATGGATTCAAAATATGATCACTTTTCCGACTGTTCCAGCTTCATGATATTAATCATAAGAGCTTACTAAGCCATGACTTGATCAAGAGATTGCATAGAGAATAAGATTGAGTGGAGGAAATCAACAGATGAGAATTTTCTCAAGTCTTTGGAATAATTTAGGAGATAGCAATCAATATTGGAGTTGAAAAATAGCTTATTCAGAAGAATCATGAACTGACTAATTCTTCTGGTCATAAATATCCCTAAGGCTTTATGATTCCAGAAAATTTGGTTCATGATTTATTTCTAGAATGTTAATCAATTCGGAAAGGAGGTCAAAGCAAAAGATTGGAATAAATGGTTATAGAAATACATTGGGTAGATAAAATTCATCAGGGTTGCTAAGAGAATTTGAAATTCTTCATAGCGAATGAATCAAGATTCCAAATCAAGATGAAAAAGTAAGATTTGATCAACCCAAGAAGTTGGAGAAAGGTTTGCTTAGGGAGGAAGGAGATTGAAAATTCAATCTTATTCCAAAAAGATTATGGATCCTAAAGTATGCTAGAATCTGATAAAGATCTAGAAGGAGATAATCCCGAGAGTCATGGGATACTCAAGGATACAATTTGCCTATTCTAGATAAGGTCTAGGTACAAACAAACAAGGTATCCTAGGAAGCAGGCAAAAATAAATATTCAAATAAATAATTTCGGCCCTATAATGTAATCATGGTGTAAATTATCTAAGTATTCTAGTTGTTTCTAAAGTCTGTTTTCCTAAAGTCTTTACTATTCCTAGGTCAAGTTACAGAACTGCGTGATGGTCTAGACTAAGTTGACTAGACCAATTTACAGATCTGACCTGCATGGACCACCACTAAAAACATGTCACGACCCGATCCCAATTTCTTGGGTCGAACCGGATCATGCCCAGCCTGCACCGTTGATGAGACAGCGGCAGTAAGCTGTATTCAGTAGTAAACCACACAGACAAAACTCTAACGAAAAATAAAATCTTTTATTCAGAACCACAACCATTACAAAAACATCTTTTATTACATTTAATTACCACAACTAAAATAAAGCACTATCCAGCCTTATGATTCTGAGGTTCCAAGTTCTGCGGGGCCAGAGTTAAACATCAGATCCTCGAAGATGTAATCACCTAAAAATGTTGGTCTCCAGTCAGGAGGGAGCAAAGTACAATCACGAATATCGAATAATTCAAATAATAATTTGAAATTTGCAATGTTAAACAATTTGAAATATTTTAACAATATTTTTCACAATTCTACAATTGAAAACAATGTGATTTGAGTAAGTAACGACTATGACCGGATTGGGATGATTCACTGATATGATCCGGCCTATCCCCGTGTGTGAGAGGGATAAGCTCATACAATTAGATTCAATTAGATTCAATGAGGGGTATTGGTCATAGACGCTACACTACTCCCCCAATATCCCGAGTCAATTAGATTCAATGAGGCAATAACAATCAATACTCTAGGAGAGAGATCCGTGTAACAATGTGGTTTAAAATTGCAATAAAACAAATACTAGTTAAATTACCGAACAAACATAACTGTACTTGCCTTGGTTATTTGTGACTGGATCGAGAGTTTGTTCCAAGAAATTTGGTCAAATACTTCCTCGAAATCCTAGATTTGAAATTCCCGACTTAGAACCAAAATTAAGCCGTATCTAGATGTGCTAGTTGTAATCTCTAGAATTAATCCTAGTCAATTTTAGTCTTTATTACGTTAACACAACAAAGTCACAACATACGCGATTATCTAGTGAGTTTAATTATGAAAGAAAACCATTTATCATTTTAATTTCGGAAAAGCTTTGTATGTATCAGTTTATTGGCAAAAATATGTAAAGTTAAACCTTGTTTTTAAATGAGAAATCATAATTTTATTATACTACTAATTTGTAACTAAAATATGAGAAAGACTCATTTAATCAAATAGTAATTTATTTAATCAATGTGAACGAGGTAAAATTTAACTAACTTTTATGTAGAAATTCGCATTTACAGGTTATTTAGCAAAACCTTGTGAGTTTTATATATATAAAAAATAGATTTTTCAAGAAAACGTGAATTTGTTAAATAATACAAACTTATATTTCAAATATTAACTTAATGTGAAAACTACTAAGTTTTCATACTCATTTAATATTCTACGCTAAAAACCAGCAACCCAGAAAAAGAAAGAAAACTACACTATTAATTACAGGCTACAGAGAAAAATAGAAAACAATGGGCTTATGCCCTTACAGACCATTTACACGAATTTAAATAAGAGAAAATATTTGGTTAGTCTTGAATATTATCCTACAAATTAATAACTAAATAAAATAATAATTTAAATTAAATTTTTATCAAATGAATCTCAGACTTGGTCCAATCGTCATAATTGCAGCTAATGCCTCAACGTCCGGTGGACCCGGTGCGTTTGCATTTCGCTAGGGCCCAGTGACCGTTAAGGTCATCGCCCAAAATATTATAAAAATAATATTTAACCCGATAAATCATTTTAAAAATCTTTAATAAATTTTCCGAAAATTTCGGCAGCATTCCCTCTGTTTTCGGGATAACCCAAAAACTGGGAACGCGTCCGATACCTGCAAAATAACTCCCGAAACCCACCATAATATATATATATTCCCAAGCCAACTAATACTAAAAAAATCCGAACTCAAATATCAAAAACCAACTTTCCAAAATTCCAACAGAACACACAACAGAGCTAAAGAGAACCATTAACATAACTATCAACCAACAGAACATTCCCACACCAAAAATTCCTAAGGAAACTTAAGAAAACTCAAGAACATTAACCAAACTCCAACACAGTGCTAGAAACCCAAATTGTTCCAAAACTTCTCGAAAAACCCAAGAAATCTCAGAACATTGTTCTGATTCAGAACTGAAAAACCACAGCAAGTGTTTCCGGAAACTTCGGAAAAACTGAAATTGCAACGTAGAAATTACGTTGTCGAAAAAACCGAGATCCCGTAGGATTCGGACCAGAGAATTCATCATCGACAATTAAAGAGTATAGAGTCAGAGTGTACCGAAACCGAAATTGGAGCTCGGAATAGAAACGGGTCAGAACCGAAAACAGACAGCGTCACCGGAAAACGCCAACGGGGCAGCAGGTAGCCGGGGGTGGGCGTCGGCCAGGGGACGGCGGCGGGGACGCGGGCGCGGGATCGCCGGCGTGAACGGGGACGGGGGCCGTGCGGGTTCGCCGGCGGTCACGGGAAGGGCGCGGATCGGGTCGAGCGGCCCGGGGAGGTGCGCCGAGAAGGGACGGCCCGATCTGACCGAGGGAAGCTCGGATCGGGTCTGGAAACTTGGGATCGCCGGGAAACTCGCCGGAAAAGGGTTTTCTCAGAGATTTGGAGAAAAGATGGTGTGGGGAAGAGTGGAGAAGGAGGAGGGTTTAAATAGGAGTAGCAAAAATGAGGGTTACCGGAGTGGGGAAGGCCGGCGGTCACCGGTGGGAAAGCCAAGAGCCAAGTGAACATCGGTTATAGGAAAACCGAAAGTTTCGGTTACAAACGAAATGAAAACCCACCAGAGAGTTTGAGAATGTTGCTATTCTCTCTTAAAGAAACTTAATATATGAATGTTAACTTACAATGGGATATTGGGCTCATTCTATTGGGCTTACAACCCAAAAATTGGTTTTAAGAAAAACTAAGAAAATATAAGGGCTTGTAATTGGGCTCTAAACTTTAATATTAAGTTTGGGCCAATTGGGTCATAGTTCATGGACTTAACATTATAAAATATAAATTGGCTTTGGGCCAACTAATATTACGTATAGTTTAAAATTCAATAATTTTGTAAAAAAAATATTTTTTGAATATAACTTGGGTTTATTATCAGGTTCGGGTCTGGCCAACATACAAAAATCCAAGTTAATTATTTTGGAAAATAATTTACACTTAATTAAAAATAATACCAATGATTAATTTCTAACATTATTCTAGCAAAATTTAATTTAGTCATTAAATATTAAATAAAAAAAAAATTTGTAACTAAAAACATGGGTTTCACAACTGAGAGGACGACCTGGGGAGCTTGATCGTCAGTGGTTCAGTTGATGGAGCTGAGTGTGGAGTTGTTGGCAGACTAGCGACCCCCAGTTTGGTACTCGATATGGGGCGAGGAGTGGCTGGTTCGCTAGAAGTGTCAGACCTTGCATCGGGGTGACGACCCTTCTTGGAAAGGCGTATCGTCAGTGGCTTGTCAGAGGGATTGAGCTTCTCCGTTTGGGGCTGACCGACTCTCGACAGTCTGATTGTTAGTGACCCCGTTGTGGATCTTGGTACTTTGCCAGACCTTGGCAGTCGGATTATCATCTGCTCTTCTTGTGCCGAGAGGCTGATTGCGTCCTTACGCAGAGTGGCGGTAAGGGGTGCAGACCTGCCCGATTTGCGAGCTTGGAGGTGGATCGTCAGAGGCTCTTCTGATCTTGTGGCTGTCTCGGTACTAGCTTGTACATCTCCTTCACCAAGATGCTTCTTCGATTTTTCGTATAGGTAGGAGTCTGAGTAATAAGATTCGACCCCTTTGAAGGGATCGATATCAGCAAATTCTGTCCTCACGAAGCCGTGTTTGTCGACATATTTGAAGCACTGGTGCAGCGTGGAAGGCACGATCATATAATCGTGTATCCATGGGCGCCCCAAGAGGATGTTGTAAGAAGTGTCTGTATCGATGACGTAGTAGGTGACTTCGAATTGGAGGTCGCCAATTTGACACTTCAGACGAATCTTCCCAATAGGATAGTTCCTGCCCGAATTGAAACCGCTGATGGCGGTACTTGTAGGCATCAGGCGATGCATTGGGATGCGGAAATGATATAGCAGACCCTTCGGGATAATGCTTATGGAAGAGCCAGGATCAATGTGCATCCGATCCACCTTTACGTCGTCGATGTATCCAGTATAGTATAGTGGGCGATCATGCAGATTAGTTTTGATGAGCATGTCCCGCGGAGTGAAGACGATGTTGGGCATTGCTCCCGTGCAGGCACTATCTTGGAGATCTGCAGGCGGGTTTTCTCCCGTGAGGTTAACTTGAGCCAGGTATGCATCGGCGTTTTGGAGTGCATCGCTCAAAGCCGCACGAATATCCTTGGAGAGTCTCAGGAGCTCGTATAATGACAACTTGGCCAGTGTGTTGGCCAATTGTGCCAAGATGTCGAAGTTGTAGGGCCTCTCCAGCCCTTGGGCTGCCTCTTTTCGGAGGGATTTGTCGAAACGAGTCTCCGTCGGCCTAGGCTTGTCGGTCGTCGAAGGCTGAGCCAGTCCCGGAGCATCAGTTGTAGTGGGTTGATGATCTTCAGCTGGATTGTCAACCACAGGTTGGGATTGCACCCCAGACCGCGTGACGACGGCTGTAGCTTCTTCGATGTCTGCCGAGATTGTACGGCAGGATCTGATTTTTCCATTCTTTTTCTTGCAGATAGAAGATAATATGGGCCGAGTCACTTCCGATACCAAGTCTGGATGGATCCACATGATCTCCCCTCGTGATGTGGTGAGGGGCACTAGACCAGCAGCCTGATCTCGGAGAGGTGGAAGATTGGCAATCTCCATTATCGCCAGAGGGATGGGACCACCCCGTCTTGAGTTTTCGTCGGAGGAAAACTGCCAAATTGTACCGACACCGTATTAGCTGCCACTATTACCTCTTCGAAATTGATTGCCAAAGCATTCGAATCGATAAGATTTTGGATGTACCGTTTTAGCTAGTAGCAGTCGTATGTAGCATGGCGGACGTAGCGATGATAATGGCAGTACTTTGGGTTCTCCATCTCTGCAGGCCGCGGTTCCCGTCTTGGTGGAGGAAGCTGAATTCTGTCCCCTTGTATGAGCATGTCCAAGATGGGCTTGACGTGACCGTCTTCGAAGGAGTAAGTAATTTACAGCCATTGTTTGTCTGCCGACTTTGGCTCAGGTTTTTGTGCCGTGTCGGCCACCATAGCCTGCTTTTCCCTGCTGTCCCGATTGTTGGAGGGGCTACCCCCATTATCGTTGTTGGGACGCTTGCCCTTGTTCTCTCCTTCCGAGATGTGCAATCCCAGTTGGCGAGCCTTCTTCAATCGTTCTTCGGCGCTTGTGGCACTGATGATGAACGTCTTCGAGTCCTTGAATTGACTTTTGCCTATCCAGAGACTGATTGTTGGGAGGAGTCCCTTTTGGCAAATTTCAATCAAGGAGGAATCTGGATTTCCAGAGGGCAACTTCATGGCGGTTTGGCAGAACCGCTCGATGTAGTTCCTTGTCAGCTCTTTCTTCCCTTGGACGACGTCCATGAGGGTGGACATGGTGATGTCCTGCCCTACTTCTTAGAATCTCTCCAAGAACATACGCTTGAAGCCGGCGAAGGAGTGGATGCAGTTGTCCGGCAGGTTGCGATACCAGTCGAAGGCGACTCCTTCCAATGCCCCGATGAATAATCGTGTGAGAATGGCATCGTCATGGGGCAGATGGTCGGTGGTGACCTCGAAGTAAGTGATGTACCGACTTGCCGAGGTCTTGCCATCATAAGGATTGATATTGAACGACTTATATCTTGGTGGGAATGAACATCCCTCCATGCAGCAGGGTACGGTTGCCGTATTCTGAGGTCTTGAGAGTTTTCTCGAGCGTAGAACATGGCTCGGAGCTCCTGGACCTCTATTCTCGCTTTGCTTGCTTCGTCCACGGCAGTGGGGGCCGTTGTTTCTGGAGGATTATTGTCCGGGTTTGGTACCGCCGAATTCGAGTCCGTATTGACCACGGGACCCGCGCTTGTTTGGCCAGGCGTCCCTCTTTGCAGAGTTGGAAGGGCCGCTTTAATCTCGTCTACAGATTTGACCAAAGCATGCAATATGGCTTCGAGACTGTCGATGCGCTGGCGATCACTGGAACCACCTTGGTTCCTGTCTGTCATGAATACCGTCTTTACATGAGGAGAGATAGACGGAGTGGTGGAGGAAGCGCCCTCTGAATCGTACCCCTGTAGTGAGAAGTCATCGGGGTATGTGGGTATGTTCCCTTCTGATTTAGACTCAGAAGGAATAATACCCCCAGTCTCCAAGTTCGCATCGTCTTGGGAGTTGTGGGTGTCGTCGGGGACGTCGAGGTTTGCTGTATCTGATGGGAGAGTTGTCTTTCCTGGCTCGTCCTCTTGGAACATCGGATTGCTGTAGAGGCTCGGAAGGGTACTACCCCCAGCCCCAGCAACCCCCTGCGTTATGGACGACGAATCTCCTACTGTAGCAGATTTCGTCTTGGATCGAGTACCTTGGAAAACTCCGATGGTGGGCACCCGCTTAGACGACAGTCTTTTAGTCGCAGTGGTTGAGATCTTCGGGCTGGGAACATATGTCTTCTTCCCCTTCCATCAGCGGGGACTTTCCTAGCAGAGTTGCAGGAGAGGACGGGTAGTGCCTCGTCTTCTGAAGATGGCTGTTGCAGTCTTTGAAAGACAGACTGTCAGTCTTCTTACATCGTCGTGCTATTGCAGCAGCAGTTGACGATGACTTGGGTGCAGTGACGTCCGTGGGAGGACTTTTTGCACCCCGATGCATCTTTTCTTTCCTTGTATTTGTGGAGGATGGCCTCACGCAAGTCAGTTGCTTTGTTGGCTCGGGAACTCCGGGCACGCGAGTGTGTAGGCCTTCCGCCTGCTCCCTGATTCGAAGGTAGCTCGTATACTTGCCTTCGTTCGTTATTGCGAGATGCTTGATGACTATCCCGCCCATTGGCCGCAGGGGGCAGGGTACGAGTAGCTTTATACAACTTTCCATTAGAGGCCCGTGTGATAATCAGCGGGACGCTCCGATAGTCAGAGGTTGGGGCAGCTGGCTGGGCTTGGTGAGCCCGCGCTGCCCTAGACTTTTTTCTTTTAGCACTTACGGGTGCGTAATAGGAAGAGTCCAAGTTGGATACCACAGAGTCTGGCTTATCATCCAGAGAACCATCAGGGTCAGGACCGCATGAGAGACGGTCGAAGACTGATCGAGAGAAGCTAGAACAGACGCTATACGGCTAGGATTGGAAACCGTGCAGGCTGTCGGATGAGTTGTTCTTGTGCGACTAGGAGTCACGACCGTGCAAGCTGGCCGCATGCGGTTAGAAATTGTGGCCGCATGGATTTTCTGCAAGCGATTGACTTCAGTAACCGTATAAGTTTCATCCATGCGGTTGGCAACTGTAGCCGCATAAACTATACGGCTGACAGATGTGGCCGCATGAGTTTTCTTCATGCGGCTGGCGGATGTAGCCGCACGAGCTTTCTCTATGCGGCTAGTACCCTTATGCGGCTCGGATCGAATAGAGTTCCTCTTTGTCCCTGCAAGTCCAGCATCATAATATTTTCTTCTGCCGGACTTGGGGACAGCAGAGTCGTCTATGGTCTGAAGTGGGGCCGCAGGAGAGTCTTCTCCGCCGTCTTGAGCGACAGAGGGTATCTCTGCAAGAGCTTCAGTAGGAACGAATGATCAGGGTCTCCACTCCTTGAGGGACTTCTTTGTACGGGCTTGTCACGCCCCAGAACCAGAATACTGGAGAGCGGGGGCAGACACAGCCAGCTACGTATATTGAAACAGAATACATCTCAACTATACGGTCACGGCTGTCTAGATATGAGGGTTTACTACAAGCCAGCAGTCTCTTAAGGTCAAGCCTATTGTCTCAATCTCAAGCAATTAACAGAGTTACAAGATGTCAGAGCATCAAATATATATATATAAGGCGTCCCAAATATTACATATTGGATGATCATGAAGCTAGTCGTACAAAATGATAGGACTAGCAAGAGTTCAGTCATACATGATCAACCCTAGGATTTGTTAATCATGTTTACAGCCCGTAGGCAGACAGTAGTAAATGTGCATCGAGCTAACAGGTGCTCGTCGGCTAAACGCCTCAAAAGAATAAATTTACATATTAGTGGGTGAAACAAAAGGAAAACCCACTCTTGGCCCGGGTTCCGTCTAGTTGTCACCATTGGGCTGGAAGCTTGGTAGATCCTCGGGAGCTGCTCCGAAATCTGGCCACACAAAACCAGCTGGGTCAAACCCCAGAAAGAGCAAGTGCCACAAAGGAGGCCACAAATAAGAACAAAAGCCAGCATATCAGAACATAAAGAATAAAAGAAAGTACAAGTAGTAAAGTACACAGGACGATAAACGACTAGGGACGTGGAACCATTCCGGGAGCCAGGTTACAATCCTTAAACCAAACAAGGACCGGGATTGTATCCCTTCGCCTGAATAGCTCACTGTCTCTACCCGTTTATCGTTAGAGATAAGTAAAACAAACATGCTCAGGAGATAGCGGGTACTGGAGCTAGACAAGACTTAGACAAGGCTGGACACCATTCATTCACAATCGGCCAAGCAAGTACTACGGCTTACTACTTTAACTAACTAGGGTTATCACAAGCCTAATTACTAACAAGATGCAAGTGAGAAACTCCCAGTCCCAAGCCCTGCAGACCATCCAGTTATCCTTCCGCGGGTTGAGAGTATGGTTGGGTACATCGTCCAGGAAACGATATACCCTTAGGTGACTTAGAGGGTGCAACACATGACAGTGTGCTGGAAATGTGCTCTACTCGTCGGCAAGCTACAAGTCCATTAAAGCGCCCAGATAACGAGACTGCCTGTGACTGGGAATTCTCCATGTTCTAGTTTGATCTAATCATTAGCCTAATCCAATTTAGTGCGAGTCCCTGGCCGTGGTACCCAGGAAGTCACGTCCTAGACATGATGCAAGACAAGACAAGTGGATTGTGCAAACAAGCAAGCAGGAACACCCACGGTGTCAAGTCAAGTTATCAAGTCAAGTCAAGTCAAGAGTGCGCCGCCACGGGCCACTATCAAGTTATCAAGATAAATCATGTCAGGGTACTTGTCAGGGGTGCGCCACGACGGGCCGCTATCAAGTCAGGTTGGTCGTGTCAGGAGTGCACCACTACGGGTCACTGTCATGCTATACTAGTTCCTTGTCATACCATGCTGTGTACAATAGTCATTCCAAACATGATAAGTAAAATCAAGTTCATGACAAAAGGCGTAAGGATATAAAATGGGCGTAAAATACCTAATAAAATACTAATATAAAATAGGACAATAGAAGAGCCAAGATCAAGAAATAACAAATTTATCATAGACAAGTAGGTTGTGCAGGGTATATACTGTGCAGGGTGCCAAGTGCGCAGGGTGAGCTGCGCAGGGTACCAACTGCGCAGGGTGCCAAGTGCGCAGGGGCAGATGGCGCACAGATGGATTGCGCAATGGTAGACTGCGCAGGAGTGAACTGCGCAGGAGTTGGTTGCGCAGAGATGGATTGCGCAATGGTTGATTGCGCAGGGGTTACTTTGCGCATGGCTGGCTTGCGCATGGCTGGCCTGCGCCAGCGCAATCCAGCGCAGCGCAAAGCACTGGCCAAGGATCTTGCGCAAATGGCCATGCGCTAAAGAGCACAGGTCAGGGTGCGCAAATGGCCTTGCACTAAAGAGCGCAGGCCAGGGAATAGTGCGCAATCGGCCAGGTGCTAAAAAGCAGTGGCCGAGAGCTCCACCATGGCTGAACTCTCAAGAACACCAAGTTCAAATCTTCACAACTTAGCCAAATCAAAACCAAATTTAGATTTTCAAAGTTCTAACTTGAGTAAAATTGAATTCTCTTCCACATGGAAGAATCAAAACAAGCTAAAATCAAAGTTTAATAGATCAAAACCAAGGAATTCCGAAAATAACTAAAATTTAGATCTAGAACAATGGAGACTCCAAATCACAAAATTCCAAGTTCTAATGTTGTTCTCCATGTCCTAATCCAGCTAATGAACAAATAAAAGATGGTGCTTATTTAATGGCAAGATGCACTTGCCTATAGGTGTGGGTGGAGGAAGAAGAAGAAGAAGAAGAAATTAATGAAGAAATTATGGAGGAGAGAGAAAAGTAGGTGGAGTTATAAAGTGGGGGAGTTGTAGTGTGTTGAGGGAGGAGTGTAGGCTTATGGTGTTCCATGCATGTTGAACCAAACCAAACCAAACCAAACATTCTCCACAAAATAAAACCAAGCCATGGTTAAAACCTGCTTACAAGAATCAAAAGACCACATGTCCAGGAAAATAAAATACGTGCCAAAAATCAAATACGAGCATAATACGAAATACGGGAAATGGGGGTGACAACTCTACCCACCTTCAAAGAATTCCGTCCTCGGAATTTAATCAAGAAGCTAGAGATTGCCACAACAAGCTATACCAAGCACAGACAAGCTACACTAAGCAGTTCAATCATACAATCATACAATGCAAGCAAGGAAAGGGAAAGCGTAAGGCATAAGAAGGACATTATACCTTACGAGTCAAACAGGTAGGGGTATCGCGATCGGATGTCGTCCTCACGCTCCCACGTTGACTCACCTAGAGAGTGATGACCCCAAGCAACACGGACTAAGTTAATAGTCTTGTTCTTGAGCGTCTTTTCTCTCCGGTCCAATATAGACACGGGCCTCTCCTCATACGAAAGGTTGGTACCAACAACCAATTCCGAATGATCTAGGATATGGCTCGGGTCCGGGATGTACCGTCTTAATTGGGATACATGGAATACATCATGTACCTCACTTAGCGACGGCGGAAGAGCGAGACGATAGGACACATCGCCTATAAGACCGAGCCGCATGAAAGATTTCATGACCGACCCGCATGAATAGTCTCTATACTCGAACTGCATTAAGGTTGTCACGACCGAGCCGCATGAATATGTTCATGACCGAGCTGTATGGGGGTCTTCATGGCCGAGCTGTATGAGAGTCTTCATGGCCGAGCCGCATGGATTTCTTCATGGCCGAGCCGCATGGGGGACCTTCATGATTGAACCGCATAGGTTTTTCTGCACTGGCCGCGTGATCTCGTCTAGTCTGGCCGCATAAACTTGCTTCGAAGCTGTAAAGATTTTCTCCAGTTTCCTAGGAAGATAGCGCTCTTGTGTCAGTCATCATGACTACTTTACGTCAGGGCTGTCAGCTGTCAGCCGTCAGAGCATTAATTGTGTTTGAATGACGCTGGGTACAGCCGTTCAAAAAAGGCACGTGGCTTCCCTCTGCGGGCCGCGTGGAGTCCACTCGAGCTGCCTATGTGTTTGAGCCGCATGGGACTCCTGAGCCACATGCGGCTCCTTGGCCGCATGGATTATTTTTCTCTTCTTTTTCATGCTTCTACAAAGGAGGTATCATTTGTTGGTCATATTGTTACGGGCGATGGTATATCAGTAGACCCAGAGAAGATCACAGTAGTCAAATCATGGCCCGCTCCCACATCAGCTTCCGAGGTAAAAAGTTTTCTCGGACTTGCGGGTTACTATCGACGGTTCGTGGAAGATTTTTCTCGAATAGCGGGGCCTATGACTCGATTAACTTGCAAGGATCAGGAGTTTGTATGGACAGACGAGTGTCAAACCGCATTTGATGAGTTGAAGAAGCGATTGACCACAGCACCGATCTTGACACTACCATTGGGCCTGGAAGGATTTGTGATCTACAGTGACGCATCCGGGAAGGGATTATGATGTGTATTGATGTAGCACGGGCGTGTAGTAGCATAAGCATCGCGACAGTTGAGAGTGCACGAGAAGAATTATCCGACCCACGATCTAGAGCTCGCAGCGGTTATCTTTGCTTTGAAGCTATGGAGACACTACTTATACGGCGAGAAGGTTGATATCTACACTGATCATAAGAGCCTCAAGTACGTGTTCATACAAAAAAAGTTGAATATGCGACAGCGACGTTGGTTGGAGTTGATGAAAGATTACGAGATCGAGCTTCATTATCATCCGGGCAAGGCTAATGTCGTGGCAAACGCATTAAGCCGTAAGCCCATGGCACACTTTCTGACTACGCAGAAGAAATTAATTAGAGACTTGGAGCAGCTTGGTATTGAGGTAGTATTGCCTGGAGCAGACGGCATATTCGCCAACCTTCAAGTGTAATCATCATTGGTAGAGCGCATCAAGGCAGCATTGCCCAATGACGCTAGATTTCGACGGCTCAAAGAGAGGACTGAAGCAGAAGAGCAGACAGGTTTAAGGATCCACTCAGATGGGACATTGCGATGTGGTGATCGTATTTATGTTCCTAATGGAGAGTTACGGCAGGAGCTGATGACAGAGGCTCACAGTTTGACTTACTCTATTCATCCCGGAGGAACCAAGATGTACCGCGACTTACGATAGTATTATTGGTGGCACGGAATGAAGCGGGAGATAGCTTGATTCGTTGCCAAGTGCTTAGTATGTCAACGAGTGAAGACGGAGCACCAGAGGATGGTCAGATTATTACAGCCGCTACCCATTCCCGAGTGGAAGTGGGAGCAAATTACTATGGATTTCGTCACGGGTTTTCCTCGGAGTCCTAGGAAACGTGACGTAGTGTGGGTGATTATTGATAGACTTACAAAGTCAGCCCATTTCTTACCTTTTAGAGTGGGCCAGTCGACAGAGGTATTGGTAGAGATGTATATAGAGCAGATTGTGAGATTACATGGTGTGCCTGTTAGTATTGTGTCGGACCATGACTCGAGATTTGCCTCGCACTTTTGGAGGAGCATGCAAGAGAGTTTGGGCACTCGATTGAAGTTTAGCACATCATACCATCCGTAGACAGACGGCCAGTCAGAGCGTACCATACAGACGCTAGAGGATATGTTGAGAGCGTGCATGCTTGATTTTGGCGGTTCATGGGAGGACCATCTCCATCTTGTTGAGTTTTTCTACAACAATAGCAATCAAGCGAGCATTCAGATGGCTTCGTTTGAAGCATTGTATGGTAGGAAGTGTCAGTCTCCTGTTTGTTAGAGCGATATAGGAGAGCGATAGCTATTGGGTCCCGAGTTGGTCTTGAGCACAGTGGAGACAGTAAAGAAAATTCAGGACCACCTGCGAGCATCACAGGATCGTTAGAAGCAGTGGGCAGATAATCGTCGTCGACCCTTAGAGTTCAAAGAGGGTAACCATGTGTTCTTGAAGATATCCCCTACTAGGGGCACGATTCGATTCGGAAGATGTGGCAAGTTGAGTCCAAGGTACATCGGCCCTTTCGATGTCTTGGAACGTGTTGGAGAGGTTGCCTACAGATTGGCATTGCCACCGTCGCTAGAGGGAGTGCATGACGTATTCCATGTATCTCAGTTGAGAAGGTACGTGGCGGACAACAATCATGTGCTTGATCACTCCGAGATCACAGTTGGACCGAGTTTGTCGTACGAAGAGCAACCAGTAGGTATCCTCGATCGCCGAGTGAAGGTGTTGCGAAATCAATCTATTCCATTGGTTCGTGTGGCATGGAAGCATCACTCGCCAGGGGAGTCTACTTGGGAGCGCGAGCACGACATCCGAAACCGCTACCCATATTTGTTCGTAGACGAAGGTATGTCTTGCAGTTGAGCTTTTAAATTGCTATCAATTTACTTGCATTGCATTCGATCCCCCGACCATAGTTTAATTTCGAGGACGAAATTTTCTTTAAGTTGGGTAGGATGTAAACTCCCATAATTTATAATTGATTTTTATAAATTGAATTAATTTTTGTTATGCCTTTCATTAGATATGGATTTATTTGCTACTAGCGTAGTAGTATAATTAATGTATGTGTGTGTATATATATATATATTATTTTATGTGCGCATGTTTGTATTCTAATAAATAAGGAATATAATTCAATCTAGAATTTTAGGAATTTAATTATAAATTTTTTTGATAATTTTGCTAGCTAAAAGAAGGATATATAGATATATTTATCTAAATAAAAATATATATACTTAAGTTTTCGGAAAAAGAAAAGAATTAGAATAAGAAAAAGAATTAGAAATAGAATTTGAATAAGAAAAGAAAAAGAATTAGAAAAAGAACTAGAATAGAAAAAAAAAAGAGAAAAGGGGTGAGCACAGCCGCTCACTTAAAGTGAGCGGGCCCACAGCAGCAGCAGAGCAAAAGGACCCCCCCCCCCCCCCCCCCCGCGCGAGAATCCGTGGAATAGTGGGAATCGGGTTAATCCAAAACCCATTAGTATTAGGGTTGGGAGTAACTTGATATATATATCTTTTTGCACAAACCTCGAAATCCTAAACTTCCAAAACGAAAGTTGAGGCTGATCATATTCTCTTTGCCTACGAATTTATTTCACCTGCGATGGAGCTCTGTGCGCGACGAACGGAGCATCGGAAGTCAGCGCCGCGTCACCCACGGAGCAGTTTTCCCACTCAAGGTACCCTACTTCCCTATGGCGTAACTTTTTACTCGTAGCACCGATTTTCGATCCATAAGATTTTCTAAAAAGTAGACTTGACCCTCTTCGAGATCCTCCAGTGGATTTCCAAACAACCCATCGACTTGCTCGAAAAATCGAGACAAAGTTGAACAAAAATCTGTTTTCTGTAATACTATAAAACTGTTTTAAAACGACAACTTGTCAGCCAATTTTCTTGCTGTATAGTAAAGTACTATAAGTAATAATTTAAAACAGTAAAAGACAACCTAACCGCGATCGCAACGCATCTTCTGGATCGTCGTTTCAATTAGCGTGTAAAAAGTAGATTGATGTTGAAGTTGAGGAAAAACCTGTGGTAAATTATATTAATTTTCTGAATTTTGTCCGATATGGCGTGCGCCCTGACAAATCGAGCGACATGGTCGCGTGCTATATGCATCAAAAGGCGCGTATGGACGTTGACGACGTGTGGAACTGACGGAACTCAGTTTCATCGTGTGTGTGCGACGAAATCAGTCCGTATCCGTCAAGATACCCCGTATCGACGATTTGCAAACTTGTCCATAACTTCGTGTACAGTCATCGAATCGAGACGAAACTTGTGCCAACATGTCCGAATCAAAATTCTGGTCATGTATGCCAAGTTTGGTTCGATTCTGAGAAGGTCGAATCGGAACCCCTTTTTAGCGGGCCCGCGACCCACTCAAATGGGCGAATTTGTACACGGCTCATCGAAATCCAAAACTGGACATACCTTGAGTTCCTCTCCTCAAACTAAAACTGTAGACATATAGTTTGACAACTTTAGAGACCGTAGACTTTGGCATGCATTTCGGTACAAAGCGAGTCCAACGGCGGACATCGTTTTGACCATAAATTACGATTTTGTCCCTGTTCCAGAATTTGACTTTTGGACAGGCATTTCCTAGGTATATCTTCTTCACCGAGATCATTTTTGATGTTTGTTTTAGCGTCTGGAGTCATCTGTGATTTATAAATTTTGGTGCTGACACTTGCTACTCTTGGATTTGCCCTTCTCGTACCGCAGGCAAGATACCTTGCCACCCTACTCTGTGGCTATTATATTCTTATTTTCAGTTGTTATTTTCAGCATTTCTTGGTTCTTGATATTATAAAACTGTGCGTCCAAGTCACACTTGGGTGCAAGCGACTATATCGGTCATTTTTCTCGTTTTATTATTTTCTCTTGCATTGACTTAGTCTAGTGACCACCCATTGATGTTGTGGTATTGTTATATCTCATACGGCCTTGACACTTGTTGTATCATGTGATGTGAGTCACATGTAGGATACGTATCCGTGTAGTCGGCTGGCCACCGATACGTATGGAGCGTGCGACGGATAGGAATAACTGCCAATAGAATTGTATGCTAGAAGACTTGGCAGTTACTAGAGGTTCATGAGTCATGGATGTGACCCTACTAGGCATTAGGTGGGGAGAACAATTTCCTTAACGTATGGGTCCTTATGCACTTTTTTATTACTGATACTGCTGGCCTCTGACATTCGAGGAATGTTATGCTTTGAGGTCCCTGGTATCCTGATGGGGCCATACCTGAGTTACTGCTACTGAGCCAGATACCCATGCGTTGAAGGTCTGTTCTTAACTGCATTGTCACTATAGAACTAGTAGGCACCCTATTGCATGCATCCCTTTACTTTCTATTATATTATTACAGTTTATATGGCATGGTGTTTTCTTGTATCTTGCTATGTCCCCTGAGGACCTTGTTATCTTTCCAGGATTAGACGACTTTCCGTAGGAGTACGGAGCGGCACTGGATCCATCTTACATCGATGACGAGACAATCACTACTGATTTCTAGTCTATTCCTTATTTTGAGACATTATTGGACATTATTTTTATATCTCATTTCTTTCTATTTTGCGGAGGTTGGACTCCGATCTTGTGAGACTATTTTTCATAGCTGTTTGGAGTGAGTATGTTCACCCGGCTATCTTTGGATACTCTTATTTATTTACTTGGACTCTATTACCTTCTGTGTTGAGCTGTGATGAGATTAGATATGTTATTCTGGCATGTTATTATTTTATTTACAGCTTATGTGCATATATGAGTATTCTATATATTAGAGTATTCTTCGTATATGTGCAGCTGGCATGTTCACGTACTTGGTCCTACATATTTTGGGACTGGGGCGTTACAGATAGACCACTTTGTTCCATTCGAGGGGGTATGATTGTAGGATCCCTATCTTCTTGCGCTCCTCCTGTCTGTTCTTTGACTCAAAGCGCTCACGCAAGTCCCTGATCATCTCAACCATGTCTTCCGTAGAGCTGGAAGTCGAAGAAGATGGAACAGTCTGGAGTTGTACATTCGAAGGTTCCGACACCCACGGTGCTTTGCGACAATCGGTATTCAAGGATGCCCGTTGAAGGGGCACACTTGATTCCCCGTTGGCTCCTGGGTCAGGATTAGTGGAAGGTACCCTGGCCAAAGCTGACCGTATCTCAAGCACTGCTTGAGTCAGTGTTTGCATGGAGGCAGAGAGGGTTTTGAGTCATCCCTCTAAAGTATCCATGCGCTAAACGAGGTCTGCTGGTGGAGCATCTGACTCCGTATCACCACCTCCCGTCATGTATACTGTCAGGACGTAACTGGAAGTATATGGATCGGTTGAAGCTTCGCTTTCAGCCTCGCTCTCTTGTAGAAGAGGAACTTCTCCTGGAGGTTCATCCTGGCTACCCCCAGCTATGCTCTGAAGGATATCTTCGTCTTCGGGATGAGGATCAACAAGGGCCTAACTATCCCCAGCTTCCTTTGAGATCTACTTCCTCCCTCGGGTGCCTTCAAACACTCCTGAGGATGGGACAGTCACCTTGGTCTTACTCGGCTGGCTCTTGGATGAGGATGAGGTCGAGGAGTTGCCAGTCGCCTTTCGGATTGATGAGAAGTTAGAGACTACGTTGCAAGAAGCAACCTTTAGTTCTGGCTCCTCTTCAATCGATACCTTCTTCCCGAGGTGACGTTGGAGGGGTGTTGATGATTGCAGTCACTAGAACACAGATTGCCTTTGTGGTAGAACTGCTATTTTGCAACAACAGTTGATAGTGACCACAACACAGGTGTGCCCTGTGAGGGTACATTGTGCTTGTCAGTCGACTCTCCTGATCGACGTTTGTGAATGATCATATTACCCAAATCGTTAGAGGAGAGTGCCACCTTCACACCTCCATCAGGCGCATGACAAGACCAAGCGCTGGGGTGGTCAAGTGAATGCTGTACCCCCTGATCCAGCACAAAAGATGCACCCAGATTATTAGTGGGGAGCAACATTTAGGGTGGCTTGAACGAGCCTCAGACGCACAACCAATGTAGACACGGGGGTTCAAAACCACAGAGTTTGCCTCGAACGACTTGGTTGAAAGCGCAACAGATGCGTCCAAGTGGAACGAGGTCTTTAAAGGTTGGCTCATTCGCGGCACAGAAGCACCCGAGTCAACCTTGTACAGTTTACCATCGGCAGTGCGCATGATTGTGAGCGCATGCTTCTGGTTTGTCGTTGGCATAGAACGTTTGAGGCGCATGGCCCGTACCGCCTTGGACTTCTTCGTACCAGCCCGCTGGGGTGTATAGTACTTAGAGTCCAAATTATCCTCGCTATGACAGTGAGTGAGTCTGTCAAAGACAGAGGCCTTCTGCGGTGCACTAGAGTTCATGCACAGGGCGTTAGATGCGCCTCTGCTCTGTCGGCGAATTTTTCTTGACTGAGAAGGAGATGGTTGGGGAATGTGGTCAGTACTACGTTTTCCTGAAAGATATGTTGTACCCGTGGGCACATCCTGGCTGCTGAGGACGTCAGCAGGAAGGGTAGGCTGCATCGGCGCATCCCCTTCAGTGATGGTGCCAGGGGTCTCGACCTTGTGCATCCAGATTTGGCGAGTCTTCTTCGGCTTCTGCAGCCGCTTCGAAGGACTCGCGCTGCCTTCAGAGATGAACTCCTGATACGCCTGTTGATTGAGGCGTACGATTAGCGTCTTGTGGGAGGAGCCCACCTTCATATCATCAGATTACGACACAGCTTTCTCATCGGAGGAGAAAAAGGTCCCCAGCAGAGTCGCCAGCTTGTTTATCATTAAAATCACTGAATTGCAATTTTAATTACAAACAGAACAGTGTTACAATGTAAGACTTAGATGTAGTCCTAGGAGTACACTTTTGTTTTTATCTGGATCCTCTGTCGATGGAGCAAGTGGTAATGCGTTGACTCCGTTGATGATCTGACGACGGTTTTCGGTTCTCTGAAGGTCTGGATTGCTCTGGATGCCGGAGCTTGCAGAGGAGAAGAAGACGTTAAGTGTCTCTTTCGATCTCTGTGTGCGTCTCTTTAACTCTGATGATCTGGTTGCATCTGTCTTTGACTGTGTATGTCTGTATATGTCTTCCTATGTGTGGAAGAAGGAAATGATCCTTTTATTTATAGCTTGCAGGCTGGCTGCTCATGCGTGCATATGTCGGATGCGCCTGGTCGTGGAAATACCACGTAGCTGGAGCTGCGGGGGAGGGGGGCGTGGATGATGCACCATGACTTATGGGTTGTATCCTTCCTGCTGCATTTGTGAGTTGGCACGTGGCAGCTGAGAGGATTCTTCAGTTGCTGTATTTTGGATGGTTAGTACCCCTTCATAGGCTAAACTGAGTCAAAGGACACGTGGCGCATGTCCGTAGCTCAAAGATCTTAGATTTGGTGGGGAGTGATCTGACAGGATGTGCTTAGGATTGGGCACATGAGAAGACTTTGGCTCGTAACCTTCAGGAGTCACGAACCAGTTTGGGCGCATGGCTTTTGAGATGCATGCGAATCTTCGGGCGCATGGCTGCAGAGGCGCATACGAGTGGTTGATCGGCCACGTGGCTTATAACCGTCAGAGGAAAGTAATGATGACGCTAACATCAGCGATGCTTCACTTTCTGTAAAAGCTGTTGCTGCTCCGTTATCGAGGCATGGCAGCTGTCGTATTAGACTTCAGCATTTAATGTTCTTGATGGGTGATGGGCTTTTGAATGGACGTATTGATCTGCGTTCCACTAGGCGTATGGGGATGCGTGGGACGCATCTTTATGAGGCACTTGGTACTGGGCGCGTCTGTATGATGCGCGGTATCTGACTGGCGCATCTGTTGCATGACGCATCTTTCATTGGTTCGACTGTTGAGTTCTTCGAGTGCTTTAAATAGCCGTTTTGACTTGGCTGAATTCGAGGGGTCAGGTTCATTACCATAAATGCAAATTCATTACACGAGATTCGGAGAGCCCGCCACATGGCGCATGGGTTTGATTTGCCCGGCCTATAAATAGCAGCAGGGAGAGAGTTTGCTTCTCGTTTTCTCCCGTCTTCTCGAATGAAGATGAATTTCTTTGCTCGAGTACATTCTGTTGTCAAGACGCTCCCGAGGGTGAAGATGCGACGAGTTGTCTTTGTACACACACTTGGGAAGGTGACTGTTACATCCAAAAGTTTGGATCGTGGGCTTCCGACACAGGCCGAAGGTGCCTGTTGCATCCAAAGATCGGGATGCTCGAGTCCCGTCCCCGTTATGCTGGAAGAACCGCAGATCGGAATTGCGGTTCTCTTCTCTTCCTTGGTCTTTGGAGAGCTCTTCCTCCAGCTAGAGTGGGGTTCATCTCCCACCCTTATTTTGCTCAATAAATGCTTTATTAGCCGAAGCACTTGATCGTATCAAAGTAGAGCGCATATGCTGAGACTTCATGATGCGCCTAACTAAGATGCTGAAGAGATGCGCTTGACTGAGACGCTGAAGAGATGTGCCTGACTGAGACGCTGAAGAGATGCTCCTGACGGATGATGCGCCTGGCATGGGGCGCATGGCTGTAGTCTTAGGATCTTTCTTTTTTTAGAATTTCTCCTTTGTAAAGTTTTTCTTTGGACATGTAATAGACTTTTATATGATATAAAAATCTTTTTTTGATGTCTATACTTTTGCTGTCCTTTGCTGTGCCAAGTACTTCGTTTGAGCTTCCTGGCGCATGTAGTATTAAGAGCATAGGAATTTTGTCATGTAGATGTGCCTGAAATTCCATGCTTCTACAACTGGTCTTCATCCTCGACTGGGGAATCTACAGAGACCATATTGACGGACAGTATCCTTTTGAAGGGTTGGCCGTTACTGGTATCAGAGTCCCAGGTTGAGGAGTCGGAGGAATGTGAATGTATCAAGACCTCCGGCTCTGAGCTCACTGAAGTTGATGTAGGTGTAACGTAACCCAACCCCCGATGAGTACGTTGATAGTAATTTTGGGATGTTCCCTTTGGAGCACGAAGTCGTAAAGGAAGGTGTCGGCCTTTGCCATAGTTCAGTCCTCTGTCGCTGTTCAAGTCGTAACCCATTTTCTGGATAAGGTGTTCGGCTTGAGTAGTGTAGCGGTAGAGATGCATCTTGCCATTATCGGGTTCTGGTTCTGTCGGAGCCAGCCGCTGAGGATGCTCCAATCAACCGAAGATGATGGGTTCTTCCTCTTTTTTCCTCACTGGAATCAAGAAGTAGGCACCTCGGGGAGAGAACTCGGCTTTTATCACTACCATATTTCTAGCTTGAGGGTAGTTTGGTCATTTTTAAAATTTTGGAAGTATTTGGAATTAATTGGTATTAATTATAATTATTAGAATTTTAAGTGATTTTTAGTATAATTGATTTGGTGCTACTTTTGACTTAGACTCAGGGTGACTTAGAAGACTGTCCTAGAAGCTAACCTAGGTCATGACTACTTGGTTAGAGTGTGTAACCCTAGCTTGACCTAAGTTAGAGATATCCTAGTCATTAGATTTAATTTGGGGAAATTAGAATTTGAATAGGTTAGTTAATGGCTTGTGGTTTCATAAGTCATGATTTATGACTTAAGCCCATAGAGGCCCAAAACCCAACACCATGTTACCCTAACCTAGCCCAACACAGCCCATGGCCGGCCAACCCTAATCCCCCATCTATTTAATGCCTCCTCAAAGTTAGGACTAGCCTCCATTAGGAAGTTCTCAAGTTTAAGAAAGAGAGGTATGCTCCATCTTCAATAATTCATAGAAAATCCTATTTAATTCCTTTTCCATCCAAATTAATTGCATTAGGCTCTAAATTTCTTCTACTTGCTGTTTGTTGTGAGAAATTTCAGAGGAGAAGCAATTTGAAGGAGTTTGGTGGCTTAAGGATCCATTCTCATTGGGGCTTTTTGATACTTTATAAACCTATAGGTAATTTCTAATCCACACCATAAAATAGGGTTTTGATTGCATATTTAGGAAGCCATAGGCCTACCCTAACTGTAGGTATAGCTAACGCTAGGTTTCGTGTCCAATACGTGTCCGTATCAGACACGTATCAGTGGATACGTGAATGTGTTTGATGAAATGCCCTAAAGGGCATTTCAATTCGATTTTTGTAATGTTTCTGAATAGGGAATTAGGGTTTAGGCTCGTTTACTAATTTCTGGTGTTTTGAGTTGAAATTGGTGTCGTGTCGTGTCGCAATGGACACGGGAACACGCGGTTGCAACGTACGCGTGCGAGCTGTGTGCTTCCCCTGCTACTCGGGGTTGATTTCGTACAGCACACGACATTTGGACACGAGATTTTTGACACACGCTATGGGGCATGGACTGACACCACATGTGTCAAGTTTTAGGGCCTCTCGTGTCGTGTCAGACACGGTATCACGTGTGCACGAGGAGTGCACTGTGCATGTGCTGTGTACTATTTTGTTCTGTGTTTTTATTCCAGTTTTTAATGCTTTAATTCATGTTTGATTTGCTAATTAAGATCCTATATATGTTTAATAACCTCTGTTAATCGAGTTTACATATTAGAATAGGTATTGATGTGAAATTGAATTAGAAATTGGGTTAAATGGCAATACACTGATACCATGTTCTGATACTTGAGTTTTCAGTATTTCCTAAACATTTAAATTCCTATTTTATTGATGTTTCTCACTGATTATTACTCCCACATGTCTGGTAGTTCATGTTTGGCTAAACTTTACAATTCGAATTAGGCTTTTGTTTGTAAATAGGATTTTTGGCATTGGGTTGAGTTTTAAATTGTATTTAACTGATACATAGTTAACCCAAATTCTCCTAACTGTTATTCCTATTTTAACCCTATTTAATCTAATGTTTCAACTGTCAATGATTCCACATGCTTGATTATTCATGGCTAGTCCAATGTTAGGTTTAGATAGGATTTTGTTATGTAAATGGGATTGGCATTCAGTTGGGTTTCAATGTGCATCAACTAGTTTTATGCTCAATTTTAACTGTTAGCTGGGAACTGGATTTCCTAAAACCTGAGAATGAAATCTCTGAATATCCTGAACTGATTCCTTTTCTTTTCAAAACTGTAATTGAAATGATTTTCTAAAAACCTGAGATTACTTCATTTCCTTTAACTGAAATGAATGTTTTGATTCTTAATAAACCAGTCATGTAATTCCAGTTTCCCTTCACAGATTTTCCTAATATGCCCACTGTTTTTTTTTATTGCCACACACAGGCTTATTGCCATACCATTTTACTCACACAAGCATCAATGTAACCTTCACTGTTTTTCTTTAAACTTCACTAATTTTGTACCCATGTTGCCTATTCATTAACTGTTTCTAATTTCCTGCTAACACACAACTCTCTTGTCTCTCACTCACACACACATGCCCTCTTGAACCCTCATGTCTCACACACAAGTAGTTATTTCATTTTGCCTAACCCCACACAGTTTAGGTGCTGCCATGTTTTTCTATTTCCCTCACATACTCTTGTACTCTTGTGGCACACACACACACACATGTCACCACCACATTCCCTTCTTCCTATTCTCTATACATGTATATATATGGGTATGTGGCATGTACATATATGTATCCTATATATATATGTGAATGTACTATACTATATTAGATACATTATTAAGATGTGTGTTACCATATTATTCTTTATGTATGTATATATATATGTGTGGTATACATAGAGGTAACCTATATGCTAATGTGTATTTCTAAATTAGATTATATAAATATATCTATGAGTGTATTATATATTAGATATATATATTGACTTGTGTATATGTGATATGGTTTGGTTTATAGACATGATATAGCCTATGGCCTATGGGTGTGTCTGTTTGCCTAGTGAGTCTAGATTGGACTTGTATAGCCTTGTTAGACCTAGAATAGACTAGTTAGACTAGTATAGACTTGTTTGACTTAGGTTTGACTTGGTTGACCTAGTTTGACTTCTAGGGTTGACCAGAGTTGACCAAGAGTTGACTTTGGTCTAGATTGACCTAGATTCATGTAGAATGCATTGACTTGCATCTTATTATCATTTTAGATTCATAGTGACTTGTATTGTTCTATAGGAGACAGACACCACTCCTCGGACAGTACTTTTATCTTGGACATTCAGATAGCAGACGAGAACATTCTCTGATCTTTTCATACCTATCTGGGACTATATTCTTGCTCTAGATTACTTTACTTGATGCTGACACGTATCTTCCATGGATTAGTACTATATGGATCCTTTCCTGAGATGTTATCCCTCTACGGGTGCATCGGGTATTTCATGTTTATGTACTTTATCATTTGCATCAGGTACTCCTTGTACTCGTACTAGTTCATGTATTCACATGTTCTCATGTGCCTTCATGTACCATCATGTGTCTCATGTACTACTTATTACATGAGTTCACGTATCTTTAACTGTATTCATGTGCCGATAACGTAACTTGAATGGATCCTTGTGTATTAATTGGGACAGGGTGAGTAGAATTGTTATGTGATCATTATCCCCAGTAGGTATTCATGTGCCTCTTAGTTGTATTCATGTGCCCCTAAGCCGTTTATATAACCATATTATACTCTAAATCACTTAGCCACTTACAGTCTTTACTTATCATGTACTTACTTTCAGTTACAAAATATCTCCTGTTTTCTCGTACTTCCTTTCCAGCATTTCCTGTATTTTACTCTATTGCATGCTTTATACTCCTAACATGCTTTGAACTGTTTTGAGAGATATGTGCTCATTCTCGTCCTGATTGGACATGTTGAAAATTTTACAGAGGACGAGGAGGAGGCCTGCTTAGATACTTTCTATGGGACAGCCTTAGAGGACACTTGCGATCCGGACTTCCAGTCGGATCCCTTAGCTGTAGAGACTTTTGCTCCATAGATATCTTTATCTTATTTTATTGTATTGGAGATTCGAGTTGTTTATTTGGATCTGTATTATTTTTGGTTGTCAGTGGAGTTTATCATAGACACTTAGCTTTCTCTCTATTTGTATTTCCTGTAGATTTGGGTCTCGTATCTTTTATATCATTCTTTCTTATCGAATTCTACCTTAGATATGATTGAGATATATTCTGTTATGTCACCCCCATTCGGGGAGTATAACTGTTATTACCTTAAACTGTTAGATATTGTGACCTAGGACAGCGTTCTACCGCCGACACTGCGGCATAGGCTGGACGTACCCACGTCTTGTGCCCTTACTCTAGGGTGCGGGTCGTGACAGCTTGCGAGATTAGTGATTGTCACTTGTGTTTGTAACATATACAGAGCGTTGTCTAAAAATTACTTAGTATTCCAGTGTGCACATGAGTAATTCAAAGACAACTTTCTATTAACGAAATACGAAATCTTATCCCTGAGGATTACACCATCTAAGGAGCGCACCTCGGTATCGGTGCATATGTAGTCTCCTAAGTCTTCAACTGTGAGCACTAGGGCTGCCATGGAAGAGGGTGGAGGAGGTTTCTCCTTCAACTTGACTACCAAGGGGGCTGTAGTCGGAGGTTCCTGCGACCTTAGAGTTAGCTTTGGAGGCTTCCGGGGAAGTTTTATTTGCATAGGCTCCTGGCTAGCAGCTGATATCATCGAGGGCGATCGAGCTGGAGCCTTTCCTGGAAGCTTGATGACGAGAGGAGCTGACGTCTTGGGAGGTCTCCCTTCAATCGAACCCTCAATGGTTCTTCTGCCATATTCACTCTTTCTGGTGTAGTATCTGTCTCGTCGTCGGCATCATTGGCATCATCATCCTATGAGACTGACTTGTACAGCTCATTATCTGTATAGTACGCTTTTGAGTCCTCAAAATAGATCAATGTTAGCGAACTCGGTCTTGATAGTCCCATCGCTGGCCACATACTTTTTGCATTGATGGAGAGTAGAGGGCACGATCATGTATTCATGAATCCATGGTTGACCCAATAGCATATTGTAGTTTATATCCACATCAATGACGTAGCAAGTCATGTCATTCTGGAGGTCGCTTATTTGACATTTTAGGCAAATCTTTCCCAGGGTTCGCTCTTTCCAACGTTGAAGCCGCTGATTGTAGTATTTGACGCAGTCAGCCGATGCATCAGGATCTCCAAAGCTTGGAGTAAACTTCGAAGGATGATGCTAAGAGAAGAGCCATGGTCGATGTGGATGCGATCAACCTTAATGGTACCAATATACGCCGTATAATACATGGGCCAATTATGCAGGTTGTTCTTCAACAACATATCCTAGTGAGTGAAGGTGATGTTAGGAATCACCTCAACCACACTGTGGCAATATGGGTAAGCGGCAGGATCCTTCTTGGGCGGTTGTACCTGAGCGAAGAAGGAGTCAGCATTCTGTAAAGCTTCGTTGTGGACATCTCGAGTCTCTTTGGAGAGACGGAGGAGCTCGAAGAGTGACAGTTGAGCCGGAGTATTGGCAAGCTGTGCCAATATATCGAAGTTGTAGGGCTTGATTGTCCCTACAGCTGAGTCTTTTCTCAGAGGTTTGTCAAAGCGAACCTCCTTCTGCCTTTGTTTATCTACGGTAGGGGCTTGAGACAGGCCTGCTTCTGACGCTTCGGGAGCAGAAGCCGCAACCGGTGAAGATGTTTCTTCCTCTGGTGCTTGGTTATCTTCTCGCTAGTGAGCCGAGGGAATGGTAACCAGAGTGTTATTAGTTGATGTAGAGATCATATGACATGATTTGACTTTCTTTCCCTTGACAGAGTGCGCTGTAGGTACCATCATGTTAGGGGCAAGATTAGAATGGACCCACATAACTTTGCCTTAAATGGGATGAGTCCCTGAGTGTTGTCACGGGCCGGTGGAAGATTGACTACTTTTTATTATCGCTCTTGGGATGGGGATGATGCCGTCTCGAGTCTCTGTCCTAAAAAACTTTCGAATTGGAGGGTAATCATGTTAGCAGTAACAGTCTTTTCTTCGTAGTCAAGTGAGATGACTTTAGCTTCGATGAGGCGCTAGATCTTCCTCTTCAACACGTAGCAATCACGTGTCGAATGGTGAACATACTGGTGATAGTGGCAGTATTTCGGATTGTCTACTTTTCCTACTTCGTCGGGACGCTTAGGAGGCGGGAGTTGAAGCTTGCCATCCCTTGTCAATAAATCAAAAAGTTCTAGTTTGTCCTCGTCATTGAAAGAGTAGGTCTCTTTCGGCCTCTGCGCTTCGGACGGCTTCTTGTTCATTATTACTTATTCCTTGGAGATGTTGACGGTCATGGCCTGCTTTCCTTTACCGTCCTTGGGAACGGGGTTATTGTCGGATGAGCGCTTCCTTTTATCTTCGAGAGAGGGAAAGTTCAGTCCTAGCAATTGAGAATCTCGGGCCTTTCTTTCCGCCACATCCGCCTATGTAATAAAAGGCGTCCACTCTATGCATAGAGCACTGTGCCATAATTTGATTGCAGGAAGCATGTTTCTACGGCATGAGTCCATAAGCATGGGCTCGGGTATCCCAGGAGGTAACCTCAGGGCTGCCTGGCAGAAGCGCTCAATGTACGCATGTACAGGTTCCTTTTCATTCTGGACAATGTCCATGAGAGTCGACATTGTCATGTCCATTCTCCCTTCGTAGAATCGATTGAGGAATTGGTGCTTCAAGTCTTCGAACGACAAAATACAGTTGTCCAGGAGGCTACAAAACCATTCGTAGGCCACCCCTTGCAGAGCTCCTACGAATATGATGGTAAGCAGAGCGTTATCCTTTGGTAGATGCTCGGTTACTGAGGTGAAGTACCTCAAGTATCGACGAGAAGACTCCTTCGCATCGAATGGCGTGAGCATCTGTAGATTGTATTTCGAAGGGTAGATCATGTTATCCCATTCGGCAGGATATGGTTGCAAAATTCCCTTTTTTAGAGTAATTCTTGCTTTTCTCAGGCATCGTGGCGAGCGTACAACTCTTTGATGGCCTACTGTTCTTCACTCGACATTACAGGTCCCGTTGTTGATGGAGTAGATGACAGGGGCACTGCTTGGCTCAGGATGTGAGGCGTATTGGACCCGCCGTTTGTCCCCGGGTCTTGGTTTGCAGGAGTGGAGACAGTAGGTGTCAATTTATCCTTGATCTCGAAGACAATGGAAGCCAAGGTCCTCATGGTATCATTTAATGTATTTAGGCCCGTCTCAAGGGCCTCTATACGCTTCTGTTGACTGGATTCTTCGCTGCTGTCCACGTTGTCGCCTTCGGCCAGGAACACGGACATCATGTGCGAATATATAGAAGGGACAGTGGATCTTTTGCTCCCTGGTTCAGACGCCTGAGTCTTGTCGTCTTGAGGATAAAACATTAGGTTGCAATATCCTCAGACTTATTGTAATTGCTACCTCCAGCTTTTTGGCTGCTTGTGCCTGCGGAAGCGTCTGTGTCATACAATCCTTTATTATGTTAAAATAAAGGATTGTCATGAATGGTGGATGGTTGGCTACCCCCAACTAATGTTGAGACTGATGCATCATCTCCTTGCGATAAGGATCCTGATTTAGAGCACGTGCCTTGGAACACACCCGTACTGGGCAGTATCGTCTTGCTACCCCCAGGTTGGTTTTTGGGCTTGTTGGCCGAAACATGAGGATTCTTGGAAAGCTTCTTGAGAGTCGTAGAACCCCACACTGCGTTGCATGAATCAATACGAAGTTTATCTTCTTCTTCACTAGATGCCATCGGTCGTAGTCCTTGGAAGACAGGCCACTTCTTTGGCGGTTACACGACTGTTGGCAACAACAACAATTGATGGTGATCTGGGTGCAGTTATGCCTTGGTTTAGACATGCCCTATGCCGCAGACTCCACCCTTGCTTTATGCTTATGGCGAGTTGTTGAGGTCTCCATTCCTACATTTCCTTTGTGCGTGCAGAAAAGCTGTACACATGAGTGAGGATGTGGAGATAGGTTCCATCTTCTTAGTTCCCACGCGTCCGATACGCTTAGGCCCTGATCAGAGAGTTACTGGTGAGGTAGACACCTTCCATGCTTACAGGAACACTATTCACACGAGTCTATCTCCATGGTAGGTGCCCCTTACTTAAATTACGTGCATGAGCGCTCAAGTGACAGTGGGTTCTTACCGATCGAGGCTTCGAAGCACTCGGACCAGTTTTGTATAGCTTTTCGTTGGTTGCGCACATGACTATTAACGCGGGCCTTCGGTCACCTGTTGGCAAAGCACATTGATCGCAAAAGGCACGTGCCGCTTTGGACTTCGTTCTACTACCCCTAGAAGGTACATAGTATTTAGAATCCAATAGAGTGGTTGAAATAGCACTTTGGCCATATAAGGCACGTGCTGCCTTGGATCTCTTCACGTTACCCCCAAAAGGTGCGTAACGTTCATAATCCAATACAGCCTTACCCGATGGGTAGGCAATTCTGTCAAAGGCAAAAGTTCTCGCCTGTGCAGCTTCCTCCGTCAGCGGGTGGGTCATTGCGCACGCTTCTTCCAACGTTGTTCCTTTGTCAAGCCTTCCATATGGCATTCGCACCCCTCGCCATGCTTTTTCAAAGTGGGAACTGAGCAAGGCGGCATGGCAACAACAACCGAAATCTTTTTCAGGGCTTCTTCGTTCAGAGGGTTCTGGAGCGCAGTCCCCTATGTCCTGCTGATCGTCGTAGCCGTCTTCGACGCCCATCTACGTCGAGTCTTCTTCGGTTTTATGATCTGCTTCGTAGGACTCAATTTCTCTTCAGAAAGGAGATCTTCAAAAGGTTGTTGGTGGAAACATACGACCAACGTCTTTTGAGAAGATCCTAACAAGTTGTCGTCAGATTGTGTCACCGCTTTCTCGTTGGAGGAGAAGGAAGTCCCCAATGGAATCTCCATCTTGTTTTCCATGACAAAAGGTTATACGAACTTTTTGTATATTAAACATGTAAAGAGTACAATCGATTCCAAAACATGAGATCTAAGTACAAAATTTTTGGGGAAGTGTAACGGTAGAGATCGAGCACTGTAGCTGCTCCTTTACTCCATTGACGATCTGACGATGAGTTGAACTTGCTCTGACTTTCTCGTACTTGCGACTGGAACTATGGATTTCTAATAAAGAGGACGTCGAAGTTATAAAAGTTTGAAGCCTCTTTATCGAAGGAAAACTCCTTCAATTTATAGGTGAGCACATATACGATATGCATAAGGATTGTGCAGGAATGCTGCACATGGAGATATGAAAGAATCTTGAGGCTGCACGGTGAGGGCTACTACGGAGCTGACATGTGGCGGACGCTGGAATTCTCTTTTATCAAGATCTTGGGGAGTTATCAACATAACTGAATAAACAACACATGGCATGTGTTTAGTGTTGATTGGATGAACCTAAGTAGATTCTGTTCTTATCTCCGAAGTTGGATTTTGTCCTTATCTTAGGGGGCCACTGGTTTAAACAAACCGATTGGATAAGGCCCACGTCTATAGAAACAAACTCCATCCTTATCCGTGGTTTAAACAACCCTATAAGATATTGCTCATATCAACAGAATCAAACTCTGTTCTATCTTAAGAGTGGTGGTTTAAGCAAACCGATTGGGTGATATCTGACAAGATATAAATACCCATTTGTGGCCATGTAGGACAATGTTACCTCACAGGTGTTTGCCATGAAATATAAAAGAGCAGAACAGTTTTATGGAAGGACTGGACTTTTACTTCACGTTACAAACTCGTTTGTACAAAGAAAGCCTAGGGACAAAAACCTAGGTACAACAATCTAAGTACAATTGTTTATTTTTTATTCTGGGGGGTGACGATAGAGGCTCGAAAAAGCGACGGCAGCTCTGCCTTACTCCTTGGATGATCTGACGTAACCTTGGCTCCTGTGACGAGATGTTTGGCGTTGACGAAGAAATGCTCTTCTTGCTCTCCTCGTATTGCTCTTCTGGATTCTCTCTCTCTGATTAATCTCTATGTATTTTTCTCTCTGATTATTAGGGGAGCGTCCTTTTGCAAGGGAATGGCGCCTTGCTATTTATAATAGTAGGGGGCATTATTAGGGTTTGCAATGATTGCCCATTCTCAAAGTGGCGACGGCCTGGTAAATGACCAATTAGGGCCATTAATCTTGAGCATGAAGGATCTAGGCCATTAATGAGGATTATGCCAAATCTTGTCAGTCATTAATGTTGATTGCCAAAAATCCCCATCATGATGATTTACTGACATCCGTAAATCTAAATGAATCAATTTAATTTATTCTCTTGCCACGTGTCCCAAATTATAGGTATCTGACCCAAAATTTGATTATCTTTAGGACACGTGCCCTGTCATCATTGCTGAGCCGCATGAGGAGTATTCATATTCGGGCCGCATGAAGGTCGTCATGACCGGGCCGCATGAAAGATTTCATGACCGAGCCGCATGAATAGTCTCTATACTCGAACCGCATGAAGGTTGTCATGACCGAGCCGCATGGGGGTCTTCATGGCCGAGCTGTACGAGAGTCTTCATGGCCGAGCCGCATGGATTTCTTCATGGCCGAGCCGCATGGAGGACCTTCATGATTGAACCGCATAGGCTTCTCTGTACTGGCCGTGTGAACTCGTCTAATCTGGCCGCATAAACTTGCCTCGAGTGCTGTGAAGATTTTCTCTAATTCTCTAGGAAGATAGTGCTCTTTGTGTCAGTCATCATGACTACTTTTCGTCAGGGCTGTCAGCTGTCAGCTGTCAGCCGTCAGAGCATTAATTGCGTTTGAATGATGCTGGATACAGCCGTGCTAAAAAGACACGTGGCTTCCCTCTGCTGGCCGCATGGAGTCCACTATGTGTTTGATCCGCATGGGACTCTTGAGCCGCATGTGGCTCCTTGGCCGCATGGATCATTTTTTTTCTCTTTTTCATGCTTCTACAAGATCCCCTTCAAAGTTTTCAATTTATAAAATTGAAATACTTTGAATAAGAAGCATGATTATGCCAGAGCCGCATGGATGTATTCTGTCCTAGCCGCATGAATTTGACCAGCAACGTGATTACCTCAACCGTATGACTCTCTGAGCCGCATGGGCTGTTTTGGCCGCATGAGCTTCTTGCCACTTCTTTCTGCCACGTGTGCAAATCTTTTGTAAAGCTTCTGCATTTAATGTTCTTGATTTTCTGTCAGATTTTAAGAGCCACTTTTTGGGCCAGGATCCCAAGAGTCAGGCTATTATTAAGCCATTTTGCCTCGATGACCGAAGAGTCGGTCATCATATTGTACGCGGATCGACGCGTTCCCTCTTTGTCTATAAATCGGAAAACTTTCGTTCTGGGGAGTCTTCTTTTCTCTCTTCGATCTTTCTAACTCCTTCCTTTCCCAAGCATCTATGGCTCCCAAGAAGGCTGCTGCATCGAAGGCTGCAAAGGGCAAGGCGGTCGCTTCTGTAGTGGCTGTGGCGACGAACGTGGCCACTCCTCCGCCGGCCGTTGTTCACTCTGTTCATCCCGACGTTCATCCGCCTATTGCTGGTAAGGGCGTTGCCTTGAACCCTAACTGCCATGGCTCTGCTGCATAATTTATGCATAAGCCGCATGTACAAGGTTCGTCGATATGACCGCATAAGCACATCGCCCAGGAGGCCGCATGAGCTTGTCATACTCGATCTGAACCGCATGTATATTTTCGATTTGGGCCGCATGAGTGTAGTTCACTTTCGAACCGCATAAGCTTATCTGCTTGTAGCCGCATAAGTCTATCTGTTCAGGGCCGCATAAGTCTGCGTAGACTTTGAACCGCATAGTCTCACCAGAATCCGAGCCGCATCAGCGCCTAGTTTTGTCTGCTGAGTCCATGTAAACCTTGAACCGCATAGGCCCTTCTGAACCTAAACCACAGAAGCTTCATAAGCTCATCTGAACTTGATTTGTATGGACTCGTCTGACTCGGAGCCGCATAAGGCTATGATGAACCGAACCGCATGGACTCATCTGGTTCTGAGCCGCATAAGGTTGTGACGACCCGAGTCGCATAAACTCAAATAATCTTTCAAATGCTTCTTGTTTTGACTATCTTCTAATCTTATTTCTTTCATCTTTCTTCAGTGAATCTGCCAGTAAATCCTGCGAGAAAACTTTTGTTTGGCTCGAATCAACTTGCTTCGGATGTGCGACGGGACGATTTAGTTCGTCAAGTGTCAGAGCAGCTCCTTGTTAATGAGCCCTTGGAGCGACTGAATGTTATCAGGGTTCAATCTTTCCAATTCCTTAGCGACATGATAAGCTCCAGAGAGCCAAATGGAAAGTATCTGAGGCCGGTCTTCCTCTTTGGGGGTGCATTGATCATAAAAAACTCCCGTGTGCTGGATATCTCTGAGAGTTGGGATTTTAATCTGGACGGGATATCGATTCATATCCCCATTATGAAGCATCATTTCCCCCTTGCGTGGTTCAATATGATCTTATTGGAGAGGCAGATGACAAACTCCCTCACTTCAACCAGACCGGGGATGTTTGTTGGTAACATCCGTTACAACAAAACTACTGGGTCAGTACGCGCGATCAAGGATCCGGCCAGTCGATCTGTGATGGGGTTAGCTCCGGGTACCTTTATCAACACACCCAGTCCTAACTTCTCATTTTCTCAGGCTGATACCTTCCTGAGCCAGCTTGCTCGAAAAGGGTCCTATCCTGTTGGCAGATTGGTACTGCCGAGCTGGTTACACCCCATTCCCCCATGGGCTAACCTGACCTCGTGGATTCTACAGAACTACGAGGCATTTTTGCGAGAAGTCAATCTTTATGATGCTATCCGGGGTACCAGCCACGGATTGCCCATTAATAAGCCGTTATTCATGGCCCTTCTGGAGATGTATAATCATCGGACATGAACTTTCTTCACACCTGTAGGGGAGTTGAGGCTCGCTCTCCATGAGATGTATGCTGTCTCCAAGCTTTCCTGGGGAGATGATCCCTTCGAAGCGTACACTCCAACGAACGAGGAGTTCCAGGATCTAGATCGACAATTTCCAGGCTTCGTCGCTGTGTACCAAGAACTGTTATGTCACCATAGTACCTGTCACCAAACGGCTATCAAGAAAAATGATAGCTCGGAAGGGGACACTCCCCATACCAACTCCTGGGTCTCCTATCTTTTTAAATTCAGTGCTGCTGGCCAAGTTACTTCCCGAGGTCGTCAGACTCCTAGGGAAGTAGAAAGCTTGGTATCGACTGCTAGGAGGTCGAAGTCTAAGGATGACAAGTTTGGGAGCCAGATTGACTCCTTCAGCTATTTTTATTGTGGTACTCGGCGGCTGTCAGAGAAGGCACTCCTGGCAGGCTTTTTAATGGTGTGGCTGCGTAATTGTGTGGTTTCGGGAGGGGCAGGTTCCATCGAGAGGATCGGCCGTCACTTTATTCTTTCCGCCGTGAAGTTGGCCTTTGGGGTCAGGCTGGCTCTTCTTTCCGCTATGGTGTGCAGCATTTATCACGGTCTTCGCGTCTTCTCGTCCAAGGTCATTGCTCGTGACGTGGTGACGGACTTTGAACGTATAGAGCTGCCTTATCATTACCTGCTGGGGTGGCTGTTGCTGCATTATTGGTCTTTAATGAGGCCTGGGACGGAAGACGACGTTACGGACGACGACGCTTTTCTTTTCAGATACCGCCATCAGCCTTGGGAATATAGTACCATGCCGGCGTGTCAGAAGATGCTGGCGAGGGTAGACGGATATGATTTCTTCGTGTCCGTTCCCCATTTTACCGACTAGGAAGTGAGGAGTGTCCATGTTGATGGCGTTGGATCTTCTCATTTCTTACCTGAGAAGATGCATTTCTAGTTGCGTAACATTCGCCCGGCGCATTTAGTTTATCGCAACCGCAATACTGTGTACCTGGAGCCCTACTTGCCCAGTAGGTTTGCCCGTCAATTTGGGTACAGTTAACTATTCCTCGGGCGTCCCAGTTCCAGCCTGGGATTTGAGGGTAGCATCCTTGATGGGATTAGGGCATGGAGCTACTATGACACTTGTCATACTCGAACTAGTTTCTCCGTTCCTGCAGCAAACGTGCTAGGGGAAATCTTGCATATGGCGGCCTTATACCATGTTACGATAAACCAGCCTCCTGTTGATTTTGACCCGAGGACTAGCTTCATCGTGGGCACTCGTTTGGCGGAGAAGGCTACGGTACCGAAGGCGAAGAAGAAAGATGCGAATAGGGTTTTCGTGCCCGATTTCGAATCCTTTGACACAGTTGAGGGAAGCAACGAGTGGGACGACGAGGACCCTCTCTCTTCTGGTAGCGGAGCGGCGACGGATCAACCGCCCATCATGGCGGATGAGATGATGACGGATCAACCGTCGGTCGTATTAGATGAGGTGGTAGATCAGTTGCCACCTTTATCAGAGGTGGTGAGGGTAGAACCACCGCCTGCCGTGCCTGGTCCCTCGCGTAAGCGAGGCAGGCATGAGTCTACTGACGGGGGAGTAGCCTTTTCCGTAAAGAGAGCTGCGGTCAGACCTCATAGGCTACTTATTATGGAGAGGGGTGAAAATGCTGACGGTGCTCCGGAGGTACGACTATGTTGGAGCCATCTCTTTGTTGTGGCTTTATTTTTTTTGGAGATATGACCTAATCATTTTTTTTGTAGGCGTCTGACGAACCAGGCTCTCCTGAACCATCTGCTGCCCCTGGAATTGATCTGGCCCTTGCTGCTTTGATTAGCGACATGTGTGCCGCGGTCCTTTCTGCGGGGGCTCTCTCAGCGGCGGCTGGGGGCTCCCAGGTTGCTGAGGCCTCGGTCCGGGGTGACGAAGTTTTCCTCGGGCCTGTCTCCGAGATTGCTGAATTTCAGCAAGACGACGCCGATCTTATCGCATCCCCTCCCGAGGGTACAGGGGTGGAGGAGTCTATTATATCCGACTCGGAGGCCGCTGGTAGAGAGGTTGTGGTGGCCGTAGGCGAACCTCAGCCTCCATACTCTTCCGCTGGTAAGATAAGCCAAATATTGACTAGTGAGGAAGCTTATTTGCTCTATCAACATATCCTCCAGGTCAAATCGATTCATGGTTGTCTTGGCCCTACAGGTCCTGACCCTTTACTTTCCACAGCGGATGTTCTTAGGGAAGGCTCGGCCTGCTGCGATCTGGGGGAAAGGAGCGTTCCCTCTTCTTCACCGACTCATGTCGAGGGGCCTCCCGCCAGCTCCGGGCAGATGGGAGTGGAGCTTGTTCCGGGAGCGATGGTCTCCGTCTCATCCTTTGCTGCTTATACGGCTTCAGAGGTTGACTTCTCGGCCCTGCCGAGCATTCAAATTCTGCGGGTTGCTGAAGAGGAGTTGGTCGTTGTTCAGGCGTCCTTCCGCACGGAGTTTGTTTCCCTCGTGGCAGGAGCGGCAGATTCTGTCACGTCTTCTTCAGTGTTGCCAGCTACACTCCCGTTGACGCCGGCTTCTTCGGAGGCTCTGGACGAGGTGTCGCAGGATGTGGTCGATAGCTTCTATCGCCATTTAAAGAGGGGCGTAGATGCTGCCGTAGAACGGGGGACCCCATTTTCTCTGTCCCTGCGGTGCGCTCGGGGTCAGATTGAAACTTTGAAGACTCTTCCTGGCGGGGTGGGGTTGGCTGCGCTCCTAGAGCCCAAGTTGGCAGAGGCTGACCAGCTCGTGACCCGATTGCTGGTGTTACGGCAGGCTGACTTGCCTGCTGCGATTGAACGGGAGTGGGGCTTCCTTATTGCCGCTCGGGATAGGATAAAGCTTGCTCGAGACACTGCCGGGCCAGTTGTGAAGGGGGACCTTGATAAGCTTTCCGCTTCGTATGACAGGCTGGGTCGTCGAAGTCAAGCTTGTAGGACTCGGGAAGAGGCTGCTTCTCGTGGAATAGCTGACACGAAGGAGCGAATTCTCGTACTTTAGAAGGAATTGGCCTTCCTAGAGTCGGAGCTGAGGGCTGCTCATACGGAACATTAGTCAATTGTTCAGGAGGCCGAGAAGGTTTCCCGATCTTCTGTTAACCTGGAGCGGGCTTTCAAGAAATTTGAGGACAACTGGCAAGCTCACGCTCATCTGAAGGACGAGGCGGCGCTGACCCAAGAGGCGGAGCGTCGAGCTAACCAGAGGTTTGAACGGTCGGTTGTCTTGCTGACGGACCGTCTTACGGCGTTATGTGCTTCGGAGCAGTGATCGGTTTTCTGTTTTCTTTTGCTCCTTTTCCCCTTTTTTTTCTTTGTTTTCATTTTGTAAGGGGTATGATCCCAAATGATGTAGTACTTTGAATTTTGAATAAATGGGCATGTTTCAACTTATCTTCTCTTTCTTGTACTCGTGGTGTTTGTGGAATTGAACCTGCTGGGGGATTATTTGTGGACCTGTTACCCTGGGCGTACCTTGGTTTTAGGTACGAGTAACAAGTTTTGGAGAGGAATACCTAGAACAACTTCGCGATAAGACAGCTATAGAAGTTTTTGGTTTTTGAGAGAACGCCAGGGAGCAACTGGGCTCCCAGGCATGATAGGGAAGGGATGGGCGTGTACAGCATCTGTGGTCGACTAAGGACATTTGTGGTCATCAGAGGCCATTTGTGGCCAACAGAGGACGTTTGTGGTCAACAGAGGACATTTGTGGTCAACAGAGGACATTTGTGGACCTATTATCCTTGTCGTACTCCGGTTGTGGATACGGATAATAGGTTGAAAGGGAACCAACATACTTACTCAGATGTAATGAGGACATGGCAAGTATGAAGGTTTCTTCTACGGAGCCTTCCCACTCAGAGGTAATGAGGACATGGCAGAAGTGGGCTCAATGAAGAGGGGGTACATAAAATGACTCAGAGGTAATGAGGACATGGAAGTTTTATGTAGGGGTGATTTGTTTTTGGCGGAAGTGAAACGACTCAGAGGTATCATTGACATGGTCGTTTTGGAAGTTTGTGGATCCTTTACCCTTTTTTGTGCACTGGAAGTGCGGGTAGTGGATCATGAGGAAGGATCTCTTATAGGAAGAAAGTCCAGAGGTATGATCATACATGACTTACTATCTGAAAGAGTGACCTGGATGTGAGTTCAGGGGCACCAGCGGGTACATGATTCGATATTGTGAAAGTGTGAGTTCAGTGGCACCAGCGGGCACATGAATCGATAATTTGTGGATGTGAGTTCAGCGGCACGAGAGGGTACATGACTCGGGAATCTAGAGAATGGTAAATGTGAGTTCAGCGGTACCAGCGGGCACGTGACTCGAATGATTGGAAAATGTGGGGAATGAGTTCAGAGGTACCAGCGGGTATATGACTCGAATGATTGTAAAATGTGGGAATGAGTTCAGAGGTACCAGCGGGTACATAACTCTATGCATGGAACCAGAATATAAGTTCAGTGGTACAGGGAGGTACATGACTCGACACTCTGAGGTGTCTTGAGGATTTTGTTTCAGACATAATACTTCTTCAGAAACTTACCGTTGATGGGCAACATGAGCAAGTCTCCATTTTGTTTTGCGAGGCGGTAGGCGCCGTTGGAGAATACAGCTTCGATAATGAACGGGCCTTTCCATTTTGGTTGGAATTTACCGGCGGTTTTATGCGTCATAACCATCAGCCTCCGAACCGCCAGAACGAGATCGCCTACTTGGAATGTTCTGACCTTGACCTTCTTGTTGAAAGCTCCGGAGATTCGGGCTTGATACAGCTCAATTCGTTGCTGAGCTAACAGTACTTCTCGTCTAGGGCCTCCAATTCCTGTAGTCGGCGATGGTGGTTTTCATCTGTCGTCAACTGATGTGTGAGGGCGACGCAAAGTGAGGGGATCTGAGTCTCTAATGGGAGGACTGCCTCACTTCCGTACACCAGGGAAAATGGTATATTCCCGGTGGCTGTTCGAACTGTGGTACGATACACCCATAAGCATTTATCGAGCTTCTCGTTCCAATCGCGCTTGTTGGATGATACGAATTTTTTGAGTAGCTTGATTATGGTTTTGTTGAATGCTTCGGCCAACCCGTTGGCTGCTGGGTTGTAGGGTGTCGAAGCAATGTTCTGAATTCGGTGCTTGTCGCAGAACCGATAAAATGCGTGGCTTGCGAACTGTGGCCCATTGTCGTGAATGATCCTTCGGGGCAGTCCAAAGCGGTAGATAACATGATGCTTAAGGAAGCTGATCACGTTTGAAGTTTTCACCTCTGCCAATGGGATGGCTTCTGCCCATTTAGAGAAGTAATCGGTGATTGCGAGTATGAATCGGTGTCCTCTGGACGAAGGTGGGGTAATTGGGCCGACGATGTCCATACCCCATGCTTCGAATGGCCAGGAGGCCACAGTCGGATGTAGGAATTCAGATGGCTGGTGGATGAAGTCGGCGTAGATTTGGCAGGCTTTACACTTTCGTGCATAATCTATTGCATCTGCAACCATCGTGGGCCAGTAATAGCCCATTCGGCGTAGGCGGTCTTGCAGTTTCGGGCCAGGTTGATGGGCTCCGCAGACACCATCGTGGGCCTCGCGCACGGCTTCCTTGGCTTCTGTATTTGATAGACACCGAAGCAGCAACCCATAATAGGATCGGCGATACAGCATTTTCGTCTTCGTATCGTAGAAAAATCTGAGAGAACGTCTTCTGACAGAAGTAGCTTCCTTCGGATTCTCTGGCAGGATGTCGTATACTACGAAGTCGATGAATGGCTGTCTCCAGTCTGGTGCTTCGTCGACTGAAAGAGCGGAGTAACTTTTAATGTATCGAATGTTATCCTTAGGACAAACCAGTTCCCGGCCTATTATGTCGACCTGATGACGAGCGTAATTTGGCACAGCTAAGGAAGCGGCCAAACCAGCTAGTGCATCAGCCTCAATATTCTGGAGTCTGGGAACATGTTCTATGAAGAATCCTCCCAGAGACGAGATAATGTCGATTGCTATTCGATGATACGGGATCATGTCTTCATGGCGGACCTCGTACGACCCCCGAATCTGATTGACGATTAACTGTGAGTCGCCGTATGCTTCAAGATACTCTATCTCCAGCTCCTTTGCGAGCCGGAGGCCAATGACCAAGGCATTGTACTCGGCCACATTATTTGAACAGGGCTCTGTGAGTGAGTAGGCCCGATTGATCACCAAGCCGGAGGGAGAAATCAGTACCACTCCAACTCCAGCGACGATATTTCCTTTGGGTCCAATTCTTGAAGCACCGTCGAAGAACATTCGCCAGATGGCATCATGGGAGACTGCATTTGAACTGGTGACCTCATCTGGTATTTCTTCATATACCCTAGTCGTTTCCGAACCTGGATGTGCTGCTAGAAAGTCTGCCAAAGCCTGGCCTTTAACAGCCTTTTGCGGGACGAAGATCATATGGTATGGTGATAGTAATATTGCCCAGGTAGCAAGGCGAGAGCTGAGTGCCCCAGGTTTGGTCATGAGGACCCTGAGGGGGTTGATCCGCGATATCACGTGGATGGTTTGTCCCGTGACGTAGTGTCGCGTCTTCGGGATTGCGAACACGAGAGCAAGGCATTCCTTCTCTACGGCCATGTATCGGTATTCTGGCCCAATTATCTTCCGACTGAGGTAGTATATAGCTTGTTCGTGGCCCGCATCATTGTTTTGTGCCAACAGAACACCAAGAGAATGTTCCATCGCTCACACATAGAGCAGGAACGGCTTCCCAGCAACAGGAGCTACCAGGACTGGAGGATTCGACAAATATTCTTTGATGCTGTCGAAAGTGCGCTGGCATTCCTCATCCCATAGGAAAGAGACTCCCTTCTTCATGAGATAGGTGAATGGTTGACATCGTCCGGAGTGATTAGACATGAATCTCCTGATGTACGCTAGCCTGCCTTGGAGGCCTCGGAGTTCGCAGAGATTTCTCGAGGGACCCATCTCCATGATTGCCTTTGTTTTCTCGGGGTCGATATGAATGCCCTGAGAAGTGATGACAAAACCCAGGAATTTCCCGCTGGAGACACCTAAGAATGATTTCGTAGGGTTCATCTTTAAGTTGTGTGCTCGCCTCGCATTAGGTCGAACACTGTCCTGAGATCTTGTAGATGATCTTCCTTTGAACAGCTTTTGACAGCGATGTCGTCGACGTAGCACTCCACTGTCTTGCGCAAGTGGTCTCTAAAGATGATGCTCATAGCTCTTTGGTAAGTAGCGCCAGCATTCCTTAAACCGAAAGGCATGACGGTGTAGCAATATGTACCAATTGGTGTTCGGAATGATGTGTGCTTCTCGTCGTCAGGGAACATCTTGATCTGGTTGTATCCTGAGAAGCCATCCATGAAGGACATACGTTCGAAGCCGCAGGAGTTGTCGATCATAATATCTATGATAGGAAGAGAGAATTCATCTTTAGGGCATGCCTCATTCAGATTCCGAAAGTCAATGCATATTCAGATCTTTCCGTTCTTCTTGAGAACTGGTACGATGTTGGCTACCCAGTCTGGATGCTGCTCTTCGCGAATGAAGCCGCTAGCTATCAGTTTGTTGACCTAGGCTTTAATAGCGTCCATGACATCGGGACGAAACCGTCGTTGTTGTTGCTTGACAGGTTTTGTATCCGGACGAATATTGAGTTTGTGGAGTGCGATCTCGGGGTCCAATCCTGGCATATCTTTATAGCTCCAGGCGAACACATCGATATACTCTTTGACGAGTTGGAGCAGCGACTCTCGCTCTTCACCTGTCAGATTCTGGCTGATGAAGATTGGTTTCGGGGAGGCTTCATCACCAAGATTAACTTGTATGACCTCATCCTCAGTGGAAGGTTCTCTTTGCTCGAAACACTTTTCCCATTGTTCATCTAACTGTTGGGCCTACGGCTCTAGCTCGAGAATTTCCGGAATGTCTTTATCTTCTTCATAAGCGTCGGCGAATGCCATGTTGACTGACAGGATTTGTCTGAATACGTCTCCGATGCTGGTATCCGAGTCAGAAGTTGGTGACCCGGTCGAATGTGAGTGCCAATCGCATTCTTCATCCGAACTTTTAGGGGTTGTCGTGGGTGTTACATACCCTAATCCACATCGAGTCTTGTTATAGTAATCCCGTGGTTTGCCAGCCGGGACCAGGGGCTTCAAAGGTAATCGTCGTCCAGTACCGTAATTTAAGCCCGGTGTCGTTTCTATGTCATACCCCTGGTTCTGCATGAGATATTTAGATTAGGGGCTATAAAGGTACAGAGGCAGTCTCCCGGCATCCGATCCAAGGTCGACTTCTTCTATGGTGAAGGGATGCGGATCGTCCTTCCGGTCGAAGATGATTGGATGGTCCCCTTCCTCGATTATTCGGTAAGCGTCTTCTGCTGGAGTAAGCTGGATCATGGTGTATACATTCGTCACATGTGTGTGTAGGTGAGTGCCTATACCGTGTTCCTTAGCGTACATTGTACAAAGCTTATTAAGCTCGAGGTAGTTCAAAGATAGCCCTTTATTGATGAAGTAAGGTATCTTTTCTAGGGGAATTACATCATCTGCGGAGGGAACATCAGTGTGGGCAGCCACATACTTGGCTAGCTCCGGTTCCTCTTCGACTACCCCTTGCGTAAATGAAGACTGAGAAGACGACCTGGGGAGCTTGATCGTCAGCGGTTCAGTTGATGGAGTTGAGCGTGGAGTTGTTGGCAGACTAGCGACCCCCAGTTTGGTACTTGATGTGGGGCGAGGAGTGGCTGGTTTGCTAGAAGTGTCAGACCTTGCATCGAGGTGACGACCTTTCTTGGGAAGACGTATCATCAGTGGTTTATCAGAGGGATTGAGCTTCTCCGTTTGGGGCTGACCGACTCTCGACAGTCTGATTGTTAGTGGCCTCGTTGTGGATCTTGGCACTTGGCCGGACCTTGGCAGCCGGATTATCATCAGCTCTTCTTGTGCCGAGAGGCTGATTGCGTCTTTACGCAGAGTGGCGGTAAGGGGTGCAGACCTGCCCGGTTTGCGAGCTTAGAGGTGGATCGTCAGAGGCTCTTCTGATCCTGTGGATGTCTCGGTACTAGCTTGTACATCTCCTTCACCAAGATGCTTCTTCGACTTTTTGTACCGGCAGGAGTCTGAGTAGTAAGATTCGACCCCTTTGAAGGGATCGATATCAGCAAATTCTGTCCTCACGAAGCCGTGTTTGTCGATATATTTGAAGCACTGGTACAGCGTGGAAGGCACAATCATATAATCGTATATCCACGGGCGCCCTAAGTGGATGTTGTAAGAAGTGTCTGTATCGATAACGTAGCAGGTGACTTCTGATTGGAGGTCGCCAATTTGACACTTCAGACGAATCTTCCTAATAGGGTAGCTCCTGCCCGAATTGAAACCGCTGATGGCGGTATTTGTAGGCGTCAGACGATGCATTGGGATACGGAGATGATGTAGAAGACCCTTCGGGATAATGCTTATGGAAGAGCCAGGATCAATGTGCATCCGATCCACCTTTACGTTGCCGATGTATCCAGTATTGTATAATGGGCGATCGTGCAGATTAGTTTTGATGAGCATGTCCTGCAGAGTGAAGACGATGTTGGGCATTGCTCCCGTAAAGGCGTTGTCTTGGAGATCTGCAGACGGGTTTTCTCCTGTGAGGTTAACTTGAGCCAGGTATGCGTCGGCGTTTTGGAGTGTATCGTTCAAAGCCGCATGAACATCCTTGGAGAGTCTCAGGAGCTCATATAACGACAACTTGGCCGGTGTGTTGGCCAATTGTGCCAAGATGTCGAAGATGTAGGGCCTCTCCAACCCCTGGGCTGCCTCTTTTCGGAGGGATTTGTCGAAGCGAGTCTTCCTCGGCCGAGGCTTGTCGGTCGTCGAAGGCTGAGCCGGTCTCGGAGCGTCAGTTGTAGCGGGCTGATGATCTTCAGCCGAGTTATCAGCCACGGGTTGGGATTGTGCCCCAGACCGAGTGACGACAGCTGCAGCTTCTCCGATATCTGCTGAGATTGTGCGGCAGGACCTGACTTTTCTACTCTTTTTTTTGCAGATGGAAGATGGCGTGGGCCGAGTCACTTCTAATACCAAGTCTGGATGGATCCACATGACCTCCCCTCGTGATGTGGTAAGGTGCACCAAATCGGCAGTATGATCTCGGGGAGGTAGAAGATTAGTAATCTCCATTGTCGCCAGAGGGATGGGGACCACCCCGTCTTGAGTTTTCGTCGGAGAAAAGCTGTCGAATTGTACCGACACCATATTGGCTGCTACCGTTACCTCTTCGAAATCGATGGCCAAAGCATTCGAATCGATGAGGTTTTAGATGTACCGTTTCAGCTGGTAGCAGTCGTGTGTAGCATGATAGACGTAGCAATAATAATGGCAGTACTTTAGGTTCTCCATCTCTGCCGGCCACGGTTCCCGTCTTGGTGGAGGAAGCTGAATTCTGTCCCCTTGTTTAAGCATGTCCAAGATGGGCTGACTTGACCGTCTTCGAAGGAGTAAGTGATTTGCGGCCATTGTTTGTCTGCCGGCTTTGGCTCAGGTTTCTGTGCCGTATCGGTTACCATAGCCTACTTTCCTCTGCTGTCCCGATTGTTGGAGGGGCTACCCCCATTATCGTTGTTGGGACGCTTGCCCATGTTCTTTCCGTCCGAGATGTGTAGTCCCAATTGGCGGGCCTTCTTCAATCGTTCTTCGGCGCTTGTGGTACTGATGATGAACGTCTTCCAGTCCTTGAATTGACATTCTCCCATCTAGAGACTGATCGTTGGGAGGAGTCTCTTTTGGAAAATTTTAATTAAGGAGGAATATGGATTTCCAGAGGGCAGCTTTATGGCGGTTTGGCGGAACTGCTCGATGTAGTTCCTCGTCAGCTCTTTCTCCCCTTGGACGACGTCCATGAGGGTGGACATGGTGATGTCCTGCCCTACTTCGTAGAATCTCTCCAAGAATATGCGCTTGAAGCCGGCGAAGGAGTGGATGCAGTTGTCCGACAGGTTACGATACCAGTCGAAGGCGACTCCCTCCAATGCCCCGATGAATAATCGTGTGAGAATGGCATCGTCATGGGGCAGATGGTCGGTGGTGACCTCGAAGTAAGTGATGTACCGACTTGTCGAGGTCTTGCCATCATAAGGATTGATATTGAACGGCTTATATCTTGGTGGGAATGGGACATCCCTCCATGTAGCAGGGTACGATTGCCGTATTCTGAGGTCTTAAGAGTTTTCTCGAGCGTCGAACATGGCTCGGAGCTCCTGGACCTCTCTTCTTGCTTCGCGTGCTTCGTCCACGGCGGTAGGGGCTGTTGTTTTCGGAGGATTGTTGTCCGGGTTTGGCGCCGCCGAATTCGAGTCCGTATTGACCGCGGGACCCGTGCTTGTTTGACCAGGCGTCCCTCCTTGCAGAGTTGGAAGGGTCGCTTTAATCTCATCTACAGACTTGACCAAAGCAAGCAATATGGCCTCGAGATTGTCGATGCGCTGGCGATCACTGGAACCACCTTGGTTGTTGTCTGTCATGAATACCGTCTTCTCATGAGGAGAGATAGACGGAGCGGTGGAGGAAGTGACCTTTGAATCGTATCCCTGTAGCGAGAAATCATCAGGGTATATGGGTATTTTCCCTTCTGACTCAGATTCAGAAGGAACAGTACCCCCAGCCTCCGAGTTTGCCTCGTCATGGGAGTTGTGGACATCGTCGGGGACGTCGAAGTTTGTCGTATCTGATGGAAGAGTTGTCTCCCCTGGCTCGTCTTCTTGGAACACCGGATTACTGTGGAGGCTCGAAGGGGTGCTACCCCCAGCCCCAGCAACCCCCTGCGTTATGGACGACGAATCTCCCACTGTAGCAGATTTCATCTTAGAGCGAGTACCTTGAAAAACTCCAGTGGTGGGCACCCGCTTAGACGACAGTCTTTTAGTCACAGTGGTTGAGATCTTCGGGCTGGGAACATTCGTCTTCTTCCCCCTTCCATCGGCGGGGACTTTCCGAGTAGAGTTGTAGGAGAGGACGGGTAGTGCCTCGTCTTCTGAAGATGGCTGTTGCATTCTTTGAAAGACAGACTGTCGGTCTTCTTGCATCGTCGTGCTATTGCAGCAGCAGTTGACGATGACTTGGGTACAGTGACGTCCGTGGGAGGACTCTTTGCATCCCGATGCATCTTCTCTTTCCTTGCGTTTGTGGAGGATGGCCTCACGCAAGTCACTTGCTTTGCTGGCTCGAGAATTCCGGGCACGCGAGTGTGTAGTCCTCCCGCATGCTCCCTGATTCGAAGGTAGCTCGTATACTTGCCTTCGCTCGTTACTGGGAGATGCTTGATGACTATCCCGCCCATTAGCCGCAGGGGGCAGGGTACGAGTAGCCTTATACAACTTTCCATTAGAGGCCCGCGTGATAATCAGCGGGATGCTCCGATAGTCAGAGGTTGGAGCAGCTGACTGGGTATGGTGAGCTCGCGCTGCCCTAGACTTCTTCCTTTTAGCACTTACGGGTACGTAATAGGAAGAGTCCAAGTTGGATACCACAGAGTCTGGCTTACCATCCAGAGAACCAACAGGGTCAGGACCGCATGAGAGACGGTCGAAGACTGATCGAGAGAAGCGTGAAACAGACGCTATGCAGCTAGGATTGGAAACCGTACAGGCTGTCTGCATGCGGCTGTCTTTAGCTGTCGGATGAATTGTTCTTGTGCGACTAGGAGTCACGACCTTGTAGGCTGGCCGTATGCGGTTGGCAATTGTGGCCGCATGGCTTTTCTGCAAACGATTGACTTTCGTAACCGCATAAGTTTCATCTATGCGGTTGGCAACTGTAGCCGCATAAGCTATACGGCTGACAGATGTGGTCTTATGAACTTTCTTTATACGACTGGCGGATGTAGCCGTATAAACTTTTTTCATGCAGCTGGCATCCTTATGCGGCTCGGATCGCATAGAGTTCCTCTTTACCCCTGCAAGTCCAGCATCATAGTATTTTCTTCGGTCGGACTTAGGGACAACAGAGTTGTCTACGGTCTGAAGTGGGGCCACAAGAGAGTCTTCCTCGCCGTTTTGAGCAACAGAGGGTATCTCTGCAAGAGCTTCAGTAGGAGCGAATGATCGGGGTCTCCACTCCTTGCGGGCCTTATTTGTGCAGGCTCGTTTCTGGACCGGGCCAGCGCTCTTGTCGGACAGTATTTCTTCGAACGCCTGTTGGTCGAACCGGGCGACCATCTTCTGTTGCCTGGAGCCAAGCTTGGCTGCATCCGACTGCGTCACCAACTCCTCGGCCGTGGAGAAGTTTGTCCCCAACAGAGTCGCCATCGTGTTTACCATGAAATATAAAAGAGCAAAACAGTTTTATGGGAGGACTGGACTTTTACTTCACGTTACAAACTTGCTTGTACAAAGAAAGCCTAGGGACGAAAACCTAGGTACAGCAATCTAAGTACAATTATTTATTTTTGATTCTGGGGGGTGACGATAGAGGCTCGGGAAACCGACGGCAGCTCTGCCTTACTCCTTGGACGATCGAACGTAACCTTGGCTCCTGTGACGAGATGTTTGGCGTTGACGAAGAAATGCTCTTCTTGTTCTCCTCGTATTGCTCTTCTGGCTTCTCTTTCTGGATTAATCTCTGTGTATTTTTCTCTCTGATTATTAGGGAAGCGTCCTTTTGCAAGGGAATGGCGCCTTACTATTTATAATAGTGGGGGGCATCATTAGGGTTTGCAATGATTGCCCATTCTCAAAGTGGCGGCAGCCTGGTAAATGACTAATTAGGGCCATTAGTCTTGAGCGTGAAGGATCTGGGCCATTAATGAGGATTATGCCAAATCTTGTCAGTCATTAATGTTGATTGCTATAAATCCCCATCATGATGATTTGCTGACATCCGTAAATCTAAATGAATCAATTTAATTCATTCTCTTACCACGTGTCCCAAATTATAGGGATCTGACCCAAAATTTGATTATCTTTAGGATACATGCCCTGTCATCATTGCTGAGCCGCATGAGAAGTGTTCATATTCGGGCCGCATGAAGGTCATCATGACCGAGCCGTATGAAAGATTTCATGACCGAGCCGCATGAATAGTCCCTATACTCGAACCGCATAAAGGTTGTCATGACCGAGCCGCATGAATATGTTCATGACCGAGCCGCTTGGGGGTGTTCATGGCCGAACTGTACGAGAGTCTTCATGGCCGAGCCGCATGGATTTCTTCATGGCTGAGCCGCATGGGGGACCTTCATGATCGAACCGCATAGGCTTCTCTGTACTGGCCGTGTGAACTCGTCTAATCTGGCCGCATAAACTTGCCTCGAGTGCTGTGAAGATTTTCTCCAATTCCCTAGGAAGATAGTGCTCTTTGTGTCAGTCATCATGACTACTTTTCGTCAGGGCTGTCAGCTGTCAGCTGTCAGCCGTCAGAGCATTAATTGTCGGTCGTCAGAGCATTAATTACGTTTGAATGACGCTGGGTACAGCCGTGCTAAAAAGACACGTGGCTTCCCTCTGCTGGCCGCATGGAGTCCACTCTGTGTTTGAGCCGCATGGGACTCTTGAGCCGCATGTGGCTCCTTGGCCGCATGGATCATTTTTCTTCTTTTTTTCATGCTTCTACAACAGGACTGCACATTTATGTGAGCTGCACTTCTAGTGAGGCTTCAATATCACTGCGCTTTTGGGCGACGAGTAGACTGTGCTTCAGGCGACGGAGTCACTGTGCTTTGGAGAGACGAGTAGACTATGTTTCAAAGGCGACAGAGTTACTACGCTTTTCGACGACGAGGAGACTGTGTTTCAAAGACGACGGAGTCACCGTGCTTTGGAGCGATGAGTAGACTGTGTTTCAGGCGATGGAGTCACTGTTCTTTTGAGCGATGAGTAGACTGTATTTCGAAGACGACGAAGTCACTGCACTTTTGGACGATGGGGAGACTGTGTTTCGAAGACGACGGAGTCATTGTGCTTTGGAGCGATGGGTAGAATGTGTTTCGCAGACGACAGAGTGACTACACTTTTGGGCGACAAGAAGACTTGTGCTTGAGGCAACAAAGTGTCAGCTGAAGGAGCCATTGAACGGGCTGCAATTCTGGATAGGATGGAAGGAGCTGCGCTTTTGGGTTAAAGGGAGGGAGCTGCGCTTCTGAGTCGAACCTAAGTGACTGTGCTTCTGAATCGAGCTGAAGTGGCTGCTTTTCTGAGTCGAATTGAAGTGGCTGCGCTTCTGAGTTGAAGGAGCTAGTTTTTATCGAAGTCATAAGAGCAATTTAATGACTGCTCTTTTAATGGATGAGTCAGTCATCTTCTTCTTTAATTGCCGCCATCATTTGGGGAATTCAAAAAGTTTTGGCCTAGGATTCAGTCAAATAAACCTGTTAAATGATATTCACGGTGCTGAGTCCTAGGTTCATCCCATTAATTTGGGGTCTTTGACCGGTTGATATGTGGCGTTTGGGGTTAGACCACACTCAGCCTATATAAAGGGGAGCTTTTCTGAAGAGTTATTGTTTGCCACAAAATATAAAAGAGCAGAACAATTATCGGAGGACTGGACTTTTACTTCACGTTACAAACTCGCTCGTACAAAGAAAGCCTAGGGACGAAAACCTAGGTACAGCAGTCTAAGTACAATTGTTTATTTTAGATTCTGGAGGGTGATGATAGAGGCTCGGGAAAGCGACGACAGCTCTGCCTTACTCCTTGGACGATCGGTATGCAGCCTTGGCTCCAGAAGATTGTTTGGCGTTGAAAGAAGTGCTCCCTTTGCTCTCTCTTTGCTCTTCTCTCCAAGTACTCTGGTGCTCTCTCTAATCTCGAAAAGTGCTCCTATGTATGCCTCTCTCTGTGTGTGTATGTATATCTTGCAAGGGAATGACACCCTGCTATTTATAGAAATGTGGTGTGATCATTAGGGTTGCAAATGATTGCTTCTTGGAGATGGCGGCGGCCTGTGGATTGGTCAATCTAGGCCATTAGTTTTGATTGTGATGAATCTGGACCATTAAGTATAGATTACATCAAATCTCATCAGCAATTAATACTGATTGGAATAAATCTTCCTCATAATGATCTTCTGATGTCTGTGAATAAATTTGATTTATTCTCCTGCCACGTGTCCCAGATTATCGAGATTTGACCTAATCTCTGATTACAATAAATCTGGGAGATTGATCGGCTTAGGACACATGTCCTAGGAGCCACTAGGGGGATCTGAACCGCATAAAGATTAAGCCGCATAAGATTTGGGCCGCATAAGGTTCGGGCCACGTGTCAGGGCTGCTTGGGTAGTGGCTCCCCCCTTCGAACCTTTGAACCGCATGGAGATGATCATTACGAGCCGCATAGGGATACATCCGCCTGGGCCACATGGAAATGGTCCTCTTGAACCGCATGGGAAGGCCTCCGCTTGAGCCGCATGAGACTGTTTCGGCCTGAGCCGCATGGAACGACTTCATTCTGAACCGCATGGGAAGTCTTTGCTCGAACCGCATATGATCGTCCACGTGTCAGGGCCACGCGGCATTTTTTGGATTTCAGGAGATTGTGTCAGAGATCTCCTTCCCTTCCCTAGGGGTCTGTCATTATGACAGAGTCATAATTACCACTTTTGTGTCAGTACTGCCACTTTTTCAGAGTTGTCAGCCGTCACAGCAATTAATGCAGGAGGGGAGAACTATTTTTCAAGCCACGTGTCTCCTATTCTGAGCCGCATAGGACGTCTTGAGCCGCATAGCCCCTCGTGTCGCATGAATCTGTGAGCCGCATAGGCTTCCAGAGCCGCATGGAGTTTCCTGGCCGCATGGGTCCTTCTTTAATATTTTCCATGCTTCTATAAGACCCCCTTCAAAGTTTTCAATTTGCAAAATTGAAATACTTTGAATAAGAAGCGTGGTTAAATTCTTCTGGCCGCATATGAAGTCCTGGCCACATGGATGTTTAAGCCGCATAGATAGTTCAGCCGCATGGATGGCTTAGCCGCATAGCTTCTTGCCACGTGTGCGTGTCTTTAATTGCCTCAAATTTGCTTTTAACGCCGTCTTTAGGGGGAATCCCAAGGGTTGGTTCATTAAATCTCGAGATTTTATGCCCTGGGTGAATCTTCTTTTATGGGAGAGGGGGCGAAATCCAAGAGTCGGTTTTGTCTTTAGACGAGGCGGTTTATTACTCCACGTGTCTTCCCCCTCCTATAAATAAGAGGAGCTTGAGAGAGAGAGGAGTTCTTTACTTCCTCTTTCACTTCGAATCTTCCCCTATTCATCTCTTCATCTTATTCTTGATTGATAATGGCGCCCAAGAAGACCATTGCAGCGAAGAAGGCCGCGTCTTCGTCGACCGCGACGGCGAAGGGCAAAACTGCTTCTACTTCGACTGCGGCTGCTCCTCCACCGATCGTCGCCCCCGCGGCTCATCCTGACGTTCATCCCCCCATTGTCGGTAGGGACATTGCACGGGTTAAAGAACCCTAACTGCTATGGCTACGTCGCATACTTTATGCACGAGCCTTTGTGAACCGTATGTTCGGCCTATGGTCGAGCTGCGAGCCGTATAAGAATAACTGCTGTGACCATATATACGCTGTGCCAACGCAGTCGTATGAGCTATGCTGAGCCACATAGATTCGCACAGATTTTGTCTGTCACGCGGTCAGTACAAATTTTGTCCGAGCCCTGAGGGCTTTATGAAAGCACTGCCGCATGACTTTTTACTGAATAGGGCTGCATAAATATTCCTCTGTGATTAAGCCGCATAAGGCTTCATTAAATTGGAGCCACATGAGGCTTTGTTGAGTCGGAGCCGCATGGGTGTTTTCTTTAAGCCGCATGAGGCTCGGAAGTACCCGATCATTTGCTTTTTGTCCCTCTTTTTAACTTAACTTTCTCTGTCTTCTTTTCAGTGAATCTGCCGATAAATGCTGCTGGAGAACTCCTGGTGGGTAGTGCCCAAGCTGCTCTGGGCTACAGGTACGACCATATTGTTCAGCATATGGCGGATCAGTTTCCAAGTGACGAACCCTCGACTAGACTAAATGCCATCAAGAATCAGTCTTTCCATTTCCTTAACGCTATGATGAACTCCGGGAAATTCGAAGGGGAATATTTGAAGCCTGCGTTCTTTTTTGGTGACGCCTTGACTGTAGAGAACAGTCATGTTCTAGAGGTGTCAGAGAATTGGCATTTTGTTTCTAACGGGATGGCGATCCGCATCCCCCAAATAGAGCGACACTTCCCGTTATCTTGGTTCAATATGCTCCCATTGGATCGAAAGATGGAGGAGACTTTAACCCCTACCCGAAGTGGGATGTTTGTGGAAAATATCCATTATAACAACAGTCTGAAGTCAATGGCTGCTGGCAAGGTGCATACCAGCTGTTCTGTGACGGGGTTGGTCCCAGGTACTTTCTTGAATGTGGCGGGCCCCAACTTCACATTTTCTACCACCGATACTTTTATAAATCAACTTGCTCGAAAGGGCTCCTACCCCGTTGGCCGGTTGATGCTCCCAGTTGGGTACATCCTATTCCCTCGTGGACCAATCTGTCCACATGGATCTTGTAGAATTATGAGGACTTTTTGTGTGAGATTGGCCTTTACCATGCTATCCGAGGCACCAGCCATGGCTTGTCCATAAACAAAAAGTTGTTCATGTCTCTGCTGGAGATGTATAACTGCCGTACGGGAACCTTCTATACACCCGTAGGGGAAATAGGGCTTGCGCTCCATGAAATGCACGCGGTCTCCAAGCTTCCTTGGGGGGATGAAGCTTTTGAAGCGTATACTCCCGCTAATGAGGAACTCAAAGATTTGGAACGACGGTATCCCGGCTTCGTGGCTCTTTACCAAGAGATATTGTGCCACTATAGCACCTGTCATCAGATAGCCCGAAAGGATAGCAACTCGGAAGGGAATGCTCCCCACACCAAGGACTGGGTGCACTATCTTTTCCCGACAGATGCCTCAGGTCAAGTTACCTCTCGTCGCCCTCGATCGCGGGAAGCGGTTAAAGACTTGGTGTTGTCGACTAAGAGAGTGGCCACTACCAGTGACAGATTCGGGAGTAAGACTGACTCTTTTGGTTACTTTTACCAGGATACCCAAGCGCTGTCAGAGAAGGCGCTCCTGGCGGGGTTTTTGATGATATGGCTACAAAATTATGTAGTCTCCGGAGGGGCTGATTCTATTGAGAGAATCAGTCGTAACTTCATCCTCCCGGTGGTGAAGTTAGTTTTGCGAATCAGGCTAGCTCTCCTCCCGGCCATGGTATGCAGCATCCATCGTGGACTTCGTACTTTCACATCTAAGGTCATCGCTCGCGACGTGACCAATGATTTTGAACGCACTGAGTTGCCCTATCACTATTTGATGGGGTGGTTGCTGATGCATTATCCGTCTTTGATGAGACCGGGTTCTGAAGACGGCGTAACTGATGATGATGCATTTATCTTTCGTTACCGTGATGAGCCTTGGGAGTATGAGACCATGTGGGCTTGCCGGATGGACTTGGCGAGGGCGGATATGTATCATATTTTTGTATCCGTCCCTCGCTTTACTGCGAAGGACATAGAGGCTGTACATCTTGACGGTATTGCGTCTCCTCAACTTCTGGATGGCCAGATGCTCATGTGGCTGCAAAACATCCGCCCCGCACATCTAGTGTACCGTAACTGCAATACGATTTTTTTGGAGCCTTATCTGTCCAGCAGGTTTGCCGGACAGTTTGGATACAGCCAACTTTACCTAGACAACCCCAGCTCCTGTCTGGGTTTTGAAGGTAGCCTTCTTGATGGTATCAGGGCTTGGCAATACTTTGATACATTCCATACCCGTACCATTTTCTCGATCCCTGCCATTAAGGCATCAGTGGAGATCTTGTATATGGCGGCTTTATATCATGTCATGACGAACAAACCCCCGGTCGGTTTTAACCCAGGTGCCAGTTTTATTGTTGGTACCGGCCTGGAGGAAGGATCTCAAGGGTCCAAGAAGAGAAAGACTAGAGTCGAAGTGCCAGATTTGGATTCCGCTGCTGAGGATGATGAAGGCAACGATCATGATAGATATGACTCTATCCTTCCAATGGCAGACGTAGAGGTGGATCAGTCGCCGATTTCGTCAGATGAGATGTTGGGGGATCAGTCACCCGTTGTGCCTGGCCCTACTCCAAAACGTAGCAGGCAAGTTTCTCCTGTTGGCAGAATTTCTCGTTCTCGAAAGTTGGTTGCGACCAGACACCGTCAGCTGACTATAAGAGAAAGTGGAGAAGACATTAACCCCGCGTCAGAGGTAACCAAGCCACTCCCGAACCTTCCTTCCTTCTTTCCTTTTAGCTTCGATTTTAATCATCTTCTTTACTTCTTGTAGGTGTCAAAAGAAGAAGAAGAGTTTCAAGATGCCGGGGTGGTAACCCGGGATGACGGGGATTTTAGTGAACCTGTCCCTGAAACTGGCAAATTTTATCAAGATGACGTTGATTGCATCATACTTCCCTCCGGGGTGGCTGGGATAGAAGAACCTGCTGAATCTAACTCGGGTAAGGAGGTCATGTCAGCTACGCAAGAGCTGCAGCCTCCATGTTCCTCTCCTGGTAAGATAAGTCGAATCTTGTCCCGTGAGGAGGCCTACCTGCTCTATCATCACATCCTTCAGGTCACGTCGACTGACTATTGTTCTGGGCATACAGGTCCGGCCTCTCTGGTGCTAAGGATGGACACTATCGAGACGAACTATGTCGAAGGGGCACCGGTGGAGAAGAGTGCATTTCCTCTTCTTTCGGCTTGTCTTGAGGGGCCTCCTGTTGGCTAGAGTTCAGAAAATTGGGTGATGGGGCGGCCAGGGCAGGGGACGACGGTCCTATCATCCTCTCCTATTTGGGTGGCTCCAAGGATCGAACTCTCATCCTTACCGAGTATCGAGGCTCTTCGATTGGCGGAGGAAGAATTATCCGTTATCCGTGCGTCGTCCTGGTCGGATTCCATCCCCCTGGTGGCAAGCTCTAGCATTACTCCTCCGATATTGCCGGCCACGCTTCCTCTGACGCCGTCCTCTACAGAGGTCTTGGATGATGCGTTACAGGACGTGGTTTCCAGCTTTCACCGTCATTTGAGGAGGGGGATAACGGCTACTGTGGAAAGTGGGACCTCTTTCGTCTTGTCTCGGCAATGTGCCCAGGGTCAAATTGATAGTCTAAAGAATCTTCTTGGTGGTGCGGGACTAGCTGCGCTTTTGGAGGCGAAGTTATTGGAGACTAAGCAGTTGGTGGCCCAGCTGCAGGTGCTGCAGCAGGCTGATTTGTCTGCTGTTATTGATCAGGAGTGTGGCTCTCTCACTGCTACTATAGAGAAGACAAGGGCTGCTAGAGATAAAACCAGGCCGACCGTACTGAAGGACCTTCGTGATTTGTCTAATCGATATGATCAATTGAGCCGTGAGGGCGAAGATGTCATAGCTCGAGAAGCGGCTGCCTCCCGTGGGATCACCGAGACGCGAGAGCAGATCCTTGAGCTTCAGAGGAAGCTAACTTTCTTGGATTCTGAACTTGAGACTGCCCGTATTGATAAGGAGCTGATTATTCAGGAGGCTGACAGAGTCAATCAAGCTTCGACTGACTTGGAAGTTGCCCTGAAGAAGTTGGAGGATGACTGGCAGGAGCTCATGGGCTTGGATAATGAAGAGCGGTTATCCCGGGAGGTTGAGCGTTGAGTTACACAATGACTCGACCAGGAGGCCACCTTAGTGATGAATCGTCTTTTGGAGTTATGTAATGCTGAGCTATAGTCGGCCTTTTCTTCTTGTTTTGTTCTTATTTTCTTTTTGAAAGGGACATGGTCCCAAAAGATGTAATGCTTTTTTCTTCCTTCAAATAAAGAGTACTTTCCATTCTACCTTTCATTTGTATTGCTTGTTGTACCTGTGATAGTGTGATGTTTTCCCCGTCTTGGGGACTTTTTTGTGGACCTGTTATCCATGGCATAACTTGGTTTTAGGTATGGATAACAAGTTTGGTCAGGATATCCGAAACAGCCATGGCGAAGTGGTCATGGGTGCTCTCGGTATTGGAAAAAAGAATGCCATAGAGCAGCTGGGCTCCCGGGACATGATGAGATGGTGGATTTATGCTAAGAAACTTAGCAGAGGATATTTGTGGTCGACAGAGGACATTTGTGGTCAACAGAGGACATTTGTGGTCAATAGAGGACATTTGTGGTCAACAGAGGATATTTGTGGTCAACAGAGGACATTTGTGGACCTATTATCCTTGTCGTACTCCGGTTGTGGGTACAGATAATAGGTTGAAAGGGAACCGACATACTTACTCAGAGGTAATGAGGACATGGCAAGTATGAAGGTTTCTTCTACGGAGCCTTCCCACTCAGATGTAATGAGGACATGGCAAGAGTGGGCTCAATGAAGAGGGGGTACATAAAATGACTCAGAGGTAATGAGGACATGGAAGTTCTATGTAGGGGGTGATTTATTTTTGGCGGAAGTGAAACGACTCAGAGGTAATGAGGACATGGCCATTTTGGGAATTTGTGGATCGCATACCCTTTTTTGTGCACTGGAAGTGCGGGTATCGGATGATGGGGGAGGATCTCCTTCAGGAAGAATGTTCAGAGATATGATCATACATGACTTTCTATCTGAAAGAGTGACCGGGATGTGAGTTCAGAGGCACCATCGGGTACATGACTCAAAAATCTGGAGAATCATGAGGGTGAGTTCAGCGGTACCAGCGGGTACGTGACTCGAAAATTTAGAGAATTGTCGTCTAGACATGGTATTTCTTCAGGAACTTGCCATTGACGGGCAACATGAGCAAGTCTCTGTTTTGCTTGGCGAGGCGATAAGCACCGTTGGAGAATACAGCCTCGATGATAAATGGACCTTCCCATTTTGGTTGGAACTTGCCGGCGGTCTTGTGAGTCATGACCATCGGCCTCCGGACTGCCAGAACAAGATCATCCACTTGGAATGTCCTGATTTTGACCTTCTTGTTGAAGGCTCCAGAGATGCGTGCTTGATATAGCTCGATCCTTTGCTGAGCCATGAGACGTTTTTCATCTAAGGCCTCTAACTCTTATAGTCGACGTCGGTAGTTATCATCCGTCGTTAAATGATAAGTGAGGGCGATGCTGAGTGAGGGTATTTGAGTCTCTAATGGGAGAACTGCCTCACTCCCGTATACCAGGGAGAATGGTGTGTTCCCAGTAGCTATTCGGACTGTAGTACGGTACGCCCATAAATATTCGCTAAGCTTCTCGTTCCAGTCGCGTTTGTTGGAAGAGACAAACTTCTTAAGGAGTTTGATGATTATTTTGTTGAAGGCTTCTGCTAACCCATTCGTTGCTGGGTTGTATGACGTCGAAGCAATATTCTGGATGCGGTGCTTGTCGCAGAATCGGTAAAAGGCATGGCTTGCAAACTGCGGACTATTATCGTAATGATCCTCCGGGGCAATCCAAAGCGATACACTACAACAGATATGGGATATGATAGCGTGCGCTGAACGCTGTCGAATGCATATTATAGCATATTCCTTCCGCTATATATGCCCCCGCTATTATAACCCCATGTACAAGAACGCTATAAAGTTATAGCATTCACGAACGCTATTCATGGATTATAGCGTTCATTGACGCTATAGACATTATATAGCGTTTTGAAACGCTATATGATTATTATAGCAATTAGGAATGCTATAGGAAAGTAATAGCATTCATGAACGCTATTTAGTTATTATAGCGCCCATGAACGCTATAGACTTGTTATAACAGTGACACATGCTATAGAGTTTACATAGCATTTACGAACGCTATAGTTTCATAATAACGTTTGAATAGCTTTTCGATGAAATTGGTTTTTATAGCATTTCTTTCGCGCTATTATATGTGCACCAATATCATGTCAGAATGCTATTGCAGAATGCATTAATGTAAAGAAACAATTCACATCAAAATAGTATTGCAGCACATTAAAATAGTATTGCAGCAGATCAAAATAGCATTGCAGATATACAGAATTCCATAAATATCTATTACATATATACACAGAATGCAGGTTTTTAAAAATTTGAGATAGGGAAAAAAAAGAAAAGGTAAAAATAAATCTAAGTATTCTTGTGTGTAATTTGGATTTACAGTGTGGCCTCTACAGCTACTACGACAACAGTGCCAGTTGTGCCCATGAAATGGACGAATCCTTAAGAATGGCGGTTACTGAGGTGTCGATTCCGTCTTCCAACATCGCACATATTATCTGCATCAACGGCCTCTTCGAAGGTTCAGGATCAATGCAGAGACTCACCACACCGCATATTACAGAAAGGTCTTCGGGCTTGACATTTTGTACTTCTGGATCTAACAGCATGCTCATCCTTCCTGGATTCTGGAGATTTTGCATAGCCTGCAAAAAATTCAAGAACATGGATATAATTGAGCATTTATGACCACAATATTGTTCAGTGTGGTAATTAATGTAACGTTTGCATTGTTGTAAAAAAAACTAGACAAGACTATAATTCATGATTTATAAGGATAGTAATGGGTCCTTACCCAATCTACCAAGCTCCCTTTGGTTTTCATGTAGGGAGGTTTCCACTGATTAGTTCCAGTAAGAGCACTCCGAAAGCATATATGTTGCCCTGCACACCCATTTGCCGACTTTCAAGTGAATCTTCGATTCTGTGAAACAAACTTCCATTGATGTGGAGACCCGAGTCGTGTAGTTTTGAATGTATGGTTTTCCAACTCTCGAAATCGACCAACTGCAAGACAAAGATACAGCTTCTGATAAGTACCTATTGTTTGCCATTGATTATAAAAGAACAGAACAATTATCGGAGGACTGAACTTAGACTCACAATACAACTCGCTCGTACAAAGAAAGCCTAGGGACGAAAACCTAGGTACAGCAGACTAAGTACGATTGTTTATTTTTAATTCTGGGGGGTGACGATAGAGGCTCGGGAAAGCGACGGCCGCTCTGCCTTACTCCTTGGACGATCAGTATGTAGCCTTGGCTCGGGGAAGATCTGCTCGACGTTGATGAAGAAACGCTCTTCTTGCTCTCTTCGGATTGCTCTCCTGGCTTCTCTCTCTCTGTGATTATCAAGAAGAAAGGGGGAGCTCTCTCTGTGTAGATCTCTCTCTTCTTATTTTTTTTATTCTTTTGTTGCCGACCTCTCCTCTCTTTTTTTTTCCAAGGGAATGATGCTGGCTATTTATAAGAGTGGGGGGGTGATCATTAGGGTTTGCCAATGATTATCTGTCTGGAATGTCGGCGCTCCTTCATTCTATCTGAACCCTTGATCCTGATTACAGTGAATCTCGGCCATTAACGCGGATAGCATCGTATCTCATGAGCAATTAATGCTAGCTGCTTTAAATCCTCGTGATTGATTATGCCAATGTCTGATTGCTCGCCACGTGTCCCATTAGCTTGATGATAAATGATATGCCCTGATCTCAGTAATTATGACGATGATGTCAAATATATTTGTTGAGATTCGGTTAAATCTCTTATTGATCCCATGCCACGTGTCTTAATTGCGAGTCCTGTCAGAGCCGTATAGGATTGACTATCCTCGAACCGCAGAGAGATACTCTTTGTAAGCCGCATAGGACGATGCTTCATCGAGCCGCATATGCATAATCTTTGTGAGCCGCATGAGCTGGTGTTGTATTGGGCCGCAGGGAATGTGTTCCCAGGGAGCCGCATGAGCTGGTGTTGTATTGGGCCGCAGGGAATGTGTTCCCAGGGAGCCGCATGAGCTAGCATTGTATCGAACCGCATGGAACGGGTTCTCAGGGAGCCGCATATGACTGATTGCCACGTGGCAATCTGGGACTTCTGACGGATTTGGTCAGAGATTTTCTTCTTTTCCCGAGGAGTCAGTCATTATGGCAAGGCCATTATGAAACTTTATGTCAGGGCCGCCACAGTGAATCGTGCTGGAGCAATAAATGAGGCCACTCCTCAAACGACCAGCTGTAGGGAAAGATCACACATGGCGTCCATCGAGCCGCATATGCCTTGCTGAACCGCATACGCTCCCGAGCCGCATGCGATTGAGAGTCTTCTTTGAACCGCATAGGGCCGCTCCTGGGTGGGCCGCATAAGCTTCTTACTCAGAGCCGCATGGATCATTATTCTAATATTTTCCATGCTTCTACAGGACCCCCTTCAAAGTTTTTAATTTGTAAAAATTGGAATACTTTGAACAAGAAGCATGGCCCCGTTCATGCCGCATAGGCTTTTTCTGTCTGCCTGAGCTTCCTAGCCGCATAAGTGCCTTAGCCGCATAAATTTATCTGGCCGCATAAACTTATTGCCACGTGTCTTGATCACGTGTGAAAATCTTCATTAAGTGCCTTTGATTTGATTTAACGTCGCCTTTTGGGGGGAGGATCCCAAGAGTCGGTTTTGCCTTGACCGAAGCATTTTGCCTTTATTCTTTGGGGGCAGCGCGTAATCCGAGGCATACTCCGAGACGTCCGTTCGTTTTGTGGGTCTCTTTTGCCTATAAATAGGAGTCTTCTAGTCTCTTGGGGCTTTTCTTTACCTTCTCTCTTTGCTCTGAATCTCTATTTGCCGTCTTTGCTCTTCGTCCTTTAGCAACCGACAATGGCTCCCAAGAAAGCTGCAGCATCGAAGGCCGCTAAGGGTAAGGCAGTTGCTTCTACGGCAACTGCGGCGGCGAACGTGGTCACCCCTCCGCCGGTCATTGCGCACTCCATCCATCCCGATGTCCACCCGTCTATCGCTGGTAAGAGATCGTCTGAAAACCCTAACTGTCGCCATGGCTCTGCTGCATACTTTATGCACAAGCCACGTATACGGGGCTTTATCGATGGGACTGCATGAGCCCTTTGTCTTATGGGGCCGCATGAACTTGTTATACTCGATCTGAGTTTGCATACGTGTTTTTGATTTGGGCCGCATAAGCGTTGCTCACTTTTTTTTTGAACCGCAGAAATTCGTCTGCTCACGTCAGCTCGCATGAATCTGACTCTGTAGGCGTGCTTAACTTGAACCGCATGGATCTATAAGTTCGTCTGGACTTGAGTTGTATGAGCTCGGCTAACTCGGAGCCGCATGAGGCTATGATGCACTGAACCGCATATACGTATCTAATGCTGAGCCGCATGAAGCTGTAACGAGCCGAGCCGCATGGGCTCAGATGACCTTTCCAATGCTTCTGTTTTTTGACTACCTTCTAACCTCGTTTCTTTCGTATTTTTCCAGTAAACTTGCCCGTAAATCCTGCTGGGGAGCTTATAGTGGGTTCGAATCAATTCGCCCTGGGCGTGCGTCTTGACGACTTAATTAGGCATGTATCGAATCAGTTCCCTACTGATGAGCCTTCGGAGAGGTTGAAGGCTATTGAGAATCAAACCCTTCATTACCTCCGTTCCATGATGAATACTGGGAAGCTAGATGGAAAATACCTGAAGCCTTTGTTCCTTTTTGGGGATGCTTTAACCATCAAGAATCCTCGGGTCTTAGAGATTTCTGAGAACTGGGATTTTTCTTTGGATGGGGTGGCAATCCATATTCCTCTCATGGAACGTCATTATCCTTTGTCATGGTTCAACATGGTGTTGCTGGACCGGAAGATGGTGTGTAACCTAACTCCCACTCAATCAGGGATGTTGATGGCAACATCCATTATAATCCGAATATGAAGTCAGCGTATGCAGGTAAGGATTCCGTCCTCCGGTTTATGATGGGTCTGGCCCCGGGCTCTTTTATGAATGTATACGGTCCCAATTTCACACTTACTCAAGCTGATACTTTCCTGAATCGGCTTGTTCGCAAGAAGTCTTATCCTGTTGGTAGGCTGGCACTGCCGAACTGGATAAACCCCACCTCTACGTGGGCCCAGTTGACTGCTTGGGTTCTACAGACTTATGGAGCATTCTTGCGGGAGGTGGGGCTTTACCATGCCATTCGGGGCACTTGTCACGGGCTTCCCATTAATAAACCACTGTTCGTAGCGCTCTTGGAGATGTACAGCCAGCGAACGGGGACATTCTTTACACCAGTAGGGGAACTGGGGCTTGCTCTTTACGAGATGTATACTGTCTCTAAACTTCCATGGGGGAATGAGCCTTTCGAGGTGTATACCCCGTCGAATGAGGAGTTCGAGGCCTTGGACAGGCAACTCCCGGGTTTTGTTGCGGTGTATCGGGAGTTATTGTGCCACCATAGTGCTTGTCATCAAATGGCTATAAAAACGACGGATAGCTCTGAGGGGACCGCTCCCCACACCACATCCTGGATTAATTATCTCTTTAGGGTTGACCCTTCTGGTGAAGTTACTCCCCGAGCCCCTCGAACGCATGCAGAGGTAAGGGATCTGATGTCCAATGTCAAAAAGTCGCGATCCAAGAGCGATATATTCGGGAGTCAAGCTGACTCTCTTAGTTATTTTCACTACGGGACCATACAACTGTCGGAGAAGGCGCTTCTGGCTGGATTTTTGATGATATGGCTATGGAACTGCGTAGTCTCAGGCGGAGCAGGCTCTATCGAGAGGATTGGTCGACATTTCATCCTCCCTGCCGTTAAGCTAGTATTCGGAGTTAGGCTGGCCCTCCTTCCTGCTATGGTATGAAGCATACATCAAGGTCTGCGGACATTCTCGTCCAAGGTTATTGCTCGCAAGAAGACTTTGGATTTTGAGCATGTAGAACTGCCCTTTCACTACCTGATGGGGTGGTTGGCGATGCACTATAAGTCTTTGCTGGGACTTGGGATAGCGGAAGATGCTACGGCCGAGGATGCTTTCCTTTTCAAATGCCATCACCGGTCTTGGGAATGCAACACTATGCCAGCTTGTCGGAGAGCGTTGGCGAGAGTGGATGGGTGTGATCTCTTTGTGTCTGTTCCTCCTTTTTCTGATGAGGAAGTGAGGAAGGTACACCTTGATGGTACTGGACCTTCTCATTTTCTGTCTCTGGATATGCTTGCTTGGTTGCGCAATATCCGCCCCGCGCATCTGGTTTATCGCAACCGGGATAATGTGTACTTGGAGCCTTACCTACCCAGTAGGTTTTCCCGTCAATTTGGTTATAGCCAGTTGTTCCTTGATTGTCCCAACCCTTGTTTGGGTTTTGAAGGTAGCGTTCTTGACGGCGTCCGAACGTGGAATTATTATGACGCTTATCATACTCGGGCCAGCTTCTCGGTTCCCGATGCCAAGGCGCCGAGGGAAATTTTGTACGTGGCTGCTTTGTATCACGTTATGGCGAACAACCCTCCTGTTAACTTCGATCCGAGTACCAGCTTCATCGTAGGTACTGGTTTAGAGGAGAAGCCTAAGGGGGCTAAGGCTAGAAAGCAACTGGCGCTCCAGATTCCTCTCCCTGAATCAGAACCTTCCGAGTCGGCTGAGGAGGAGGATGATAGCGAAGACTTCCTTTCTGGTGGGGATGAAGAAGTGGCGGATCAACCGCTTCCCCTACTTGATGAACCGGCGGAAGATCCGCCGCTTACTACACAAGAGGGAGCGGTGAGAGAAGAACACCCTTCAGCTGTATCTGGTCCCTCGCGTAAACGGGTCAGATACGAATCTCCTGACAGTAGAGCGACCTTTTCCGTGAAGAGAGCTGCTGTTAGGTCTCGTGGGACACCTATTACGGAGAAGGGCGAAGGTGCAGACGATGTTCCGGAGGTAAGTCCAAGTCGGAGTTATATCTTTGTTGTAGCTTTATTTCCTTTCGGGGATATGACTTGATCATTTTTCTTTGTAGGCGTCTGACGAACCAGGCTCTCCTGAACCATCTGCTGCCTCAGTAGTTGATCCGGCCCTTGCCGCTTTGATTAGCGACATGTGTGTCGCGGTCCTCTCTGCGGGGGCTCTCTCAGCGGCGGCTAAGGACTCCCAAGCTGCTGAGGCCCCAGCCCGGGGTGACGAAAGTTTCCTTGGGCCCGTCTCCGAGATTTCCGAACTTCAGCGAGATGACGCCATCCTCGGTGCATCCCCTCCCGAGGATGCAAGGGCAGATGAGTCTTTTATTCCTGACTCGGAGGCTGTTGGTGAAGAGGTTGTGATGGCTGTAGGCGAACCTCAGCCTCCACATTCCTCCACTAGTAAGCTGAGCCACATATTGACCACCGAGGGGGCTTATTTGCTCTATCAGCATATCCTTCGGGTCAAGTCGATTCATGGTTGCCTTGGCCGTGCAGGTCCTGACCCTTTATCTCCTGCCGCTGATGTTCTTGGGGAAGGCCCGGTCTACCGTGATCAGGGGGAAAGAAGCGTTTCCTCCCCTTCGTCATCGCATGTTGAGGGACATCCTGCCAGCTCTGGGCAGATGGGGATGGAGTTGGTGCTGGCCCCGGCCTCGTCTTCGACTGCTTATACGGCTCCGGAGATTGACTTCTCGACCCTGCCGAGCATCCAAATTCTGCGGGCCGCTGAAAAGGAATTGACCGATGTTCAAGCGTCCTTCCGTGCGGAGTTGGTTTCTCTTGTGGCAGGTGCGGCAGATTCCGTCGCGTCTTCTTTCGTGCTACCAGCCACACTCTCGTTGACACCGGTTTCCTCGGAGGCTCTGAACGAGGTGACGCAGGATGTGGTCGACAGCATCTATCGCCACTTAGGGAGGGGTGTACGCTATCGTGGAACGGGGGGTCCCTTTTTCTCTGTCTCTACGGGGAGCTCGGGGCCAAATTGACACTCTGAAGGATCTTCCTGGCGGGCTGGGGTTAGCAGCGCTCCTGGAGCCTAAGTTGACAGAGGCTGATCAGCTTGTGACCCAACTGCTGGCAGTGCGGCAGGCTGGCTTGCCCGCCGCGACTGAACGGGAGCGGAGCTTCCTGGTCGCTGCTAGGGACAGGATTAAGCTCGATCGGGAAACTGCCGGACCGGCTGTGCAGGAGGACCTTGACAAGTTCTCCGTCTCTTATGACCGACTAGGTCGTCGAAGTCAGGCTTGTAGAGCCCGGAAAGAATCTGCCTCTCATGGAGTAGCTGATACGAAGGAGCGGATTCTCGTACTCCAGAAGGAGTTGGCCTCCTTAGAGTCAGAGCGGGAGGCTGCTCGTGCAGAACAAGAGTTGATTGCTCGAGAGGCCAAGAGGATTTCCCGATCCTCTGTCAACCTGGAGCGGGCCTTCAAGAAGTTTGAGGACAACTCGCGAGCCCATGCTTATCTGAAGGATGCGGCGGTGTTGAATCAGGAAGCGGAGCGCCGAGCCAGACAGAAGCTTGAGCGGTCGGTTGCCCTGATAAAGGACCGTCTTACGGCGTTATGTGTTCCAGAGCAGTGATCGGCTTTCTGTCTTCTTCTTCTTCTTTCTTTCTCTCTTCTTTTTTTTTTTTTAATTTTTGTAAGGGGGTGTGATCCCTACTGATGTAGCCCTTTGATTTTTGAATAAATGAGCATGTTTCAACTCATCTTTTCTTTCTTGCACTTGGGTGCTTATGGAATTTGGACTTGCTGGGGGATTTATTTGTGGACCTGTTATCCTAGGCGTACCTTGGTTTTAGGTACGGATAACAGTTTAGATAGGATGTCCGGGACAGCCACGGCAAAATGGTCATGGATGTTCTCGGTACTGGGGGAAGGAATGCCGTAGAGCAGCTGGGCTCCCGGGGCATGGTAAGATGGTGGATTTATGCTAAGAAGCTTAGCGAATGAATATTTGTGGACCTATTACCCTTGGCGTACCCTAGTTCAGGATGCGGATAATGGGGTGAAAGGGAACCGATCACATTTGCTCAGAGGTTATGATGACATGGCAAACATGAAGGTTTTATCGTGAAATCTTCCTGCTCAGCGGTAATGAGAACATGGCAGAAGAGACTTTACGGAAGCTATTTGTGGTCAACAGAGGACATTTGTGGTCAACAGAGGACATTTGTGGTCAACAGAGGACATTTGTGGTCAACAGGGGATATTTGTGGACCTATTATCCTTGTCGTACTCCAGTTGTGGGTACAGATAATAGGTTAAAAGAGGACCGACATACTTGCTCAGAGGTAATGTGGACATGGCAAATATGACGATTTCTTCGACGGAGCCTTCCCACTCAGAGGTAGTGAGGACATGGCAGGAGTGGGCTCAATGAAGATTGGGTACATAGAACGACTCAGAGGTAGGAGAACGTGGAAGTTCTATGCGAGGGGGCGGTTTGTTTTTGGTGGAAGTGAAGACGACTCAGAGGTAATGAAGACATGGTCGTTTCGGAAATTGGTGGATCGACTACCCTTTTTGTGCACTGGGAGTGCGGGTAGTGAATCCTGAGGGAGGATCTCTGCCAGGAAGAAAGTTCAGAGGTATAATCATACTTGACTTACTATCTGAAAGAGTGACCGGAATGTAAGTTCAGAGGCACCAGCTGGTACATAACTTGGTAATTTGGACTATTGAGGGAGTGAGAGTTCAGCGGCACCAGTAGGTGCATGGCTCGATAATCTGAAATAGGGTGGATGAGAGTTCAGTGGTACTAAAGGGGTACATGACTTGATAATCTGGAGAATGATGGATGAGAGTTCAGTGGTACTAAAGGGGTACATGACTCGATAATCTGGAGAATGATGTTCAAACATAGTATTTCTTCAGGAACTTGCCGTTGACGGGCAATATGAGCAAATCTCCGTTCTGCTTAGCGAGGCGGTAGACGCCGTTGGAGAACACGGTCTCGATGACAAATGGACCTTCCCATTTTGGCTGGAACTTACCGGTGGTCTTGTGAGTCATGACCATCGGCCTTCGGACTGCCAGAACAAGATCACCCACTTGGAATGTTCTGATTTTAACTCTTTTGTTGAAGGCTCCTGAGATGCGTGCTTGGTATAGCTCAATCCTTTGCTGAGCTAGGAGGCGCTTTTCATCTAAAGCCTCCAACTCTTGTAGTCGTCGTCGGTAGTTATCATCCGTCGTCAATTGATAAGTGAGGGCGACGCGGAGTGAGGGGATCTGAGTCTCCAAAGGGAGGACTGCCTCGCTCCCGTACACCAGAGAGAATGGTGTATTCCCGGTGGCTGTTCGAACCGTGGTGCGATAAGCCCATAAGCACTCGCCGAGCTTCTCGTTCCAGTCGCGTTTGTTGGAGGAGACGAACTTCTTGAGGAGCTTGATGATCGTTTTGTTGAATGCCTCTGCCAACCCGTTTGCTGCCGGGTTGTATGGTGTCGAAGCGACATTCTGAATGCGGTGCTTATCGCAGAATCGGTAGAATGCATGGCTTATAAACTGTGGACCATTATCATGGATGATTCTTCGTGGTAGTCCGAAGCGGTAGATAACGTGATGCTTAAGGAAGCTGATCACGTTTGAAGTTTTAACTTCTGCGAGTGGGACAGCTTTCGCCCATTTGGAGAAATAATCAGTGATCGCAAGTATGAAGCGATGTCCTCGGGAGGAAGGTGGGGTGATTGGACCAACGATATCCATTCCCCATGCTTCGAATGGCCAGGATGCCACCGTTGGATGCAGAAACTCGGATGGTTGGTGAATAAAATCCGCGTGGACTTGGCAGGCCTTGCATTTTCTGGCATAATCTATCGCATCTGCCACCATCGTGGGCCAGTAGTAGCCCATCCGGCGAAGGCGGTCCTGTAGCTTAGGGCCGGGTTGATGGGCCGCACAGACACCGTCGTGAGCTTCTCGTACAGCTTCTGTAGCTTCCGCGTTCGACAAGCACCGGAGCAATAATCCGTCGTAGGAGCGGCGATACAACATTTTCGTCTCTGTATCGTAGACGAATCTGAGAGAACGCCGTCTGATAGAGGTAGCTTCCTTTGGATTCTCTGGGAGGATGTCGTATACGACGAAGTCGATGAACGGCTGTCTCCAGTCCGGTGTGTCGTCGACCGTCTGGGCGGAATAACTTGCTATGGCTTGAACGTTATTCTTGGGATAGACCAGTTCGTGACCTATTACGTCAACCAAATGATGAGCTTGGTTCGGTACTGCTAAGGAAGCGGCAAGGCCTGCTAGGGCATCGGCCTCGATATTTTGGAGTCTGGGGACGTGCTCGATGAAGAATCCCTCGAATAATGAGATAATGTTGATCGCAATTTGATGGTAGGGGATCATGTCTTCATGGCGAACCTCGTATGAGCCCCTGATCTGATTGACGATTAGTTGGGAGTTGCCGTATGCTTCAAGGTATTCTATCCCCAGCTCTTTTGCAAGTTGGAGGCCAATGACCAGAGCGTTATATTCGGCCACATTGTTGGAGCAGGGTTCCGTGAGGGAGTAGGCGCGATTGATCACCAGCCCAGTAGGAGAAATTAATACCACTCCGACCCCGACGACGATGTTTCCCTTGGGTCCGGTCCTTGAGGCTCCATCGAAGAACATTCGCCATATGTTATCGTGGGTGGCTGTATTCGAATCGGCGACCTCGTTTGGGATCTCTTCATAGATTCTGGATGACTCCGATCCTGGGTGGGCAGCCAAAAAGTCTGCTAGGGCTTGACCCTTAACAGCCTTTTACGGGACGAAGATCATATGATAGGGGGACAGCAATATTGCCCATGTGGCGAGGCGAGAGCTGAGGGCCCCTGGTTTAGTCATGAGGACTCTGAGGGGGTTGACTCGCGAGATCACATGTATGGTTTGTGCTGTGACATAGTGCCGCGTCTTTTGAATAGCGAATACCAGGGCGAGACACTCCTTCTCTACGGCGGTGTATCGATGTTCTGGCCCGATCATCATTCGGCTGAGATAATATATGGCATCTTTGTGGCCTGTATCGTTATTTTGTGCTAGCAGGGCACCAAAGGAGTGTTCCATTGCTCGTACGTAGAGCAGGAATGGTTTTCCGGGGACCGGGGCCACCAGGACTGGGGGATTCGACAAATATTCTTTGATGTCGTCGAAAGTACGCTGGCATTCCTCGTCCCATATGAATGAGACTCCCTTCTTCATGAGGTGTGTGAACGGTCGGCATCGCCCGGAGAGGTTGGAAATGAACCTCCTGATGTAAGCTAGCCTCCCTTGGAGGCCACTGAGTTCGTGAAGATTTTTTGGGGGACCCATCTCCATGATTGCCTTCGTCTTCTCAGGGTCTACATGGATGCCCCGTGCCGTGATGATGAAGCCAAAGAACTTCCCGCTGGATACGCCCAAGAATGATTTCATAGGGTTCATCTTCAGGTTGTGGGCTCTCATCAGGTCGAATACCGTTCTCAGGTCATGTAGATGATCTTCCTTATGGCGACTCTTGACGGCGATGTCGTCGACATAGCATTCTACTGTTTTGCGTAAATATTCTCGAAAAATGATACTCATGGCCCGCTGATATGTAGCGCCAGCATTCTTCAGACCGAATGGCATGACTGTGTAGCAGTATGTACCAATCGGCGTTCGGAATGATGTGTGCTTTTCGTCGTCGGGAGACATCTTGATTTGATTATACCCCGAGAATCCATCCATGAATGACATACGTTCAAAGCCGCATGTGTTGTCGATCATGATGTCTGTGATGGGGAGGGGAAACTCGTCCTTCGGACATGCCTCATTCAGATTACGGAAGTCGATACAGATTCGGATCTTCCCATTTTTCTTAAGGACCGGTACTATGTTGGCGACCCAGTCAGGATGTTGCTCTTCACGAATGAAGCCGCTGGCTATTAGCTTGTTGACTTCGGCTTCAATTGCGTCCATGACGTCTGGGCGGAAGCGTCGTTGTTGCTGCTTGACTGGCTTTGCATCTGGCCGTATGTTGAGTTTGTGAAGAGCGATATCGGGGTCTAGCCCCGGCATGTCCTCGTAACTCCACGCGAACACGTCGATATGTTCTCTGACAAGTTTCAGCAGCGATTCTCGTTCTTCATTTGTCAGGCTTTTACTGATAAAGATCGGTTTTAGAGAAGATTCGCTGCCGAGATCCATTTGTATGACTTCATCTTCAGTAGGAGGTTCTCTCAGTTCGAACCGCTTTTCCTATTGCGCGTCTAATTGCTGGGCCCACGGCTCTAGCTCAAGGATTTCGGGGATGTCTTCATCTTCCTCGTAAGCGTCAGCGAACGCCATATTGACTGACATGACTTATCTGAACACATCTCCGATGCTGGTATCTGAGTCGGAAGTCGGTGATCCGGTTGAATGTGACTGCCAGTCGCATTCTTCATCTGAGCTTTCAGGGGTCGTAGTAGGCGTTACATACCCTAAACCGCATCGAGTTTTGTTATAGTAGTTTCGTGGTTTGCCTGCCGGGGCTGGCGACTTCAACGGTAATCGTCGTCCAGTTCCGTAGTTCAGTCCTGGTGTTGTCTCTAGATCATACTCCAATTTCTGCATGAGATATTTGGATTGCGGGCTATAGAGATACAGAGGCAGTCTTCCAGCATCTGACCCGAAGTCGACTTCTTCTATAGCGAGGGGATGTGGGTTGTTCGTCCGGCCGAAGATGATCGGGTGGTCCCCTCCCTCGACTATTCGGTAAGTGTCTTCTACTGGAGTAAGTCGGATGGCGGTGTACACGTTTGTCACCTGTGTATGTAGGTGAGTGCCTATACCGTGTTCCATAGCATACATTGTACATAGCTTATTGAGCTCGGTGTAGTTCAAAGATAACCCTTTATTGATGAAGTAAGGTATCTTTTCTAGAGGAATTATATCATCTGTGGAGGGAACATCAGTGTGGGCAGCCACATACTTGGCTAGCTCTGGTTCCTCTTCAGTTACCCCCTGTGTGAATGAAGATTGAGAGGACGTCCTGGTTAGCTTGATCTTCAGAGGTTCAACTGACGGAGCAGAGCGTGGGGTTATCGGTAGACTAGCAACCCCCAGTCTGGTAATCGATGTGGAGCGAGGAGTGGCTGGTTCTCTAGAAGTTTCTGACCTTGTATCGGGATGATGACCTTTCTTGGGAAGGCGTATTGTCAGTGGCCTATCGGAGGGATTGAGTTTCTCCATTTGGGGTTGAGCGACTCTTGGCAGTCTGATGGTAAGTGGCCCCGTTGTGGGTCTCGGCACCTGGCCGGACCTTGGCAGCCGGATTCTCATCTGTTCTTCTTGTGCGGAGAGACTGATTGCGTCCTTACGTAGAGTGGCCGTAAGGGGTGCGGAATTGCCCGGTTTGCGAGCCTAAAGGTGGATCGTTAGAGGTTCTTCTGATCCTGTAGCCGTCTTGTTGTGAGCTTGCACATCTTCTTCGACCAGATGCTTCTTCGATTTTTCGTACAGACAGGAGTCTGAGTAATAAGATTCGACCCCCTTGAAGGGGTCGATATCGGCAAACTCTGTCCTCACGAAGCCGTGCTTATCGACATATTTGAAGCACTGGTGTAGCGTGGAAGGCACGATCATGTAATCGTGTATCCAAGGCCGCCCCAGAAGGATATTATAAGAAGTGTCGGCATCTATGACATAACAGGTGACTTCTGATTGGAGATCGCCGATCTGACACTTCAAACGGATCTTCCCTATTGGGTAGCTCCTGCCCGAATTGAAACCGCTAATGGCGGTGCTTGTAGGTGTCAGGCGATGCATCGAAATACGAAGATGATGTAGCAGACCCTTCGAAATGATGCTTATAGAGGACCCAGGATCAATATGCATTCGGTCCACCTTTACGTCGCCGATGTATCCAGTGTAGTATAGCGGGCGATCATGCAGGTTAGTTTTGATGAGCATATCTTGCGGAGAGAAGACGATGTTGGGCATTGCTCCCGTACACGCACTATCTTGGAGCTCTGCAGGTTGGTTATCTCCCGTGAGGTTGACCTGAGCCAAGTATGCGTCGGCATTTTGGAGCGCCTCACTTAAAGCCGTGCGGACATCCTTTGAGAGCCTGAGGAGTTCATATAAAGATAATTTGGCCGGGGTATTAGCTAATTGTGCTAAGATGTCGAAGTTGTAGGGCCTCTCCAGCCCCTGAGGTGTCTCCTTCCGGAGGGACTTGTCGAAGCGAGTCTCCTTCGGCCTAGGCTTGTCGGTCGTCGAAGGCTGAGCCGGTCCCGGAGCATCATTGGTAGTGAGCAGATGATCATCAGTCGCGCTTTCGGTCACCGGTTGGGCTTGTGTTCCGGATCGAGTAGTGACGGCCGAGACTTCCTTTTCTTCCGTCGAGGCAGTGCGGCAGGATCTGACTTTTCTACTTTTCCTTTTAGAAGGTGGAGAGGGCTGAGTTACCTCGTGGACTAGGTCCGGATGGACCCACATGATTTCCCCTCGTGATGTGGTGAGGGGTATTAGACCAGCGGCTTGATCGCGAGCAGGCGGCAGATTAGCAATTTCCATTGTTGCCAGAGGGATGGGTATAACCCCGTCCTGAGTCTCTGTTGGAGGGAAGCTGCCGAATTGTACGGACACCATGTTGGCTGCCACAGTTACCTCTTCGAAATCGATGGCCAGGGCGTTCGAATCGATGAGGTTTTGGATATACCTTTTCAGTTGGTAGCAGTCGTGTGTAGCATGGTGGACGTAGCGATGGTAATGGCAGAACTTTGGGTTCTCCAGATCAGCCAACCGAGGCTCCCGTCTTGGTGGAGGAAGCTGAATCCTATCTCCTTGTATAAGCATGTCCAAGATAGGCTTGACGTGACCGTCTTCAAAGGAATAAGTGATTTGAGGCCATTGTTTGTCTGCTGGCTGTGGCTCGGGCTTCTGGGCTGTATCGGTCACCATAGCCTGCTTGCCTTTGTTGTCCCGGTTGTTGGAGGGGCTACTCCCATTGTCGTTGCTGGTGTTGGGACGCTTGCTCTTGTTCTCTCCCTCCGAGATATGCAACCCCAGTTGGCGAGCCTTCTTTAATCGTTCTTCAGCACTTGTAGCACTGATGATAAAAGCCTTCCAATCCTTGAACTGACTTTCGCCCATCCAGAGACTAATTGTTGGAAGTAGTCTCTTTTGGCAAATTTCAATCAAAAAAGAGTCCGGGTTGCCAGATGGTAACTTCATTGCGGTTTGACGAAACCGCTCAATGTAATTTCTCGTCAGTTCTTTCTCTCCTTGAACGACGTCCATCGTAACGTCCTGTCCTACCTCATAGAACCTCTCCAAGAACAAGCGCTTGAAGCCAGCGAAGGAGTGGATGCAATTGTCTGGCAGGTTGCGGTACCAATCGAAGGCGACTCCTTCCAATGCCCCAATGAATAACCGCGTGAGGATAGCGTCATCATGGGGCAGATGGTCGGTAGTGACCTCAAAGTAAGTGATGTATCGACTTGCTGAAGTCTTGCCATCATATGGGTTGATATTGAACGGCTTATATCTTGGCGGAAAGGGAACATCCCTCCATTCAGCAGGATATGGTTGCCGTATTATAAGGTCTTGAGAGTTTTCTCGGGCGTGGAACATTGCTCGGAGCTCCTGAACCTCTCTTCTTACTTCTCGGGCCTCATCTATCGCGGTAGGGGCCGTTATCTCGGGAGGATTATTGCCATGGTTTGGCGCCGCTGAATTTGAATCTACGTTGATTGCGGGACCCATGCTTGTCTGGCCAGGTGTCACTCCCTGCAGAGTAGGAAGTGCCGCTTTGATCTCGTCTACAGACTTGACCAAGGCATGCAATATGGCCTCCAAAGTGTCGATGCGCTGGCGATCGCTGGTACTGCCTTGATTGCTGTCTGTCATGAATACCGTCTTCACATAAGGAGTGACGGAGGGAGTGGTGGAGGATGTACCCTCCGAGTCGTACCCATGCGTCGAGAAATCATCTGGATATGTGGGGATGTTCTCTTCAGGTTCGAACTCGGAAGGAACACTACCTCCAGCTTCGGAGCTTGCTTCGTCTAGAGAATCATGGATGTCCTCGGGGACATCAGCATCTGTTGTACCCGATGGGAGGGTTGTTTCTCGGGGTTCGTCTCCTTGAAACATTGGATTATTGTGGACGTTCGGAGGAGTACCACCCCCAGCTCCTACGACCCTCAGGGTCGGGGACGATGAGCCTCCTGTTGCAGCAGATTTTGTCTTCGAACGGGTGTGTTGGTATACTCCGGTGGAGGGTAACCGTTTAGCCGACAACTTCTTAGCTGTAGTGGCTGATATCTTTGGACTGGAGATGCTTGTCTTCTTCCCTCTCCCCTCGATGGGGACCTTCTGAACGGAATTGCAGGAGACAACAGGAGGTGCCTTATCTTCTGAGTTCGGGTGCTGTAGTCTGTGGAAGACGGACGGACGATCTTCCGTCACTGTCGCGTTGTTACAGCAGCAGTTGACGATGATCTGGGTGCAGTGACGTCCATGTGAGGATTCTTTGCACGCCGAGGCCCTTTCTCTTTCCTTGCGCTTGTGGAGGATCGCCTCACGCAGGTCAGAGGGACCACTCTGTCCGTTCGTCGCTGGGGATTGGACTTGAGCGGTTCTGTACAACTTCCCATCAGAGGCCCGTGTGATAATCAGCGGGACGCCCTGATAGTCAGAGGTTGGGGCAGCTGTCTGGGCTTGATGAGCCCGCGCTGCCCTAGACTTCTTCTTCCTAGCACTTGTGGGTGCATAATAGGAAGAGTCCAAGTTGAACATCACAGAGTCTGGCTTATCATCCAGAGAGTCATCAGGGTTCGGACCATACGAGAGACGGTCGAAAACTGATCGAGAGGAGCATGGGGCAGATGCTATGCGGCTGGGAGCAGGAACCGTGCAGGCTGTCTGCATGCGGTTGTCTCCTGTCGTCGGACGAGTTCTTATGCGGCTAGGGGTCACGACCGTGCAGGCTGGCCGCATGCGGTTGGCATCTGTGGCCGCATGGGTTTTCTGCAAACGATTGATTTTACTGGCCGCATGAGTCTCATCCATGCTGTCGGGAACTGTAGTCGCATAAGTTATGCGGCTGACAGAAGTAGCCGCATGAGTTTTCTTCATGCGGTTGGCGGTTGTAGCCGTATGGGCTTTCTCCTTGCGGCTAATGCTCTTCTGCGGTTCGGTCCGCGTAGAGTCCCTCTTTGTCCCTGCAAGTCCAGCATTATAATATTTTCTTCTGCCGGACTTGGGGACAGCCGAGTTGTCTACAATCTGAAGTGGGACCGCAGGAGAATCCTTCTCGCCGTCTTGAGCAGCAGAGGGCATCCCATCGAGGGCTTGAGGAGAAGCAAATGACTTCGGTCTCCATTTTTTGCGGGCCTTCGTGGTGCGGGTGCGCTTCTGGGCCGGGCCAGCGCTGCCTTCAGAGAGCATCTCTTCGAACGCCTGTTGGTCGAAGCGGACGACAATCTTCTTTTGTGTGGAGCCAAGTTTGGCTGCATCTGATTGCATCACCAACTCCTCAGCCGTGGAGAAGTTAGTCCCCAGCAGAGTCGCCATCGTATTTGCTATTGATTGTAAAAGAACAGAACAATTATCGGAGGACTGAACTTAGACTCACAATACAAACTCGTTCGTACAAAGAAAGCCTAGGGACGAAAACCTAGGTACAGCAGACTAAGTACGATTGTTTATTTTTGATTCTGGGGGGTGACGATAGAGGCTCGGGAAAGCGACGGCCGCTCTGCCTTACTCCTTGGACGATCAGTATGTAGCCTTGGCTCGGGGAAGATCTGCTCGACGTTGATGAAGAAACGCTCTTCTTGCTCTCTTCGGATTGCTCTCCTGGCTTCTCTCTCTCTGTGATTATCAAGAAGAAAGGGGGAGCTCTCTCTGTGTAGATCTCTCTCTTCTTATTTTTTTTATTCTTTTGTTGCCGACCTCTCCTCTCTTTTTTTTTTCAAGGGAATGATGCTGGCTATTTATAAGAGTGGGGGGTGATCATTATGGTTTGGTAATGATTATCTGTTTGGAATGTCGGCGCTCCTTCATTCTATCTGAACCCTTGATCCTGATTACAGTGAATCTCGGCCATTAACGCGGATAGCATCGTATCTCATGAGCAATTAATGCTAGCTGCTTTAAATCCTCGTGATTGATTATGCCAATGTCTGATTGCTCGCCACGTGTCCCATTAGCTTGATGATAAATGATATGCCCTGATCTCAGTAATTATGACGATGATGTCAAATATATTTGTTGAGATTCGGTTAAATCTCTTATTGATCCCATGCCACGTATCTTAATTGCGAGTCCTATCAGAGCCGCATAGGATTGACTATCCTCGAACCGCAGAGAGATACTCTTTGTAAGCCGCATAGGACGATGCTTCATCGAGCCGCATATGCGTAATCTTTGTGAGCCGCATGAGCTGGTGTTGTATTGGGCCGCAGGGAATGTGTTCCCAGGGAGCCGCATGAGCTGGTGTTGTATTGGGTCGCAGGGAATGTGTTCCCAGGGAGCCGCATGAGCTAGCGTTGTATCGAACCGCATGGAACGGGTTCTCAGGGAGCCGCATATGACTGATTGCCACGTGGCAATCTGGGACTTCTGACGGATTTGGTCAGAGATTTTCTTCTTTTCCCGAGGAGTCAGTCATTATGGCAAGGCCATTATGAAACTTTATGTCAAGGCCGCCACAGTGAATCGTGCTGGAGCAATAAATGAGGCCACTCCTCAAACGACCAGCTGTAGGGAAAGATCACACATGGCGTCCATCGAGCCGCATATGCCTTGCTGAACCGCATACGCTCCCGAGCCGCATGCGATTGAGAGTCTTCTTTGAACCGCATAGGGCCGCTCCTGGGTGGGCCGCATAAGCTTCTTACTCAGAGCCGCATGGATCATTATTCTAATATTTTCCATGCTTCTACACCTATGTTGGTTTTTATGCATTTCATACTACATATCTTGCAAGAATACGGATACAGATGCAGATAAGTACACGATACAGATACAGGATATGGATATTTTCAAATAGGTACATATGCAACCCCTGTATTACCTGAATATGATCCCCTATATTACAATAAAACGGACACGGATATGGATATTTGCTTTGTTTCCGCTAATATAGAAGATAATTGATAGTGGTTGTAATAGAAAGAAATGTCCAAAAACAATATCAAACTCTGTATAAGGACATTGCATGCACTCTATCTAAAATTGCAGATCTAAAATCTAGTTCAAAGGCAAACTTCATAACATGCCCAATTCTCGGGCAATGCTTGAGCTTTAAACGCCGACGCAATTTTAAAGCCTTATAAATGAAACTAATAGGTAATAGTACAAAATTATAGATAATTTGGTAGCTTTGGAGAAAACTCTTCTGTAAGATAAACTGCACTGGAGTTCAATTCAGACATGGTGAAAGGAGGCTGCAGTTCTGTATGTAAATATCTCAGCCCCCTAGCAACACCTATAGCAATTTTCATACGTCTGAGCCATGATAGCTGCTATCCTTCGCCATCTTGAAAAAACACACAAGTTTTACTATCGGGAGAAGATCCTATTATATTACTGAAATCTTCACAGGCTATTTCAAGCTCCTGTCGCCTTAACTTCAGCACATTTTTAAGCAAGTCCTCATCTGCTTATAGAAGTATCAATCAGAATCATATATATCGTAATTTGATTTGTGATGACAGTTATATATCGTCACATAGTTAGATCATTCAGTGACTGTTTTTATTGGTCGTCATTCAATGTTGTCACTGAAATAAAATTTGAATTTTGACCAGTATCAAAGACACAAATTTTATGTGACAAGTGAAAATACTTGTCACTTAAGGTGTATTATATGACTCCTTTAAAGAATCCTATTAGTCCTGCATATCAGCCGAACAATCGAAGACTCGAGATAAGAACTAACCGATTGATATTGTTATATGGCCCTTCCAGCTTGCTGTTTTCTTCCCTGGGATTATGAATGAAGATTTAGGCTGGTATTTTCTGAAAGCAGCAGCACCAAAGCTTATCAAGGACACAACAATGATGACACCGGTAACTAGTTCCACAATCAAAAGCCACTTCGGTTCTCCTAGCCATTTGTCCTTGTGCTTCTTCTCACTGGAGTCCAAATAGGTTTCATTTGCTACATCCTGGCATTTCGTAGAGATACCTAAAAGTGCGGGCAGAGTATCTTTATGAAAATAGTTGTATACAGGAAGTAAATTTTTTAGGGAAAAGAGGCCCGTCAAATTCTCTATTTTGATATTGATAGGGAGAAGTCTGGAGGAGGGGGGTAGATATACGGAGGAAGGAGGGGGGAGGGAGAAGGAGCGGTGGTTTTGGATGGGGGAGGGAGAAGTCTGGAGGAGGGGGGGCGGATGTGCGGATGAGGGAGGGAGAAGCTGTGACTTTTGAGTTTTGGGGAGAGAATGTTAGGTTTTGGGGGGAGAAGTTGTGACTTTTAGTTTTGGGGGAAAAGAAAATTGGGACAGTTTTTGCAGCAACTAAAAATTTAGTCGCTATGTATTATGTAGAAATTATCGACTACTTAGCAACGCAAAAATAATTGTAAAATTTTAGCAACAATCTAGGAACGGCCTGTCAATTAACTATCTCATAATTAAACTAAATTATCAATAACTAGAAAATCAGTCGCTAGTTTGTCGCTAAGTTAGCAATGAAAAAGAATTAGTCGTCCAGTTAGTCACTAAATTACCATAATTTTGTAGTGACGGTAGCGATTTAATTTCTGAATATCTAACGGACGGGAACGCCGCTATCGAGAACGCTATAAATTATACAGCAAAACTAGATCGCTCCTATAGCAGTCACAACATGCTATAACTTATTTTTTAAATATCAAAAAAAAACTGTGTTGCTTCTCCCATGATTGGAACAGTAGATAGTTCAATTGTGAGCATTCGATTAACTCGGTTAACCGAACCGAATTACCAAATACCAAATTCGACCAAAAATTGAATAACAAAAATTGAAACCAACCAAATATCCCGTATAGAACCAAATTGAACGGAATAAATCTGTTCGATTTTCAGTTTATTTGGTTTAACCAATATTTCAGTTTATTTATAATTTTTTTTAATATATAGTTACTAAATATACAAAGATATATTTCGTATATATATTACTAAATTTTCTTATTCTGTTTACCAGGGGAGAGGAATTTTATATAAATTTTTTGAAAGGTTAGTTTGATTTGAAGAGTATTCTGCAGACTCCTTGGCATAAATTTTTTTTACAGTAACGATTTAATCCCATTACGACGTTGTAACTTATATAGCATCCAAAATGTGCTATAGTCTTTTTTTTAATCATGTAAAATATATAGAATACGATGTTGCTCCTAATCGAACTGGATACCTTATGTTGATCCAGAAAAAATTATACCTTTAACAGCGTTCATAACACGCTATATAAAGTTCTGTTAACAGCAAAATAGCTGGGAGGCATAAACGCTATAGATAAACTGCTATTGTATGAACTTTTAATAGCACTTCACAATGAACGATATGGATGATAATATTATAATAACAGGGAGGCTCGAATGCTATAGATAAACTGCTATTGTATGCTCTTTTCATAGCACTGTGGAATGAACGCTATTGATGATGACATTCTATAGCAAGGAGGCTTGAACGCTATAGTTAAACTGCTATTGTATGCACTATTTATTGTAGTGATAGATAACGTGATGCTTAAGGAAGCTGATTACGTTTGAAGTCTTTACTTCGGCGAGTGGAACAGCTTCTGCCCATTTGGAGAAGTAATCCGTGATCGTAAGTATGAAGCGATATCCACGGGAGGAAGGTGGAGTAATCGGACCGATGATGTTCATCCCCCATGTTTCGAATGGCCAGGATGCCACTGTCGAATGTCGAAATTCGGATGGTTGGTGAATGAAGTCCGCATGGACTTGGCATGCTTTGCACCTTCTTGCGTAGTCTATCGCATCTGCTACCATCGTGGGCCAGTAGTAGCCCATTCGGCGAAGACGGTCTTACAATTTAGGACCAGGCTGATGGGCCGCGCATACGCGGTCATGCGCTTCTCGTATGGCTTCTTTGGCTTCTGCGTTTGACAGGCACCGAAGCAATAATCCATCGTAGGACCGTCCATACAGCATTTTCGTCTCTGTATCATAGAAAAATCTGAGAGAACGCCGTCTGGTGGAGGTGACTTCCTTCGGGTTCTCGGGCAGGATGTCGTAGACGACGAAGTCAATGAATAGTTGTCTCCAATCTGGGACATCATCGATCGTCCGGGCAGAATAACTCACCACGAATTGAACGTTGTTCTTGGGGCATACCAGTTCGTGGCCTATCACGTCCACCGATTGATGAGTATGATTTGGCACTGCTAGGGAAGCGGCCAGACCTGCTAAGGCATCGACTTCGATATTTCGGAGTCTGGAGACGTGTTCGATGAAGAACCCCTCGAACGACGAGATGATGTTGATTGCTATTTGGTGATAAGGAATCATGTCTTCGTGGCGAACTTCGTATGAGCCCCGGATTTGATTGACGATTAACTGAGAATCGCCGTATGCTTCAAGATATTCTACCCCCAGCTCCCTTGTAAGTTGGAGTCCAATGACCAAAGCGTTGTACTCGGCCACATTGTTAGAGCAGGGTTCCGTGAGGGAGTAAGCACGGTTGATCACCAATCCGGTAGGAGAAACCAGTACCACCCCAACTCCGACGACAATGTTGCCCTTAGGTCCAGTTCTCGAAGCGCCGTCAAAGAACATTCGCCATATATCATCGTAAGAGGTTGCATGCGAGTCGGCGACCTCATCTGGGATCTCCTCATATATCCTGGACGACTCTGAGCCTGGGTGGGCTGCCAAAAAGTCTGCCAGGGCTTGACCTTTGACCGCCTTTTATGGGACGAAGATCATATGGTAGGGGATAGCAATATTGCCCATGTAGCGAGACGAGAGCTAAGTGCCCCTGGTTTAGTCATGAGGACCCTGAGAGGGTTGACTCATGAGATCACATGTATCGTTTGTCCAGTGACATAGTGTCGTATTTTCTGGATGGCGAACACTAGGGCAAGACATTCCTTCTCCATAACGGTGTATAAGTGCTCTGGCCCAATCATCATTCGACTGAGGTAATATATGGCTTGTTCATGGCCTGTATCGTTGTTTTGTGCTAGCAGAGCTCCGAGGGAGTGCTCCATTGCTCGTATGTAGAGCAGAAATGGTTTTCTGGCAACCGGGGCCACCAGGACTGGAGGATTCGACAAATATTCTTTGATGCTGTCGAAGGCCCGCTGGCATTCTTCATCCCATACGAATGAGACGCCTTTCTTCATGAGGTGGGTGAATGGCCGACATCGCCCGAAAAGGTTAGAAATGAACCTCCTGATGTACACCAGCCTCCCTTGAAGGCCTCTGAGTTTGCGGAGATTTCTCGGGGGACCCATCTCCATAACTGCCTTTGTCTTCTCAGGGTCTACATGGATACCCTGGGCGATGATGATGAAACCCAAGAACTTTTCGCTGGATACGCCCAGAAAGGACTTCATAGGGTTCATTTTTAAATTGTGCGCTCGCATCCTCAGATCCTGCAGATGGTCTCCCTTACAGCGACTCTTGACGGCGATGTCATCAACATAGCACTCCACCGTCTTACGTAAGTGGTCCCGAAAGATGATACTCATGGCTCTTTGATATGTGGCGCTAGCATTCTTTAAACCGAAAGGCATGACTGTGTAGCAATACGTGCCAATCGGTGTTCGGAATGATGTGTGCTTTTCATCGTTAAGAGACATCTTGATTTGGTTGTACCCCGAGAAGCCATCCATGAATGACATACGTTCAAAGTCGCAGGTATTGTCAATCATGATGTCCATGATAGGGAGGGGGAATTCATCTTTGGTACATGCTTCGTTCAGATTGCGGAAGTCGATGCAAATTCGAACCTTCCCATTCTTCTTGAGGATGGGTACTATGTTGGCGACCCAATCCGAATGTTGTTCCTCACGAATGAAGCCGCTGGCTATCAGTTTGTTGACTTCGGTCTCGATCGCATCCATGATGCCTGGGCGGAAGCGTTGCTGTTGTTGCTTGACTGGCTTTGCGTCCGGCCGAATGTTGAGCTTGTGAAGAGCAATATCGGGATTTAACCCCGGCATGTCTTCATAGCTCCATGCGAACACATCAATGTATTCTTTGACAAGTTCCAGCAGTGATTCTCGCTCTTCGTCTGTTAAACTTTTACTGACGAAGAATCGTTTTGGGGAAGATTCGTTGCCGAAGTCGACCTGGATAACCTCATCTTCAGTAGGAGGTTCCCTCAGTTCGAACCGCTTTTCCAATTGTGCATCCAACTGTTGGGCCCACGGCTCTAGCTCGAGGATTTCGGGGATGTCTTCGTCTTCTTCATAAGCGTAGGCGAATGTCATGTTGACTGACAAGACTTGTCTGAATACATCTCCGATGCTGATATCAGAGTCAGAAGTTGGTGACCCGGTCGAATATGAATGCCAGTCGCATTCTTCATATGAACTTTTAGGGGTCGTCGTAGGCGTTATATACCCTAATCAACATCGAGTCTTGCTATAGTAGTCCCGTGGTTTGCCAGCCGGGACCGGTGGCTTCAAAGGTAATCGTCGTCAAGTACCGTAGTTCAAGCCCGGCGTCATTTCCAGGTCATACCCCTGTTTCTGCATGAGATATTTAGATTGGGGGCTATAAAGATACAGAGGTAGTCTCCCGGCATCCGATCCAAGGTCGACTTCTTCTATGGTGAAGGGATGCGGATCGTCCTTCCGGCCGAAGATGATTGGATGGTCCCCTCCCTCGATTATTCGGTAAGCATCTTCTGCTGGAGTCAGCTGGATTGTGGTGTAGACATTTGTCACCTGTGTGTGTAGGTGAGTGCCTATACCGTGTTCCATAGCGTACATTGTACAAAGCTTATTAAGCTCGAGGTAGTTCAAAGATAGCCCTTTATTGATGAAGTAAGGTATCTTTTCTAGGGGGATTATATCATCTACGGAGGGAACATCAGTGTGGGCAGCCACATACTTGGCTAGCTCCGGTTCCTCTTCGGCTATCCCCTGTGTGAATGAAGACTGAGAGGACGACCTGGGGAGCTTGATCGTCAGCGGTTCAGTTGATGGAGCTGAGCGTGGAGTTGTTGGCAGACTAGCGACGCCCAGTTTGGTACTCGATGTGGGGCGGGGAGTGGCTGGTTCGCTGGAAGTGTCAGACCTTGCATCGGGGTGACGACCCTTCTTGGGAAGGCGTATCGTCAGTGGCTTGTCGGAGGGATTGAGCTTCTCCGTTTGGGGCTGACCGACTCTCGGCAGTCTGATTGTTAGTGGCCCCATTGTGGATCTTGGCACTTGGCCAGACCTTGGCAGCCGGATTATCATCTGCTCTTCTTGTGCCGAGAGGCTGATTGCGTCTCTACGCAGAGTGGCGTTAAGGGGTACAGACCTGCCCGGTTTGCGAGCTTGGAGGTGGATCGTCAGAGGCTCTTCTGATCCTGTAGCTGTCTCGGTACTAGCTTGTACATCTCCTTCACCAAGATGCTTCTTCGATTTTTCGTACAGGTAGGAGTCTGAGTAGTAAGATTCGACCCCTTTGAAGGGATCGATATCAGCAAATTCTGTCCTCACAAAGCCGTATTTGTCGACATATTTGACGCACTGGTGCAGCGTGGAAGGCACGATCATATAATCGTGTATCCACGGACGCCCCAAGAGGATGTTGTAAGAAGTATCTGCATCTATGACGTAGCAGGTGACTTCGGATTGGAGGTCGCCAATTTTACACTTCAGACGAATCTTTCCAATAGGATAGGTCCTGCCAGAATTGAAACCGCTGATGGCGGTGCTTGTAGGCGTCAGGCAATGCATTAGGATGCGGAGATGATGCAGCAGACCCTTCAGGATAATGCTTATGGAAGAGCCAGGATCAATGTGCATCCGATCCTCCTTTACGTCGCTGATGTATCCAATGTAGTATAGTGGGCGATCGTGCAGATTAGTTTTGATGAGCATGTCCTGCGGAGTGAAGACAATATTGGGCATTGCTTCCGTACAGGGGCTGTCTTGGAGATCTACAGGCGGGTTTTCTTCCGTGAGGTTAATTTGAGCCAGGTATGCGTCGGCGTTTTGGAGGGCATCGCTCAAAGCCACACGAACATCCTTAGAGAGTCTCAGGAGCTCGTATAATGACAACTTGGCCGGTGTGTTGGCCAATTGTGCCAAGATGTCGAAGTTGTAGGGCTTCTCCAACCCTTGGGCTGCCTCTTTTCGGAGGAATTTGTCGAAGCGAGTCTTCCTCGGCCTAGGCTTGTCGGTCGTCGGAGGCTGAGCCGGTCCCGGAGCATCAGTTATAGTGGGTTGATGATCTTCAGCTGGATTGTCAACCACAGGTTGGGATTGCGCCCCAGACCGCATGACGACGGCTGTAGCTTCTTCGATGTCTGCCGAGATTGTGCGGCAGGACCTGATTTTTCTATTCTTTTTCTTGCAGATAGAAGACGATATGGGCCGAGTCACTTCCGATACCAAGTCTGGATGGATCCACATGACCTCCCCTCGTGATGTGGTGAGGGGCACTAGACCAGCAGCCTGATCTCGGGGAGGTGAAAGATTAGCAATCTCCATTGTCGCCAGAGGGATGGGGACCACCCCGTCTTGAGTTTCCGTCGGAGGGAAGCTGCCGAATTGTACGGATACCATATTGGCTACCACGGTTACCTTTTCGAAATCGATAGCCAGAGCGTTCGAATCGATGAGATTTTGGATGTACCGTTTTAGCTGGTAGCAGTTGTGTGTAGCATGGTGGACGTAGTGATGATAATGGCAGTACTTTGGGTTCCCCATCCCTGTCGGTCGCGGTTCCCGTCTTGGTGGAGGAAGCTGAATTTTGTCCCCTTGTATGAGCATGTCCAAGATGGGCTTGACGTGACCGTCTTCGAAGGAGTAAGTGATTTGCGGCCATTGTTTGTCTGCTGGCTTTGGCTCAGGTTTCTGTGCCGTGTCAGCCACCATAGCCTGCTTGCCCCTACCGTTCCGATTGTTGGAGGGACTACCCCCATTGTCATTATTGGTGTTAGGACGCTTGTCCTTGTTCTCTCCGTCCGAGATGTACAATCCCAGCTGGCGAGCCTTCTTCAATCGTTCTTCGGCGCTTGTGGCGCTGATGATGAACGTCTTCCAGTCCTTGAATTGACTTTCGCCCATCCAGAGACTGATTGTTGGGAGGAGTCTCTTTTGGCAAATTTCAATCAAGGAGGAATCTGGATTTCCAGAGGGCAGCTTCATGGCGGTTTGGCGAAAATGCTCGATGTAGTTCCTTGTCAGCTCTTTCTCCCCTTGGACGATGTCCATGAGGGTGGACATGGTGATGTCCTGCCCTACTTCGTAGAATCTCTCAAAGAACATGCGCTTGAAGCCAGCAAAGGAGTGGATGCAGTTGTCCGGCAGATTGTGATACCAGTCGAAGGCGACTCCTTCCAATGCCCCGATGAATAATCGTGTGAGAATGGCATCATCATGGGGCAGATGGTCGGTGGTGACCTCGAAGTAAGTGATGTACCGACTTGCTGAGGTCTTGCCATCATAAGAATTAATATTGAACGGCTTATATCTTGGTGGGAATGGAACATCCCTCCATGCAGCAGGGTATGGTTGCCGTATTCTGAGGTCTTGAGAGTTTTCTCGAGCGTGGAACATGGCTCAGAGCTCTGGGACCTCTCTTCTTGCTTCGCGGGCCTCATCCACAACGGTGGGGGCCGTTACTTCGGGAGGACTGTTGCCCGGGTTTGGTGTCGCTGAGTTCGAGTCCGCATTGACCGCGGGACCCGTACATGTTTGGCCAGGCGTCCCTCCTTGGAGATTTGGAAGGGCCGCTTTGATCTCGTCTACAGATTTGACCAAAGCAAGCAATATGGCTTCGAGACTGTCGATGCGCTAGCGATCACTGGAACCACCTTGGTTGCTGTCTGTCATGAATACTGTCTTCACATGAGAAGAGATAGACGGAGCGGTGGAGGAAGCGCCCTCTGAATCGTATCCCTGTAGTGAGAAGTCATCGGGGTATGTGGGTGTATTCCCTTCTGACTCAGACCCGGAAGGAACAGTACCCCCAGTCTCCGAGTTCGCCTCGTCATGGGAGTTGTGGACGTCCTCGGGGACGTCGAGGTTTACTACATCCGATGGAAGAGTTGTCTCCCCCGGCTCATCTTCTTGGAACATCGGGTTACTGTGGAGGCTCGGAGGGGTGCTACCCCCAGTCCCAGCAACCCCCTACGTTATGGACGACGAATCTTCCACTGTAGCAGATTTTGTCTTAGAGCGAGTACCTTGGAAAACTCCGGTGGTGGGCACCCGCTTAGACGATAGTCTTTTAGTCGCAGTGGTTGAGATCTTCGGGCAGGGAACATTCGTCTTCTTCTCCCTTCCATCAGAGGGGACTTTCTAGGCAGAGTTGCAGGAGACGACGGGTAGTGCCTCGTCTTCTGAAGATGGCTGTTGCAGTCTTTGAAAGACAGACTGTGGGTCTTCTCGCATCGTCGTGCTGTTGCAGCAGCAGTTGACGATGACTTGGGTACAGTGACATCCGTGGGAGGACTCTTTGTGCTCCGATGCATCTTCTCTTTCCTTGCGTTTGTGGAGGATGGCCTCACACAAGTCAGATGGGTCTGGACCGACCATGTTTGCTCCAGGGATTTTGGGAGACTTTTGTGAACCTCTCTGTCCGTCTGCCGCCGGGGTCTGGACTCGAGTGGTTCTCTACAACTTTCCATCCGAGGCCCGCATAACAGTATGCGGAACGCTCGGATGGTCAGAGGTCATATCAGCGGACCGAACTCGCCAGACTCGCGCTGCTTTAGACTTCTTCGCTCTAGTGCGTAAGGGCACATAGTAGGAAGAGTCTAAGTGATACTGGAGAGAGTCAGACATATCTTCTTGGGAGCACAAGAGATCAGGACCGTACGAGAGGCGGTCGAAGACAGAGCCGCGTGGAGTAGGCGTCATGCGGCTGTCATCGTTGGTCCGTATGCGGCTGGCAGACGTAGCAACATAGGCTTTCTTCATGCGGCTGGGAGTCTCAGCCGCATGGGTCTTCTTTATGCGGCTGGATGATCTGGCCGCATGGATTTTCTTCATGCGGCAGGTAGATCTACCTGCATGAGCCTCCTGCATGTGGTTGACAGATTTAGCCACAGGAGTGCTCGGCTTCTTCTTGGGGCGCATAGAGTCACTCTTTGTCCCTGTAAGTCCAGCATCGTAGTGCTTTCCTTTGCCGGTCTTGGGGACAGCAGAGTTCTCTACGGCTCGAAGTGGAGCCGCATGAGAATCGCCCTCGCCGTCTTGGGTAGCAGAGAGTACTCCGTCCAGAGCTTGTGGGGGAGCAAATGATTTTGTCCTCCACTCGCGGCGACCTTTCTTTGTGCGTGTTCGCTTCTGGATCGGACCAGCACTTCCTTCAGAGAGCATCTCTTCAAATGCCTGTTGGTCGAAGCGGACGACCATCTTCTGTTGCGTGGAGCCAAGCCTGGCTGCATCCGACTGCGTCACCAACTCCTCAGCTGTGGAGAAGTTTGTCCCCAGTAGAGTCGCCATCGTGTTTGCCATAAAATATAAAAGAACAGAACAATTATCGGAGGACTGGACTTTTACTTCACGTTACAAACTCGCTCGTACAAAGAAAGCCTAGGGACGAAAACCTAGGTACAGTAGTCTAAGTATAATTGTTTATTTTAGATTCTGGGGGTGACGATAGAGGCTCGGGAAAGCGATGGCAGCTCTGTCTTACTCCTTGGATGATCGGTATGCAGCCTTGGCTCCAGAAGATTACTTGGCGTTGAAAGAAGTGCTCCCTTTGCTCTCTCTCTGCTCTTCTCTCCAAGTACTCTGGTGCTCTCTCTGATCTCGAAAAGTGCTCCTATGTATGCCTCTCTCTGTGTGTGTATGTATATCTTGCAAGGGAATGGCACCCTGCTATTTATAGGAATGGGGTGTGATCATTAGGGTTACAAATGATTGCTTCTTCGAGATGGCGGCGGCCTGTGGATTGGTCAATCTGGGCCATTAGTTTTGATTGTGATGAATCTGGACCATTAAGTATAGATTACACCAAATCTCATCAGCAATTAATACTGATTGGAATAAATCTTCCTCATAATGATCTTCTGATGTCTGCGAATAAATTTGATTTATTCTCCTGCCACGTGTCCCAGATTATCAAGATTTGACCTAATCTCTGATTGCAATAAATCTGGGAGATTGATCGGCTTAGGACACATGTCCTAGGAGCCACTAGGGGGATCTGAACCGCATGAAGATTGAGCCGCATAAGATTTGGGCTGCATAAGGTTCGGGCCACGTGTCAGGGCTGCTTGGGTAGTGGCTCCCCCCTTCGAACCTTTGAACCGCATGGAGATGATCATTACGAGCCGCATAGGGATGCATCCGCCTGGGCCGTATGGAAATGGTCCTCATGAACCGCATGGGAAGGCCTCCGCTTGAGCCGCATGAGACTGTTTCGGCCTGAGCCGTATTGAACGGCTTCATTCTGAACCGTATGGTAAGTCTTTGCTCGAACCGCATATGATCGTCCACGTGTCAGGGCCACGTGGCATTTTCTGGATTTCGGGAGATTGTGTCAGAGATCTCCTTCCCTTCCCTAGGGATATGTCATTATGACAGAGTCATAATTACCACTTTTGTGTCAGGACTGCCACTTTTTTAGAATTGTCAGCCGTCACAGCAATTAATGCAGGAGGGGAGAACTGTTTTTCAAGCCACGTGTCTCCTGTTCTGAGCCGTATAGGACGTCTTGAGCCGCATAGCCCCTCGTGCCGCATGAATCTATGAGTCGCATGGGCTTCCTGAGCCGCATGGAGTTTCCTGGCCGTATGGGTCCTTCTTTAATATTTTCCATGCTTCTACAGTTACGTCCATTGTCTTTTAGCATTCCCACCTTCATGCTCGATCCTGACTTGGCTTTGAACGGCCGTTGGCCTTGCACATGTCGACTGTTGGTTGTGGATCTCTTCGTTCAAAGAACCTATGTCCTTGTTGAAGAACTGCTACTGGATTTTGAGATGCACTTCAATGTTTGGCATGAGGAGTTCGAACCTGAACAACATCTTGAAGGTCTTCGAGATCCAAGCTTTCGGGTTTGGATTGATTGCCAATCCGAAGAGCCACAGGTTGTGCTCTGTCCTGCTCAAGAGTCGCAGTAGTGTGGCAAACAGAAGCTGCGTTCTGGCTTGGGCCAATGGCTGTTTCATTAGCCATATCTGAGTTCCTTCGTATCTAGCTAGGAAGTGGTTTGCTCTGATGAGGAAGTGATTCGCTTAGACGAGCTGCGCGTCTAAGGGGCTGCGCACTTTCTAAAGATTGCCTACTTGTAGACTTTAGGTGTTTTAGTCTTTATATGTAATCTTAAAGAATCTGGAATAGATCTTTGTAGACATGATTTTAATAAAAAACTTTTTATGCGCCATCTTTGTCTGTTGTGTCTTTTTATTATTGTCTGCGCTTTTAGAGACCTGTGCTTTTGTGCATCGACTTCTTATCACCTATGCTTTTGTCACGGCTGCGCTTTTTTATGCTTCTACATAAGCATGAAGTGAGTCTGCCTCACGAGCAATTCTCTGACCAGGACCTAAGCGTATCTCGCGCACAGGAACTGGGAAGAGGGAAGCTACCTTCATATATGTACTCATGTGCGTAGCTTTCTTGTGCGCACGAAATGCGTATAGGTGTGGAGACTCCTCATCTACGTAATGTGATCTCTCACAAGCGCAAGTCAAGGAAGGATTCTGCTGTGCACGACGTGTCTAGCCTAAGGCACACCTGCGCCAAAATCACCACCAACTGTTGTTGCTTCCAAACAGCAGCATCGCCACCGAAGAGGTAGTCCGTCTTCCAATAACTGCGGCCGATGGTGTCTGTCCACCAGAGACTCGACAAAGGACCATCGAGTGAAGAAGAAGATGAACTCCTTATTGCTTCATGCAATGCGGCGCGGGGTTCTCCATCACTCAAAAAGATTTCCAGGAATGCTCTCGCCTCGGCCAACAAGTCTAAGGGCCGACATGGAGGCAACAAACAGGCAGTGCCTAGCACGGGTGTGTTCCAGCACACCCGTATTCAGACCAAGGTCTTATCGCAGGATGGGGGTAGCCAACCCCCCACCATCCATGACAATCCCTTATTCTAACCCGATGAGGGATTATATGGAACTGACACAGATGTCTCCATGGGCGCAAACAACCTACAAACTGGGGGTAGCAATTAAAACGAGTCGGAGGATGATCGTAATCTACATGTCTACCTTCAGGATGACGAGACTCAGGTGTCTGAACCAGAGAGTGAAAGATCCACAGTCCCTTCTATCTCTCCGCACCTGATGTCCGTTTTTATGGTCGAAGGTGACAACACGAAAAATAGCGAGGGGTCTAGTCATCAAAAATATAGAGAATCCCTTGAGATGGGCCTGAATACGTTGAACGAGACTATACAGGCCTTGAATTATGTAGTCATAGAGATCAAGGATAAATTGATATCCAGCGCTTCTGTTCCAGCAAATCAAGATCCGGGGACGAATGGCGGGTCCAATGCACCTCCTCCTCCACCAACTTCCGTCACGAACCAAGCAATGCTGCAGTCATCTACTCCATTAAAGACTGGACCCGCGATGTCAAATGACATGCAACAGGCTCTCAAGGAGTTATACGTTCGTTTTGATGCCCGAGAAAAGCAAAAATTTCTCCAAAATATGGGAATCCGATAACCATATCCTGCTGAATGGAATAATGTGATATATCCTCCCAAGTATAAGCCGCAGATGCTCACGCCATTCGATGCAAAGGAGTCTCCTAGTCAATACTTGAGGTACTTTACCATTGTAACAGGGCATCTGCCAAAAGACGATGCTCTGCTTACGAATATATTCGTAGGAGCATTACACGGGGTAGCCTACAAATGGTTTTGTAGCCTCCTTGACGATTGCATCTCGTCGTTCGATGATTTGAAGTGCCTCATCCTTCATCGGTTCTACGAAGGAGGATTGAACATGTCGATGTCTTCTCTCATGGACATTGTCCAGAAGGAGAAGGAGCCTGTACGCGCTTACATTGAATGCTTTCGCCAGGCAGCACTTGTAGTACCCCGCTCCTCGCGGTCCACTATGTAATACCCACGACTTGCTGACTCAGTCTTGAACTGAGTATTTGGGGAAACCTTTGTCGGTATCGATTTATCATGGATGAAATACAATGAACCTTTCCAATTGATGGATCGGCTTCTATTGAAATGAATCCAAGAGTTTTATTGGATGCTTTCTTTCGCTGCTTGGTTTTGATGAATGCATTTTCGTGTTGGTTTTCGATGATTGGTTTTCATTGTTCGCTTTCATCGCTTTGCGCATTCATTCCGAATCTTGAGAGAAGAGACCGAAGTATGCTAATCGAATGTTGGTGCAAATACAGGATGATGCATAAACAGAGTATAAATGGCGTGTGAAGTCCCTCATTCTCTCAAAATAAGATTCAATCTCGGTGAGTTACTTTAACCGGGCATGCATTTATTTGTACGCCCTAAGAAAATGATCTCTAGTCCACTCTTTTGTTGCGTCCCTCTGATCATCGATACCAAAAACAACAAAAGATAAGAATAAGAAATGAACTGCATGCTCACTCTTATGACCGCTACTTTATCTGTTTCAAATGAATGCTATCGAATGACCGAAAGAGAATTGAATGCTAATGAATGACCGAATGAACAAGGCAAGAAACGAACATGTCACTACCTGTTGTACCGTTAAGTTTTATCTAATAGAAAGAACAAGTCATGCATTGGTCTCTGACAATTTGTGCACAAGGTAATAGTCTCTCGACGATACTTGGGGCACCCGGAATCGATCGGCCTAGGAGAGATTATAATAGCACCCTAAGGTAAATGCTACACCTCGCAGAAAAATGAGTGTTGTGTCTATTAGCGACAAGCTGAACCACGAGTCTCAGTGGCTAATCATGGGAATGGACCCATGGACCAACAAGTAGTTAGGTGCATGCTTATGAACAGATATTTATTATAAAACCTAATACTAAGCAATGATGGAAACGTATGTTTATATATGTGTGCAAATTGTGCTAACCTGTTTTGTGCAGGGATGACTGTCGACGATGGGTAAGATATTGGTGAAATATTTCTATTATCATATTTTTTATGAATTGTTAAAAAGAACCTAGACAAGTAGAAAGATCATTAGTAAAATGTTAGCTTCACATGTTGACTTAGTACAGATATTTGTGAGTTTCGGCCAAAAGCCGCTCGCCAGTACATGATGTGTGCTGACCCACATTGTGGGCATCTTTTTGAGCTAGCCAGGAGATAGGGGGATTTCAAGTGAGGCACTGAAGCTCGTCTAGCCCAGTAGAGTTCGTTGGTTGCCTCGAAGCATTTTTATTTCCTAGTCAAGTCCACAAGTTTCCTTTGAAGGTGTCTTTTCATTTCAAGCATGTAATAAGGGATATGATGTATGGGCATTGTGGCTATTTTGAAAAAGAGTTTCAAAGAGAGATATGTAATCAAATTATGGCATTTGAGTCACAAGCTTTGTACTTTGTAATCCTATCAAGTTATGAATAAAAGAAGTGTTTCATTTTCAAATCTCTGTGTCCAATATTGGTTTTATACAATTGAATATGCTGTGTGCGTGTGTTTTACGTTGTCTAGTTGTATTGTGCAGGTACTAGCCTTGTGCAAGTGCAACATAGGCTTGTACGACATCACGCCTTAGCAAGGACGAATGATCTCGTATGGATCAAAGCGAGGACGAACGACCCTAGCGGGATCACGGCGTGACAAAGTGGTATCAGAGCACGACTTTACGTCCTTGGCCTCTTCTAAATATCATTTTCGAAAAGTATATAAAGTATTTTGATGGCTTTCAAAAAGGTCCCGATTTTGAGTTATGGAAAACCAATGCCCCATACAGTAAGTCCATAGTATTTTATGAGACTGACAGAAGTTATACTCTTTTGAAGGGAAATGGCTCCTCCTCGACCATCTGGCCCGCCCGACCCGTTAGAACGGATTATGGCCATGATGGAACTATAGAGACAGGATGCCGATAAGCGTAGCCAGATACAACTAGCCCAAATGGAGGCTCAACAGAAACAACTGGATGCTTTGGCCCAGGTCGTAACTTCGCTAGCGGGAAATCGAGATACAACCGCAGCGACCAAACCAACGGGAACACCTGAGATTGAGCCCGTGGATGGTGACGAACCCCAGCCGGCGCACAGGCGCACTTTCTTTAGGCCAAAGGACTTCTTTGATGCGAAACCTCCAAAATTTGAGGGCAGGACATCACCAGATAAGGTGATGGACTGGATCGATAAAATGGAGAGTCTATACGTGTTTGTAAGAGTTTCGAGTAGCAAGAAGGTAGTTTGTGCCGCTTTGCAACTACATTTACGGGCAAAAGATTGGTGAAAAGCGAAAAAGCCAACACTACTCACAACTTCTAGGGGTGTAACGATTTCTTGGGTCTCGTTCAAGAAGGCATTTCTGGAGTAATATCTGCCTCCAACTGTCAGCCAAAAGATGGAGAATGACTTCATGTCATTGAAACAAGAAAACATGTTCGTGGAGGATTATGAATCTAAATTTGCCAAACTGGCAACGTTTGCTACAGTAATGATCCCAACTGAAAACATTCGCATGAACTGATTCACTCAAGGCCTGAATGAGGACATTCAATTGAGTGTGCTGAATCGGAAATGTGAATCGTATTCCCAGGCCTTTGAGGCGGTAGTGCAAGTGGAACAATTTAGCCTGAAGGAAGGCATCCGCAAAAATTTAGACCGGCCGTAATCAGCCTACAAAAAGATACCACGATGGAAAGAAAAAGGCCGAGGGGGAAAACAAGACCGACAATGAACATCACCGGAGAACTGAGTGTACCTTCTGCGGTCGTCGCAGACACACCAAAGAAGTATGTCGTTTTGCCAACAAAACATGCTTTGGATGTGGTAGCCAAGACCATATCGTCAAGAACTTCCCGAAACAAAGGAACGACACGGAAGAGCGTGGGCCGCTAAGGGACCTACCACCAATCAGAGACAATCTGCACAACCAACAGCTACGGACTAATGCTCGTATTTTTAACCTATCCACCTTACTTGATCCTGAATGCAATTCTGGTGGAGGTGAGCTTGTTTCTTAAGTTTTGAGGACAAAACTATTTTCTTAGTAGGTTATTATGTAGTGTCCCGCTCCTCACGGTCCACTATGTAATACCCACGGCTTGCTGACTCAGTCTTGAACTGAGAATTTAGGAAAACCTTTACCGGTATCGATTGATTACGGATGAAATGCAATGAACCTTTCAAATTGATGGATCGGCTTCTATTGAAATGAATCCAAGAGTTTTGTTGGATGCTTTCTTTCGCTGCTTGGTTTTGATGAATGCATTTTCGTGTTGGTTTTCGATGATTGGTTTTCATTGTTCGCTTTCATCGTATTGCGCATTCAATTCGAATCTTGAGAGAAGAGACTGAAGTATGCTAATCGAATGTTGGTGCCAATACAGGAGGACTCATAGACAGCGCATAAATGGCACGTGAAGTCCCTCGTTCTCTCAAAATAAGATTCAATCTCGATGAGTTGATTTAACCGGGCTTGCATTTATTTGTACGCCCTAAGAAAATGATCTCTAGTCCACTCTTTTGTTGCGTCCCTCTGATCATCGATACCAAAAACAACAAAAGATAAGAATAAGAAATGAACTGCATGCTCACTCTTATGACCGCTACTTTATCTGTTTCAAATGAATGCTACCGGATGACCGAAAGAGAATTGAATGCTAATGAATGACCGAATGAACAAGGCAAGAAACGAACATGTTGCTACCTGTTGTACCGTTAAGTTTTATCTGATAGAAAGAACAAGTCATGCATTGGTCTCAGACAACTTGTGCACAAGGTAATATTCTCTCGACGATACTGGGCACCCAGAATCGATCAGCCTAGGAGAGATTGTAATAGCATCCTGAGGTAAATGCTACACCTCGCGGAAAAAGTAGTGTTGTGTCTATTAGCGATGAGCTGATCCATGATTCTCAGCGGCTAATCATGGGAACGGACCCATGGACCACCATATAGTTAGGTGCATGCTTATGGACATATATTTATTGCAAAACCTAACACTGAGCAATGATGGAAAAGTATGCTTATATATGTGTGCAAATTGTGCTAACCTGTTTTGTGCAGGGATGACTGTCGGCGATGGGTAAGATATTGGTGAAATATTTCTATTTTCATGTTTCTTATGAATTATTAAAAAGAACCTAGACAAGTAGAAAGATCACTAGTAAAATGTTAACTTCACATGTTGACTTAGTGCAGATATTTGTGAGTTTCGGCCAAAAGCCGCTCGCCAGTACATGATGTGTGCTGACCCATGTTGTGGGCATCTTTTTTAGCTAGCCAGGTGACAGGGGAATTTTAAGTGAGGTACTGAAGATCATCTAGCCCAGTAGGGCTCGTTGGTTGCCTCGAAGCATTTTTATTTCCTAGTCAAGTCTGCAAGTTTCCTTTGAAGGTGTCTTTTCATTTCAAGCATGTAACTAGGGATATGATGTATGGGCATTATGGCTATTTTGAAAAAGAGTTTCAAAGAGAGAGATGTAATCAAATTATGGCATTTGAGTCGCAAGCTTTGTACTTTGTAATCCTATCAAGTTATGAATAAAAGAAGTGTTTTCTTTTCAAATCTCTATGTCCAATATTGGTTTTATGTAATTGAATATGCTGTGTGCATGTGTTTTGCGTTGTCTAATTGTATTGTGCAGTACTGGCCTTGTGTAATCGCAGCTTAGGCTTGCACGACATCACGCCTTAGCGAGGACGAACGATCCCGCAGGTATCAAAGCGAGGACGAATGACCCTAGCGGGATCGGGGCGTGACAGCACTAAGGTTGCCACCTAGGGTACCCGAGCCTATGCTTTTGAACTCTTGCCGCAAGAACTTGCTTTCCGTAATCAAATTGTGGCACAGTGCTCCGTGCATAGAATGGACACCTTTCATCACCGAGGCGGATGTAGCTGAAAGAAAAGCTCGGTATGCATAATTACTGGGACTGAGTTTTCCTTCATTCGAAGACAAAGGGAAATGCTCGTTTAGCAATAATCCTCCGCTCATAAAGAAGGAAAAGGGAAGCAAGCCCTGACTATCAACATCTCCAAATGTTCAGTGTCAATGAACCAAAAGCCGACATAAGTGCCAAAACCAAAGGAAAACTACTCCTTCAACGACGAAGATACGTTAGAAATCTTTGACATGTTCATGAAAGGTGGCAAGCTTCAACTCCCACCTCCTAAGCGTCCTGATGAAGTAGAAAAGGTGGACAATCTAAAGTACTATGAATATCACCGGTACGTTCACCATTCAACACGTGACTATTATGTGTTAAAGAAATAGATCCAGTGCCTCATTGATGCCAAGGTCATCTCACTCGATTTCAAGGACAAGACGGTCACTGCCAACATGGTGACCCTCTAATTCGAAAGCTTCCCGAAGACGGAAACTCAAGACGGTATTGTCCCTATCCCAAGGGCGACAATGGAAGTGGTCAACCTTCCACTGGCTCGTGACAATGCTCAGGGCCTCATCCCACTTACCACCCCATAAG